>CH003212.1:316273-380192 GCA_000149265.1 Ciona savignyi
TATCACATGTCTACGTTAAAATCTGATTAATCGGCACTTTTTTAAACATGTCATTTTCATATGCTCGTTCTCTGTATTTTCTTAGTTCTTTGTTGATTACAATTCAACCCAGAAGCAAAAACATAGTTGATAAAGTTTTGTGATTCACTTTAACTAAAACTGAAAAGAAACTAAATGCATTTGAACACAGAGAGTGCAAATATCCAATTTATTTTTGATCTTATCAACTTGTCTGTACAATTTTGAAGATAAGTTGCTTCTAATTCTAAAAGTAGCTTCATATCATGTTTTAATTTTTTTTTGTTATCTACCCTTAGTTACTGCAGTTTGCGATTCGATTCAAAACTGCTGAGATAGCAGCGTCCTTCCTCAGTTGTATAGAAGATGGAAGGGAGGCTCATGCTGCTGGCAAGCTGCTGGATCCTGTTTCCATTAATAATGAACATGAAGGTATGTTTGTTGGATGTAGGAAGAATTTGTGTAAGTGTTTAACCACTGTTATTGTTGAACAACTCATGCTTATTGTCCTTATATTGGTGCTTCTGTGTTTGTAGTGATTATTTTAATTTTTGCACGATCAGTCAAATTTGACTGAAATTGTGTAGTTTCAGTGGAATGCCCCACATTTAAATAAATGATTGGGTTATTAATTATAATCATTAGTGAAAACTATACAGCTGAGAACTCGGATGTCCAACATACCTCAGTGGACACAGAATCTGAACCAAACAAAGCAACACCTGAGCAGAAATCTCCAGTCAAATCATCCAAACCGCTTTTCTCATTTGCTAACCTCGATAGCCCATTTGGTTTGAAGAATAAGCCAATGTTCAATGATTTAGCTTTTGGTGAGTTCAAAATTTGTCCATAGTTCAAGGCAAAGCTTGTAATCATTTGTTATTGTTTTAATACAATTAAAACTCATGTGGATGTTTAGCAGGATGTTCTTATCTTCATGTTAATGAACTGACAACAAAAACAACAGTGGTTTGGTAAAATATTGCTAATTATTGGCGCAACACTGATTATGACATTTAACACAAAATCACGCTTATACAAAAAACAAATACAATAAAAATTATTTATCTTGTAAAACTGCAAGTAATGATAGAAAACCCCAAAGAAACAATATTTCTTGTAGAAAAGCTTTAATCAAATAATATTTAAATAAATAAAAGAAGGTTTAGCTGAACTACCTTGACAAAAGCATAGTTTTAAGTTAATGTAATGTTTCGTAATATAAAGTAAAGCAAGTCCTTGCATTAATATTCCATAGCCTTATGTAAATGCTAGCTAACATTCCGTGTATATACTAGAGAGTGTCACATGTTAATTACGAATATTTGTTAAACCACTTTTGGACGGCAATCTAAATGTTTCTGCAATCAGAACCACATAGGTTACCAGGAAAAAACAAATTTTGTGGTATTTTATACGATGTTGAGGAAAAATGCCATTAAACTGATTTGTGCTTCCTGTCTGAATTGAAGCCAAAGGTCAAATGCAGAAATACAGCACAGACTTGTAGGTTTATGACGAAACAACTTATTACACAAAATAAGGAAACTGCCCAATAATGTGTGCCAACTCGTTAAAAATCAGCTTATGTAATGGTTTTTATATTTCGCAAAACTACCGCAGTAAAATTTTCAATGGTTTTAACACTAATTTGTGATAAAACACCATGAATCAAAAAATATATATAAAGTTTGCTTGGTACCTTAAACTTTGTATGTGATAATCCTTGCTCCTAGGCTTAAAAATAACTTTGAAATAATTTTGCATAAACATATATCGTCTTAAATTTTAAAGCTATATTAAAACCAATTGTGAAAAACAGCATTTAGCACTGAAGAATTTAATAATTCTTGTCCACCCAGGCACCCCGAAAAGTCAAGCCTCCGGACAGGCAGGGAAGTACAATTTTGATGCAAGTTCAATATCGTTCAACTTTGGTAGCACAAGTACCCCTGCTACAACAGCCCCACTCACGTTCAAGCAACCGGCTTTAATGGCAAGTTTGATTGTAGATAAAGATGTTAATTTAAGCTGTTTGTTACATCCAATACTTTTAATTATGTGGCAACAGTTGCAGCTGTACTGCCTGTATATATTATGTGGTATACTGTGATAAACAACATTTTAAAATGGGTAATAATATCATTTGTAAAGAAAGCTGCGAACTATCCCTAAATCCCCCATTGGTCTATATCAGTGGTTCTTAAACTTGTTGGAGGTACCGAACCCCGCAAGTTTTATGCGGGCATTCACCGAACCCTTCGTTCAAATTCAAAATATATCTGTTAAAAAACTTGAGCCTAAAGTGAACTATGCATCTGTTGCACTTAAGATCTTATTATTCAAAAAAAGAAAATGGCCCACTGGTTAAGAAACACTGAAGTATAGGACATTGTAATTGCTATACACATAGCGTGTGTATATTTATTCTAATCTGCGCTGAACCCCTTATACTGACTCATCGAACCCCTGCGGTTCGATCGAACCCGGTTTAAGAACCACTGGTCTATACCCATCCAATGGAAACGCTCATTTATTGTGCAAGAAGCACAAAATCGCAAAAATCCGTTCATCCAGATTGCAGAACCACTAATACTATAATTTTCACAGAATCCCAAACCATCAGCAAGCAAATCCTTATTTGGCTCAGATGTTCCAGACAATACTGATCATGAAAAACCGACTGTACCAGTATTCGGTAAACCACATTCCGATTTTCAATTTGGAATGGCTGCTGCTGGATCAACACAAAAACCAAAAGAATTTGAATCTGAAAAAGTCATTGTTGAAAATTGTGAAAAAGGTATTTTTAATCTTCCACAATTTTTTGTTTTAAAATAAACACATAATGTTTTCAAATAGAAACTGTATTCTTTAAAGGTGGCAATGATGGTGATGGTGATGATGTGATATTTGTTTGGGAAGCTGTGCCGACCAAGCGGCAACTGGAGCTTGCCACAGAATTAAAACTCCCTCCAACCTTTTTTATGTATCAAGATGACCCAAATCTTGAAGGTAGGACACTATTTTTATCACCCACAGGTATAAGTTTACTCTGCCCTATTTCCAGCTTATTGGTAAGTCATGTTTAAAATGTACCACCTGCTATTTGAAAGTGTCCAATGCAGTTGACAGATCTTGATCCAAACAGTGAAATCACCAGTGACAATACAAAGATAATTTAAAATTAGTTTACTACCTATACAGTTTGGTTTATTATTTTTATGCAGATAGAATAGCTTGGTGGTGTAGTGTGACACCTTTCAGTCAAAGGTTTCCAGCTACAAAACTGGTCGCTAGCTTGTAGTTTGTGTCCTTGGTCAAGGCAATAACCAGAGCAACCCATTCTCACATGTTAAACATGTTAATCACACATAACAGACTGCAATAGCTTCTGACGACTACCAATGTTATGTAACACCCATTGCATTTTCCCATTCATGAGGATAAACATAAATAACATGTCCTAAATTAACCTATTGCTTGATGACAACGCAAAAGAATGTATGGTAAGAAAATAATAGGGTGTCAATTTTATTTCGGCCAATATTACTTATTTATTTTAATTCATTTCTGCAAAAAAAACAAATTTAAACCATTTCGAAAAATAACTTTGCTATTTCATGATTATTTAAACCGTCATCATTCACATGCAGCCTTAGTAATATCCAGGTTAAAAATGCAAAGCAATAAAGTATTACACACTGCCACTCTGATTGAGCATGGCAGAAGAGTAATGAAAGAATTAAAATAGAATGGGAAACTATTGGTGCGCATTGTTGCTTTTTTACAATCTATATTGAGGTCAAATGGTTTTATTTCTTACTCGAATAGTTTTGGTAAACTGCAATCAATAGGTTTTTTTCCATGGGACAAAATTAGTTTAGCATTTGAGCCGGGAGTAGCTTGTATCTGCAAATATAACTCAGTTGAAATCTATATGCGATGTTTACTGTGTGAATGTGAAGATATTATCGATGTTTGTGACATAAAATTTGTGGATAATTGACATGAATATTTGGCAGAAAGGATTTGGCAATCTTATGGAGTATTCGGATTCGATACATTCCTTAATATGTGCTCATGTAATTAATGATTCTATAACTTACTGAGTTGTCTTCTAATAATAAAACTGTTAGTCATACATAAACAATTAGTTATTTTAAAACTGAGTTTGATTATTTGTATGTACATTCGGTATGTAATAAATCCTTGGAAAACCATAGCTTATTGTTTACAACCAATACTGAGTTGAGTAGGAAATAACGCAATAGAAAATCGCCACAGATACAAACAGTGATGAGGAAGACGGAATACTTGAGTACATACGACTTCGTGATGATCCAGACAACCACATATCGGATGCTGAGTATAGCGCGAATGCCAGATGTGACACATCCACATCAGAACCAGGTTGGGACTTTTATTCAAACAAAGCAAAGTAGATTTGGATACATGATTGGTGATTATTATTTACAAAAAAACATGATTTTTCATAGCACCCATGTAATCATTTTATTCTAAAGTTATTAGAAGAATCTAAGCAATTACTAAGTTCAAGTTTTGTACAATTTTACAAACACATAATCCACCAAATAAACTTGTATCCTGTATGTTATTACCCCACCCCGGTATATTGGCCAAATAATCCAATAATTACTTACCAAACACTAACATTTATAGTTAATTTTACAGGTAATTTGCGCTAAGGCCAGGTAAAATTATCTATAACTCATAACTAATTTGGTGACATTTAGAAATTGAATAAAAAAAATCTGCAGCAAGTTCTGTTTGAAATTTTACGAATCTCATATTATTATTTGTCTGAATTCATTTAAGCTGAGAAGCAATCACAATCAAGTATCAGTTACAATGAAATGGAAGAAAAGTGGAATAAAATCCAGTAAAAATAAAATATATGGCTAATTTAAGACTGCAAATTTTAAGTGGTTAATTTAGAATTAAATGCAGGTCACAATTAACTTGTAAACCCAAATTTGTAATACTGGCAAAAAAACATTTTTCACTGCCTTACAACTTAATGCAATCTAGGTAGCTGTGAACCTGCAGTTTCTTAATGACGAGTGGTATCAGTTTCTTACTAGATAAGTACTTTTATTTAAGGATTTTATGAATATTAGGGTATGCTGTAACAATATTTCAATGAATAAGTATATAATTTTGCCTAATGGGATACTTAACACTGCCCAACAAAAGTTAATTTATTGTAATTAAGATTTTTCCTGCCATTTATCTACTGGGCTGATCAATCGTTCATGTATCGTTAACAAGCTATGGCTACATCTGTTGATAAAACTTGTTTTTAACCCCACACAAAAAGTCAAATTGCACATTCGTATATATCCACTAAACATTTTAAACATCAACTATTTTATAGAGGAATCCTCCATTTGTAAAGAAGAATCGCAGGTTGAATCCACAGAGAATAAGCTGGAGGGTGGCAACCTGTTTGCAGGGTTTGGTGCAACATCAACTTATTCTTTCTCTAGTATGGCCGCCACAGCCAATAACAACAATGCATTTGGTGTCCGTAAAGATGCAGCAGTAAGTACCCATATGCAGTATATTCTATATTTGCGTATAGCATATATGGTCCAAATAAATGTTCAACAACAAGAGCAGCAACTATAAAAGTTACATGCTATCAAAAAATCAACAAGGTAGAGTTATCTGCCATTGATTGTTGCCTTTAAGAAAACAGATAACTCAAATTACCAAGTTACATATAACAAATATAAATCTAATTTCTATTGATAAATAACCTTTTGATATGACTTCACTATGTTTGCGACCCAATAAATTCCTCAAATCCTCATTTATAGTTCACGGTGACAGCGCAGCAGTCCATGCTCTTCTCCGGTGCTAGTGAGGACACAGATGCTGAGGCGTACGACCCCGAGTATAAACCTGTGCTCGCGCAACCCCCTCCTCTTATTGAGGTCAAGACTGGGGAAGAGGATGAAGAGGTAGGATTGATTTTATTCTTTATTATTGGTCGAGTTGCCTCAAACGTCCTGTACTAAAACTGAAAATCAATTGATTTGGTTGGTTCATGTTGTCATAGCATTTTATTTTTTATTATAATGCTTTTTCAGTTTTTTTTTATTTTAGACTACCAGGATAAAAAAAACAATTAAACCAAACAACTTCCATTGCCTTGTCTGAGGCACAAGTGACCAACTGGGAGCTTCAATGCATTTCCCTTTCTGCTTACGGACTGGTTTTCTCTCAATGGAGTTAGAAAAAACAATAATGAACTAAACAAATTTATAGGTTTTGTTCAAGGAAAGGTCAAAGATGTACAGATTTGACAGCAGCACAAATGCATGGAAAGAAAGAGGACTGGGTGAAATTAAAATACTCCACCATCCTGTTATGAATATGTACAGGGTTGTTATGCGAAGAGAACAAGTGGGTATTTTTAAGAGTTTGGAATATACTTTGCTGTTTGTTTTATGTAATGTGTTGTATATTCATCTGTTTTACAATATTGTATGTTTTTATCCATTGTGATATGAACAGCATAAGTTGTTTTTAGGTTTTGAAAGTTTGTGCAAATCACCTCATAACACCAGATATGAAGTTAATGCCCAATACTGATAAAGCTTGGATGTATGTGGCTCAAAATAAATCTGGTAAGTCCATGTATGCCATATCATTTATTTAACAGTCCAAATTTGTGCAAACTGGAAGGTTCTATTTTCTATCTTTTTCATTGTACTAATTATCGGTCCCTTTTGTTCGGGTTACTTTATATACACATGGAGAAATAATTCAATTCAGTTGAAAGTCCGGAGATGTTTTAATTTAGATTATTACTGATCAATCTGGAATCTATTACAGAGGGGTTCCTAATAGAGCAAAGAATTAAAAAGAAATTCCGCTTTTTTCCCATTTTTGGGCCCAATGTTTTTGTAGGAAAATATTTTCTGAGTATATAATGCTTGCATAAACATATAGAAAACAAAATGTGTTTTTTGATTAGTTGTGGTAAACCCGTGGTTAACACGGTGTAGTCTAAGAATATTTTTGAGATAGTTTGACTGACTATATTTTAAGTGTTTTGGTCTCAAACGCACAGTTGCACTTGTTAGTGCATTTACTGTAAACTGCCCTATGCTACTTCATGCAAAATCGTCTTAACGGGATGCTTGCAGTTCGAAATTCGTGCAAGGTGTGCACTAATTTTAAAAGATAAAATAAGTTTGCTGGTTCTTTATATCAGATACTAAATTTGTAACTTTCAAAACTAAATTTTAACTTTTCAGCTTGACTGCTTTGTAAATAAGCCTTCGTTTCGCCAAATTTGACACTCTATCCACAGAAATAAATCATTTATTTGTCAAGTATTTAAGAAACTTCAAATGAGTGGAGTATTGTTTATCTGCAGTTTATTCTTGGTAATTTCTACAAATAAACCGCAAATCAACAATTCTCGGTTATTCAAAGCATATTATGTAGTCTTTAAACGTGCTGATATTCTGTCCGTATGGAGATATTAAAATAGTGTAGCGTTGTGTGAAATGCGTATCTAATATCACACTAAGTGTTGTTTTGAATCCATAACATGTTGTGTTGTGCGAATTGCTTGAGTATATTATGTGCATGCATACAGATGGAGATGCTGTGCTGGAGAAACTGACAGTTAAGTTCAAGACGCCCCAGATATCCATGCAGTTCAAATCAATTTGGGAAGATTGCCAATCAAAAATGAAAAGTTAAAATGTAAAACTCTAAATATTTTATTTAAAACCGACGAATTACTGTATATTCTTGAATTTAGAATCGCGGTGCATTACCATATCAAAAGCTTTTAATTGTGACTTATCGCACACGATATCGCATTACCGATTTCTTACAAATAAACCAAACCAAATGTAACCGCCAAGATATATCCACACCCTCAACATGCGGTTAGCATTGAGCTAAGCGTGGTAGTGTGAGGAACTCGAAACCTTTTAAATGCAGTCAAACGATACGAATACCACGATTACAATTTCGTGGAAGTGTTTATCCACCAAGCTTCTGCTTCAAATATACGCGAGCAGAAGATATTAAAACTTGAAATACTACGAAATTATACTACCGCATATTACGTTAAAAAAGATATTTTATGGTCCCAGTGGAAAATTGAAGATATCAAATTTGTTTATAACTCATTTGGCGAGAGGATTTGTTTATCTTGAATAACGTTTTTGAGACAATTTACAGATGTTAGCCTTTTGCACAGCCCGTCTTGCACCACTAACCACTACTAATGTGGCCCAAGTTGACTGATAAGAACAAATCGAGAGTAATCTGTACTGAAGGTGTCAATGAGTGTAAATAAAATAAAGCAGGATGTTTACGGTTAATGGTGCTGTATACTTGTAGAATCGATGCAAATTAATAATATGTGTAAGAAAAAAAAAGATGGTTTGCTAAAAGTCAAAACCATCTAATGATAGTTAAAAAATGGGATTTTTTGTCAGGTTGTTTTTTTAATTCTTTTCCTCGGCAAACGTTTGAAAATGATCTACGGTGGTCTAGATGTGCTTTTATTTGAATTGTACGTAACAACTCAACGGAATACCGCACAATAAAAATAAAAGTGTTAAAACGGGTAATCGGGGTGGTTGTTAGCCCGCGTTTAAACATGGAATGTTGGGTAATAAGGTGGAGATACACGATTCTCCTTGGTAACTCAGGAACCTATTAGTTTATGTTTGCAGAAACAAAAATGTAGAAATCGGGTTACAACTGTCGGGAAGGCCAGATAACGTAGCCGGAATTATTTCAGTGTGTTGTATATGTATGATACTGTCTTTCAATTTAGTAAAACGCATCAATCTACTGGATTCAAGAAATGTCTGCTCTGCTTCCAAGGACACATCGGACAAGCTAGCCATCAGTTTCAAACATTTTTAACCTGCCTCCTTAACATAAAATAATTATATGCCATTGCTCTATAAATGTAATAAAGCTAAACATTTTTAACACTTCTGATGAAAGGAGACATACTGACCCACCGAGCTTATCGCTTGGAGTTACCTTTGAAACTAATCGGTGGGGGACAGTGTTTCATTACCATATAGCACACAAAAGGTATTTTTACATATAGTGGTTGTTAAACACGTGGTTAACACTCTTGTTTTTGCCTCAACTGAATAGTATTGTTTTTGTTTCAACTGAATCGCGAATAGAATACACTTTTTAAACATTCAACACACTGCAATACCTCTAGCAACAAGGCGGGCACAAGATAGGACGATTTCCCGTGTGTAACGACTCTCCTTGTCCCATACAACAATAAGGTGGCTATTATATAATTTGTTACAAACTTCTGGACAGAGTGTTCTTCGTTCAAGCCGGAATCACATAAATACAACTACATGGTACGATTTTCTGTCTTTTTTATTTAATTGTTGTTTTTTTAGAATTTTAAAAATTAAAGGAGGATAATTTAAAAAAAAAATAGTTATCCTAAATTACAAATTAAATTTATTTTTTATAACAAATAAACAATAACTTCATTACATTGATCCGATTGTATATTATTGCTGAAATAAAAATAAATAGGAAGGCTCCCAAAATGTAAATAAAGAAGGATGCTTGTTTATAACTCTACACATGACAATGACAGAAGAAATAAATTGGCAAATTAGTAGCATTGTTGGCAACTATTATATTGGTTGGGATACATTGTATATATACAATTCTGAAATTGGATGGGGTGTTCGCATTCAAACATGTGGTTTTATCTGGGTCGCAAAATCAGCAGTGACAAACAAATACAATTTAAGATACATTAGTGGGCAAGTCAGCAAACATGTTATTGGATTGAAACCATCTGGTTTTGTATACTTTGGCAAGGCGCTTCAACCAAGTGGGTCAATGGGTTGAATAAAAACAATAGCACAACAGTCGATGAGCGTGGTGCATTTTTATCTGTATTAAGAACCTTCGTTTTCCTACATCTAAGGACCTTCAGATAATCCGCCAAGGAAGATTGTTTAGTGAAATAATACCCTGTTTTTGTCCACTTGCAAGTAAAGGGTTTCTTATGTGGAATGGCACTATTTAGGTTACATAGGATGTTTTAATCCAGTGATTGAAAGAGATATCACACAGGCATTCATTAGATTATCTCATGTTTATGTAGTGTATTGTGTATTATTAAGACGTTCATTCAATTTATAGCAGAACCATTTAATACACTTATTTCATGCGATATTCACTAAGCGCCTTGCCAAGGGTATCAACTGACTTGCTAGCAACCATTTTTTTTTAATTCCAATTGATTGTTGCGACACTTGTCCTTACTGCTGCTCACATAAATAATAATTGCACAATGGATTATAATAAATATGCTAAATTATTTGGTCAGTTGATGCATCATGGCACGAACACGTTCACCAAGTTCTCGATGTTCAACTCCACATTTCTTAAATACCAAGTCCAGGTCTGACAAGTTTTTGTTTTGCAATGCAGCATCTGCCGCCAGCTTAACGTTCCTTGTTAAAATAATAAGATCATTAAAATTTTATTATAAGGAAATAAATGTAATATATTTATTATTGACATGCTGTCAATGAAATAGTTTATATATTTATTGGAGCAGCTAAAGTGAAAATTTTACCCGATTTTTAAAAGTGCTGGGACCCGCTTGTCCAAGGCCACTTTCCCAATATATTTTGTAACCTCAGTGTAGCCATTATTTTGGATGCATACTTCTACAAAAGGAAGATATCCTATTGGAGATTTCTTGCTTTTAGAAAAAGCTTCTAGCTCTGTGAAATGGCCCTGCTCCGCTAAAGCTGTGATTCTGACCCACCACCACCTGAAAATAATATTCAAACAACAATGTTTATTAATACTCTTTTCTCCAATAAACAATAATTTTACAACAACCTACATCCATTACTTTTTATAGAAACCACTATATTTCTATTACCGATTCATTTCCATTTGCCATATTAAGCTGCAATATTGAACATGTTATAGTTTATGATGAATTGTGTTTTGTTTTAAAAGTGGGTTGTTGTTATTTGTAATAAACATATTATAAAATATATTTTGTGCCTAGTTGGCTACCCCTCAACATTGGATTTTTGTGGATGTAAGTAAGCTAAACATTCCAACTAATTTGATCTTCTTCCTGTGGAGTATGTTAGACTATGAAAATCAGACAGTGAAAACACAAGTTTTAAACTTTGCTTTGTTCTATTAAAATTGGATATAATGGAGGAGATAGATTACTTATTGGTGGGATGGGAAAATTAAAAGTGTGCTATAACAAGTATTCGTATAGTAGGCTTAAAACCAGTCGCCAGTTAGTTGGGTAAGTGTTAGGACAGAGTATTTAATGAACACTGTCAAATGTCTTTGTATTGAACACACCCTTTGGTAGTCCAGTGAGCCTAAGGTAATCTTTGCCTTAATGTGTCCGATAGATTAGTCTATTGGTTAAGTGCGTCGCCTTTCAGCCAAAGAGTTGTTGGTTCAGCAAGACACTTTACGGGCATTGCCTAAACCCAGCGGCTTAATGGGTTCTTATAAATTAAAGCAACATGTGAATACTACATAACACACTGCAATAGCTCCAGTAACCCGACGGTCGGTGTGAGGTAATCTGACGCCCGTATGTTAATCCCCCTGGGTTTCCCATTCACGGGGATAAACATGAATATCCTTTCCTATCCTATCTTATGTTCACGATATTTTCCTACTAACAAAGATTTAAACATATGTATCCTATTTCATCTTAGCATTACTTGATGGTGAGACTTTCTTTGGTATAATCTTCGTTGAAAAGCAAATAATAAAAATAGGAAAAATATCTCTTTCAGACGTAAAATTATGTTTGTTACATTCCAGTAGAGCATTTTTCAAAACACTGAATAGGATGATAGAATATGATGTTTGTTTAACCCTGTGCGAAATAAGTGGATTTGAAACACCGTATTTGCCACAATATCTTATTTATACAATCAGATAATTGGTACTGTTATAATTCTTTTGTTGTTACTTTTACTTTCCCAAAATCTGAAAACCTACTAAACTAAATTATATTTTATCATGATAATGCACATAGTACTTTTCTTTTAAACTCACAATGTTAAGGTTGCACTCGGATTAGTAAAAAAAACACATTTTAGTTATTTACCGTTTGTCAGACACTTTAAACTGCTTTCGCAAGTGTTCAGCCCGTTTTATATGGTTGGTTTTGAGAAGATTATACATTGTGTCATGCAGGGATTTCTCAACAAAACTTTCATCAAGTTCTTGTTCTAATTTATTCTGTTCGGCAAGCAAATAAAGTTGCTCTTCTGTCATCTGAAATTGGATGGATCTGTCATTTGCCTTATCACCCTTGTAATCATCGGAATTTAGCAAAGGCTATTAATGCACTATGCAATTGACATACCAAAACACTTAAAAAGGCCAAAAATCAGATGGCTAATGCGCAAGTTAGAATAAGCACTAGTCGAACAACAACTATATGGGAGTGATAATAACATTCCTTATAATCTAATAGAATTTTCGTGTATACTCTTGTTAAGTAGCACAAATAAATGTTTGTACAATACTCAACATTGCACTATGGTACACAGCACTTTATATATTTAATAACTGTTTTCTTCTTTAAATTTTGCAGCAGTCAACTGCTATAGGTAGCTTCCTATCTTTGGTAAACTGGAATATCAACTGTCCGTAGGTATTAGTAATACTATATAAATACTATACAGACATATAATTTTTGTTTTATTTACTCATGAAATGTTTGCTACACCACTCATGCTCGAATTCTGTTGTGCTGCAGTGTAAATTGTGGATAATTGTAAATGGGTTCAGTTGTGAAATAGTTGTTGATAGTGGTTTAATTGCCAATAAGGTTAGTTGTAGAAGGGTTCAGCAGTTATAAATAGGTCAAATGGGTTCAGTTAAGATGAGTTGATAATGGAAGCAAATTACCTTGGCTCCAAAATCGTCCCTTCCTCTGCTGAAATTCTCTTGTGCAGAGTGGAGTGAGATGAGTCTCTCATCAGAACGAAAAGTGTCAAAACTGTTGTGAATATGACAGTGTGCTAATTCTATGAAGTTGTCTTCTTGTTCATGAAGATCTTTCAACATTCTCTCATTTTGCTCCTTGCAGTACTGAAATTAAGCGGTTGCTTCAAACTTAATCAACTTAACATAAAAATTAATGATTAATAGATGGTAACTAGCATAAACACTGCTAGGAATTTAGTTTAATTATTGAGATAACTTTAGTATTATTATATTTAGTCATGCCTCTAGATTTAATTGAATCGAACTAAAGTTAATACATGTAAATAAGAATAACCTTTAAATGCAGTTTATAGGCCACAGGTTGTTGCCGAATTGCCACTAAGAAATCAGAAAGATTGGTTCGTTCACGAAGACGGGACACAGCAGAATATATGAGGTCGGTATTGCCGCTTGCCACAGCTTTTTCTAACGCCAGAGTATGTTTTCCAAGGATGGAAAGTAAACGGACTTGCTCTGATGCCCTTGGCTCAAATTCTAAAAGCTGGGAAATATATGATTTTATGTAAACAGACACAGCTTTATGTAATCAGGCACATTAAAAAAAAGAAATTAAGGTAATACAAGTATATCACAGCAATAACTCAAAAAAGTAAACATAGAAGTAGCTATTTACGGATACCTTTATAGCCAGATCTTTTCTACCGCACCCTACAGCCTTCTCAGCGATATTAGCATATGACACTCCTCGTGCAGACTTTAGTTTGTGACGAACTGCTTGTGCTATTTTTCCATCATCTATGTCTTTCTGTTGTACCTGAGTTAACAACAAAATGGTAATGTAAAATATCTAAAGTTGTAAATGAACGTATTATATTACAACTAAGTTTAAACTATTTGTTTAATGACCACTATTTGCAAAACAAATTTTGCAAGCCGTGTCCCTAACCCCAATTGATATATTTTATACACAAATACAATACAATAATAGTCCATGGTATCCATGGTACCGACGGGACCAGAAATGTGGGCTAAAGAAGGACCGTTCCTCCAACGTGCAGGATAAGTATTCTTTTGTGCTTATCCATCAAAATCATGTTTTTTTTTACAGATTTAAACATGTTATCCAATATTACTTAAATTTTCAATCCAATTCCATAACCCCTCCTTGAAGATGTCCAGCTGAAAAAGGCATTTCTGACACAATCAGGCGCATCGAACGTACGGCCATGGCATGCGAGAGTTGGGAGAAAATCAATTTCGTGCGCAAATTTTTTTTTTAACATTAAATTGCCCTAGAATGCGTTTCTTGGACATTTCAAACTAGGTCCTTAACGATAAAAAATCTCGAGCTAGTACCGATTCGGAATGATTAGTAAAAGTTTTATTAAATAATTTGGGATCCCTCGCGTTCGTCGCGCTGATTGCAATAAAATCTCCAGTTAAAATAAGTGAATAAATTGTATAAACTTCTCGTGTTCTGCAATGTTGACTTTAGACTAAAACTGATATTTACGGTAATGTATCTTTAATTGGCACAAAAAGCGATGCGATGATGAAAGTTATTTTCCGAGCTCTCGCTTTAAAAAATGTTCAGACGTCTTCGCACGATAGATGCGCTTTCGGTAAGGAGAACGCACTACGCGTATTACGTGCTCTAGTGTTATAGAGTTCCTTTAGACGTCAATATAGAATATAAGATATTATAGTCGCCAGTGGTTGTTGTACTCCTCTATATTAAGCTTGTGTAAATGTTTTTAGCCCACCCAATCCTATAAAAATTCCTTAACTTCCGGTTAGGTTGTTATAATCGTCCGGTTTGCAGCCAAAGGACCGAATTATAAAATAATTTAATCGTCCTGACGTAAACCATTCGACTTTCGTTACTCGCGTGGAATAACTGGTAAAAGAAATGTTATATTCCAAAGGTGTATGTGCGCGTCTGGGAAATCAAATGATCTCCGCAATTATAGGCGTAACTAAAAAGTAGTTTAAAAATAAATTTAGTTAGGGTAAGCATAGATTCAACAAGATATTATGTACCGTAGCTTCATCTAATTAATCATTCTGCAAAAACTAAATATGCAAACAACAATAAATCCCATTTTTAATCCTGAAAATTTTAATTGTGTAAAATGTGTAAATTAAGTTTTAAAGCAATTTTTGCTTTTTAATTTACATTGATAACAGACTGTTTATATTAAAGAAACAGAAGTGTACTCTCTTTTATCAATATTGTGAGCTTCAAGCGTTAGCACGAGTCATCAAAAAGATACACGCGTCTACTCATTTCGGCCAGGTGCAAGTTGGAAGAAACGGATTAGCTTTCCTACCTGTCAATAATACATTCACTACAGAATATAAAACTTATGCTTGGAATATATTTTTAAATACCTTATAAAAGAGACTGGTTGTTTTTTAAGTTGTTGTTTCATTGACGCAATCGCCCCTGTATAATCACAGCAAATGTGCGACCAAATATATAAGCAATACTATATAACGATTATAGGCTAATAATAATATATACTATACGTTTTACCACAAACCGTATAACAATTTAAAATTGTATATGTTTTAAGCTTTAGCTTAAGCTTAATCTGTGCAGTTAGGTACTGTAAATAACTGTTTAATCGCATTATAGCCGTAAAGTAAAACTATATTTCCCTCATAGTTTGCATTTTCGCGTCAGAAAATGAACGATTTTTGGACGCGATTTAGACCGCGATCGGATTGGCAAGGATTTTAGAGATCGTGAAAAATCCTGATCGGCACAGCACTAACGTATGTACTTATGTAGACAAAAAAACACTTTGTTCTTCCATTGCGACGCTTGTATGTCTGGCGTGGTTGAATTGTAGTGCAGACAGGCAATTAATGTGGACGATCTGATGATTGAAACGCGTGAAAATCAAATGCCAGGCAAAATGCCAGAGGTGGCCTACTCTGCATACCGGCGTTCAGCGCAAGTGGTCACAATCATGATTAAGGGACAAACTTTGACTTTATAGAGTATTTCCGAGAGTAATGTTTTACCTTCTTTTACAATGGGTAAAAGACTAACAGTTCACACAATCTGATCAAAATTGGTGGATCTGGTCTGCTATGCGCAAAAGAAGCTAAATTAATTAAACAAAGTCTGGTTTCATTTTTTATGACCCAGCAAATAAGGACCTATCATAATATATATCTTTATGTTAAGACATCATTCCATGAAGTTTTTCAAAAGCATATTTAAACCTTAAAACAAGCCCAGTGTGATAGAATCCGACTTGATCCAAGGTTCTCTGGTATTTTGAGATAATCACAAATATGGAATGCAAGTTTGAACTCCCTACGTAGTATTAATCTATCAATTAGATATTCCATCGTCAAATTCTCCAATCTGAAAGAGTGCAAATGCAATTTAGAGATTGGGTTAAAAACAGAAATATTACAAGGAATTGTAATCTTACACTCGTTACAAACTGCGATTATAATGCTCCCTGGCTTGTGTTCCATCTGTGTTAATTTTAAACAATGAGTGTAGCAATTATCGTGGTATTAAACCATGCAACATTTTAAGATTTGTTACTGATATTATACTGGCATGATATTATACTACTGCAAACGTGATGAGCCATTTGATCATTAAAGAACTGTAAAGCAATTAGCAGCATTTTATATAAATATAAATTTAGTTTACAAATAAGAATGTTAATAAAATAACTAGGTAGTTAACCATGTTAATTGGACTTTTGTGTTGTTGCAAACATTTTTTGCTTCAAGTTTAATAATTTTGCTCTTAAGTTTCAGTCTTGCATATAATTGTTCTTTATCAACATTATACCATAATTTGATATGTTTTCATGGGAAATTAAGGTACAGTGTTTATCACTTACTGTTATAACGCTATGCTTTGTCATGACATGACTGACTATACTAATACATTGTTATGTTTAAACACATACTGAGCTGCAGTGAGAGTGATGCCAGTATTAAAATCACGGATTGCATTGAGTACTCTCAGCATCTGGATGGTATTTACGAACAACTCAGTCAACTTGAGATTAGGAACATAAGCCTTTCCGAATGAGGCAGCCTGTAAGTAGAAAACATCGGGCTTAAAGTATACAAATATGGTGTGGTCACACTAATGACTGTATTCTGTAAAATTCTTTGACAATTAAAATTAATTGATTTTAAACCGATCATAAACAGATGTAGGTGACATATATATACATATTATACAAATTTTAAAAATAAACTTGTAATGTCGTACACAGAAATTTTGTTTGAACACATATACTAATCACTCATCCAAATGTGAATAGCTTACCCTCATTAGAGTCATTTGTACACGAGGTTGGAACTCATCCAATGCAGCAAGAATACATTGTTCCACTGCCTCTTCTAACTGACGATTGTCAAGTAACATCCTCATATACTCATCTGCCTTCTCACTTTGTTTCTACAAATTGTTTTAGTATTTTTGAGGAAAAAGTGCCACATAAGACAATCCACAGACAAAAACTTTGGTGACATGTTTGTAATAAATTTGATACCTCGGATATACTCACAACACCTAACTCTATTAAGATTTTCACAAAAAGTTGTGCCAAGAAACAGGTTAAATAAACATAACAAGTGTTAAAGCACTTCGAATATCAGAATGCATGATTTCACTAAGTAAAGTACACAATGAACAAATAGTACAATTTTTATAAACATGTTGAACTGTGGTTTGAAACAGATTAATGTTGAAATTAATTATTGCACTTGGAGCACTGATCTGTAAATTGTTTGTTTTCGCAACTAATTTGATGATTCCTACATTACTGTATGTTTTTTCGAAATGTGATAGTTAATTAATTTAGATTTAGAAACGGAATTTATAAGGAATTTGTAATTTTCTTTTTGGTTGGTTTAATCTTTTTGTGTGTGTCACATGACTTTCTGTGTGCGCCACCAATAACTTAGCATGCATCACCAAATGTCTGTGACTAACGTCTTTGTGGGCCCAGGCTAACATGAGAATTAAAATTTATAATATGTTACACTTTTGTAACTTTTTTGATTCCATTTATAAAAGTTTAATGCACAAACCCTTAATGGAGCTTGATGTTTATTTTAAACTTACATCAAATTCTTTAGCAGCATCATTCAGTAATGCACCAGGTGCCATGGAGCCGACTTTAAATATATTGCATATAGCATCTGAAACATGAAACAATTTCAAGATATTATCATGCTAGATAAATTATTTCTTCTGCTTTTTTGTTCATTTAAAATAGTTTTTACAGTAAAATGGTTAGTAATATTTTGAAAAAGAAAGTAACTTTGTTATTGTATTATTTCATTGACAATATGCATTCGTGCATGTCCAGACCTTACATAACATTGGAAATGATTTTAAGCCGATTGTTTTGTTTCTGCAAGCACAAACCTTTTATACATTAAAAATTAAGTTAAAAGTGCATAAATATGTTCTGCACTACATTCACTATAAATTAAAACACTAAAAAAAGGTAATTCAATGTCACAAGTTAAAAGTTGTCCTCCAGGGTAAAACCCCAATTTTTAGTTCCTTCATATCAAGTTCATATTCTTTACATCAAGCTACCACATATTTTTTTTTATTTGTTGGACTCCTTTTTACATTAATTCGAACAGACAAGCCACCCCTGACATGTGTTTAATATAAATATACTTACAAAATTCAGGGAACGTTCTAATGTTAATAATGAAAATGACTACCTTTTAACATGTTTGTTAATTGAACCAACACCATACAAAATTAGGTTGGTTGCCATATGCCCTAGAACATAAAATGGTGGAAAAACAGGTTTTTGCAATATTTAGATAATGCTAAATTTCTTTCTTTTAAATTGTTGCCTGTCCCACATTTTCAAAGTCAAAATTTGACGATGTTTAGGCTAGTGGCCCTAGGGTTTAAAAAACAACAAAAATAAATCATACTTGGTACATGCTGAAGAAATTCATGTTGTTCTGAGTTAATGATATGCACTCCATCTACATCAGCGCATAACACTGTAGAAGCCTTTCCATTTCTATTATTTAGGTCTTCATCCACATTGTAACGTACCCAGTCTTTCTGGGGACCAATCACGAGTATAGTCTTCGGCCAGTATACAACCAGAGCGATATTCTGGCTTGAGGAAGGACCAATTGTCTGGTTCCTAGATGTGTAAATGGAATCCGCACACCACAAAAGCTGTTTAGGACGACTCCGCTCATTTGTGTTAAATTCACAATATTTCTCCTGCAAAACGTAAAACAGTCACACCACCATTTTCATTGTACAGTGTAGTATTTTTTATCAGGTTGTATTCATTTAAAACACATATTATAAAATGCGGTAAATCGAAACAATCTGAATAAAGGATTCTAATAATAAAAGTACACATGCTAAAATAGTTTACATGTTTCAACTCACAAACGACTGCTACTTTTCTCATTAGAATTATAATGTACATGGTTGATAAGTTTTTCTTTTTTATCATTGAAGAACAGAGCATCCATTTCCTAAGTCCCAGCGGAAAGGTTATAGTAGACTAAGCATTTTTTTTATAATTAGGTGATAGTATACAAATCCATTTAGTTTATAGTAAAGTTAGTTTAAAAATATATCTGAGTGCAAAATTAATAGACCTTTCCTGATTTGACAGCTCATACAGCTAAAACCCATGTCAGTCACCTGCTCAGTTTTGTTTCTTATCAAAAATCGCTACAAATATTTCTGTTTAAATGTACATTTCAAATCATGCCGAAATATATCAAAGTTTCACCAGACAATTCCTATTAAAGCATCCAGTACAATTTTGATTAAAGCATTCACTAAGTTTTTAATGAGAACGTCCATTTTTACTGTAATAAAATTACTTGGATTTTTTGTCCCATATTATGTAGATACCCATACACATAATACAGCTAAAAGAAAAGTAAAAATATTTTAAAGATGTAGACTACCAAGACTAAATAAATAGCGGTAATGTTAGGTCCAATTTTTAGATTGAAATTAGATTCCACACTGATTAGATACCCGGATTATATATAGACAAATGTACTGTTTGATTGTTAAAACCGTGGCGATGCAAGCTAGAATTACTTTGAAATGCAAAGAGAGAAATTGATTTAAGTAATTATACAGAAAGTTAGAATTTAAAGAATTTGTAAACATGTTTAGAAGTGTTATTAAATTACTTAGGAAAAACCTGAAAATCTGATGATCCTATCCATATGCTTCCAGTGTCAGCGTATAAAGCCAGATGTTTTCCATCCATTGATGTTGACATCATGATATAAGCAGTTGGTGCAACATTTAAACCTAAAATGCAATGTATGCGGCGTTATTTTCATACACACAACACTAAATGTCTTAATGTATTTTAAAAGGATTAATTCAAAGCAATTAATAAGATTGAAAATGAACACAGATTAGAGGACTGTATTTAAAATATCCTTTAAATATAATCAGGCAATCTAATCTCTGTGAGAAACTATTTCATTTATTTAATCTTTGTGAGAACATATTTTATTATTTTTGATTTTCTTTATTTTCCACTGAGGAAACATTAAAATGTGTAAACAAATGCTACACCAGAACAAAAAATGGATGATCACAATTTTATATATAGGCCTATCATGAATTTGAGTTGTTATTCGGAATTGTATTCGCTTTTACAATAAGCTACATTACTCGTTGTCTATTAAAAAAAATGATTTAAGTTAAGGACTCCATCACCTAAACAGTCTGTACATATCAGCATAAGAAGCGCAGTAAAAAATAATTCAGTAATCACAAAGCTGATCATTATCTTACAATCAGGTTCCTAGTGTTTGGTTGCTAATATTGGGATGGGCAGGAGCAGGATCCGAATATCCAGCCAAATAGTTTTTATACATTTGTATATTTTTATACACAAGTTGTAAGACATCTGTTATATAATTATGCCAAGAATAAAATAAAACCGATTTTTTGGTAAGTTATGGTCTGTCAGGAATTCCCCTGCACTGATTCGTCTCAACTTTGCTACCGTGTATCAAATACATAACCAACTAAATGGCACATTACATCATTTTAAAATTGGGCATAAATAGTGTTGTTCAGTCCCAAGATGTGACACAGATTATCGTTGTCAAAAATGCCAAATATGTGGTACATATTTTTACATATTTTGACCTGTCGGGATTTGCTGTTGGGGTTTCTTTTAAATAAAGGGTCGATGCATATATTCAACATGTCAGTTAGCATTAATGAAAATTTTTACCCGACTATAGACAATAGCTTCTTGCTAAACATTATGTATGAAGCTGGTGCAAAACACATATGACTGGAAAAATTGTGCATGGTATAAACAAGGCATTTTATTGTAAACAATTTCATGACAGCTTTGCATGAATACCAAAAATGTCACTTGGCACCACTTGGGAATTAATCAAAGCTCTCTGTGACATATTTATAAATACCAATATTTTAACACTGGGTGCATAATCCACTTACAAGATGATTATGAGTTTTCAATCAATAAAAAATTGTCAACAAACATAGATTATATTCAAGACATACCGGTAGGACGCTGTTGGGTTGATTGCCCACTGTGGTCGAGAAGATAAATATCGCTTTCATTAGCAGCCAGGACCTGAGAACTTCTTGGTCCAGGGAGTACACACCAACTACTAGGTGGTGTGCTTCGTAATCCAGGAACATCAGCCAAAATTCGAACCTGTGATTTAAAATGAGTGTCATAAAAGTATTAAATTTCAAAATTTATAAAACCAAAGATTGGTAAATAAGAAAGAGATGGCAGTGGTGAAGAAGTGAAGCAAAGGATGTTTTTTGAGTTTAGATGCACATTTTCCACTAAAAAAGTAAAAAGTACACATACAAGTTAATTTAAAATAAGTTTACAAAATTTTGGGTTCCAATTTCGATGTTTCAGAAATATTGACTAACAATTATTTTCACTGAAATGTTTTGTTTTTTCGATAGTTTAAACGGCTGAGTTAAAAATGTTTAGCACAAGATGCAGAAAGCTCTACATATCTACACCTTTTAAAACAAGAGCCGCCTAACATCCTCCCATAAATATATTAAGTTTAATATGCTCAGGTTGACATGGTATTTAATTAATAATGGTAAATTGTTCACATTATAGGTCTAAGTTTATACGACAAAAAAAACTAATTTATATATATACTATATTCAATATAATTATAGCTTGTTATATTAACAGTTTTTGAAGGGCATTCAAATAAACACCTTTGGCTCATCAATGTTATTGACAATGAGAAATCTATAGAGTCCAGTCATAACTGCTAAACCCGTGCCATGTTGACTTGAAAATACTTCATATTCCATCACTTTGTTTTCTCTGCATTCCTGTAAAACATAAAGGTATATTTATAAATCTATAGCTCATATCAAGAATAAAAAACTTGACGGCGAACTTTTTAGCATGCATCCAATTTGGACGTTTACTAGGTTTATTAGATTATTACTGATAATGTAACAATAACTCTTGGGACCTGCAAACAAATCACTTATTAAGACTTTCTACTATTTGAAAAATCACATACGGACTGCACTAACTAACCACATGTACAAGCTAATGAGTTCTTGAGTAAATTAAAAACAAAACATGAAGAACAAATCCATGTTAGTATATTTGTTTAATATATATCCTTGTGAGATTCTTGCACATTCAGACCACGTTACACTGCTTCCAAATTTGGATAGCTTGTTTACCATTTTTTGGGTAGCTGTGGGAAATTCTCCATGGGCTGCATAATAGGCCTATTCTAAATTATACCAAAATGCGTAAAATTCTAAATTATTCCAATATGATAGTGTATGACTGTTTGCTGTGTTAAACAGAAAGTTGTATTTAACAAACTATTTTTTTAAACATTTTAATTTTAAATTTTTTTTTGTCATTTATCTAATCACCATTGCCTGCATAAGGTGTGATTATTTGTTTATTCTTTATATGCATTTGTTAGAATACGCTAACAATCTTAACATATGTTACCTAAAACCGATACAAGTAAAAAGTCTACAAAGAAACACTTGATTTATCTAATTGACATTTAATCACCTGACATGGGAATCTGTATACCTTTAAAAGCAAGGTTGTTCGTTTTAAATTTGTCCATATTTACTTAAAAAAGCAGATTTCTCTTTTTTGTTGTAAAACTTGATTCACTAAGTATTTTAACACATGCCATGACACGCCTTAAGTTTTTTCATAATCTCTTTACAGCTTTACCACCCCTACCACTTGTAAACAGTTGTGTTACCATTAATCAACTCCTGTTTTAAATTAAATCGTTTCTGTTTACCCAAAACGTTTTTTGTAATTCTTTTAGTATTAAATACCCCTTTATCTTAATAGCTGCTGGTTTATATAAATAAGATAACCACAAAAAAAGCGACCAGATATTCTGTTCAGTGTTGTTCGAAGAAATAACCTGCCACATAGCATTATTGTGTAATCCTTTTTATAACCATGTCTCATATAAACTTTCTTTTTTGTAGTTTGATTGAAATTGTATTTTTAATTGACATAAATATTATAAAAAACTTTTACACATTGTATTTAATAAAGAAAGTTTAAAGAAAAATCACAAATAAATTATAAAGTTTGCCTGTTAAGGACAAAACCCACCATTCCCATCGTGAAAGATCGCTGGAAATGCCAAAACATGCTGTACAATAACACTTGCCCATCTTCCTGTAGGCACAACAGCTCGTCCAAATGAGTCCAAGCTATACCGATGAGAATACCACTGTTCCAACTTGAAATAGAAAGTTTGTTAGCTATTTGTTTGGCAAGAAATATACTTTGATAAAAAAATAATCAATTAGGCAGCCAATGGCCAATCTGAGAAAAAGTTATCTAGAAAAAGTCACCTACTTTAACCCTTTAACTGCCTGTATACATTTTTACCCTTAAGTAACATGATATCTAGAGCAAGCCAGATAGCGCAAAATCGTAAATTCTGGCCGAAATATTCGGTACCAGAAATCCAGAATAAATCTGAAAAATCACTACTTGCCACAAGTCGCTATAAATGTTTGTTTTAAGTCAACTTTGGTTGTAAAAATCTGGACCAAATACCTAAATCCGACCGATGATGATCTCCCCCATTTTGGGTGTTTTATGAAGTGCTACATCAGAGATATGCTTAAAAAACTAAAAACAATATATGACACATTGACACTTTTTCCAAAAGAGACACATACTACACCCCAGGTATTTAAAGTTGGAAAGCAAATAGTTGATAAAGGGGGTCGGATCTGGACATCACTATCTGTTAACAACTAAAGGGTTTTTAAAGCCGTTAATGTATGTTTATGGTTTCCAGTTACTCTACGAAATGAAATAATAACAAAGTTGGTCCCAAAAAATATTTAAAAAATAAAACCAGGTTCTCTATGTGTAATCATGCTAGAGACTTGGAAAATCTAACAGTTAGTCCATGATGGTAAAACACTTAATACATTCGCAGAATTATAAGATAATAAGGAGGTATATTTGCAAGTAAATTACATACAAATTTTCTAAAATTGGTTGTATTTTATACATATTCTAATGAACTATGATGCGGTTTTAAGTTTGATACCGAAACTGGTATGTTAATTAAAAAATTCTATTGCCAATTCAAAAGTAAGTTTGTACGTTGGAATTGCCATTTGATTTACGAATTAATTACAATTCAATATCTAAAGTACATTTTGATGCTGTCGAAATTAAACAATTTTAAACTGAAGTTCTATTTTGCTAGTTTTGCTGTTCAAGATTACCAGAATAAAGGCCATAATTTAACTTGTGGATGGCTTAATTAAGGACTTATGTTTATGAAAGTAAACAAAAAACCTGACCATGTACAAATAGATGCTGTTACAAATATTTAAATAATAATATTGGTCTATAACAGAGGCTTGCAACATACGGCCTGCGGGCCACAGAACGGCCCGCGGTACCTATTTACGTTGCCCGCTACAGTCTTCATACTTAGTAGCTTCATAATTTAAAAACTTTTTCTAAATTGTAACGGCATTACTGGCATTTTTAATAACATTATAAGACTATCTCACACTACAATTAAATTATGTTTACAGTACTGTGACGACATCCCACTGTTACAGAATAATGTACGTTGTATAAAAATTGTCTTGTTCTGGCAGTGAAACAGTATTACGTGTTCTGACTTAGGTGCATGTTATTATACAAAGAAGCTTAATCAAGTTAGTTACAAAACTTAGCTTAAAGATAGATGAAGCAATTGCCGAAAAGTAAAAGCCTTCAAAAAATTATGAGTTGTTTGATGGTATGGCCCCCGGCATCACTATACTTGTACGTTGTAGCCCATTGCGCTAAACAGTTGCACCCCCTGGTCTATAACATCATTAGAAGCGGAGATTTTAAAGGTAAAAAAATTAATGAACAACTTTATAGTAGATCAAAAAAGTCCCATTTTGCTTTGAAACAATATGTATGGGTTTATCTTAAAAGCAGAATTTACCGAAATGCAGATATCTCTTTTCCGGCAGCATTGAAGACAGTAATATCAGGCCGAATTCCATTTCTATTTGATTGGGTTTCACTACTTACAGTGGCTGAAATAACAATATTATATATTTTAATAACCTACTGAACCAAAAATGCCAATATTTACCTATTAGTCCACCGTATTTAGACACGCAAGTCAAATTCGATAAATCGACATTTGCATTCCAGCACATTGGACTGTATAGAGAACATTTCCTGTAAATTTTATAATATATATTAATAAAACTGTTTATTGGCATATTTTTTAAATATAATTTCTAACCTGATTGTTTTTTGCCCCAAGGGATTCCAGTTTGCCCGTTCCGTCATGTCGACTACTCAAACACGAATTAACAACTTCATACAGTTAAAGTTTGTAAACAAACTTCAGTATACGATATCTATGAAATGGTTTGTGCAGCGGTGCGTGTAAAACGTGGAAATGCATTGATAAAACAGTGTTACCATATTAATTTTATGATAAGAAATATTACAATTTTGCACATCTCTTCTTTAAGTTTTTTAATTTAAATTTAAAATTATTCTTAAATATGATATTTCAAATTTAATATATATCAACTTTCACTGATTATCTCCTTTTCTTTTACTTTTAGAGAGAGGTAACTAAAATACTTAGCACTATTTTGTAAGGGGAATTCCCACAGCAAGAGATTTCTAGAAAATCTTTGTCATTTCATCATCGACTTAAACTTAGAGGATTAGAGGATTAAAAAATAAAGTCATTCCGTTTTATAAGAAAAATGGCCGGTAAAATATTCAAGAATTTCATGCCATTGTTTGACCGTGTGTTAGTGCAAAGATTCGCCGCTGAAACCACCACGAAAGGAGGGATTGTGCTGCCCGAGAAAACTTCTGGAAAAGTTCTACGCGCTACTGTTGTCGCTACTGGGCCAGGTGTGGAAGGAAAAGACGGCAATATAAAGCCGTTGTCAATTAATCCTGGAGATGAAGTACTTTTGCCTGAATACGGTGGCACTAAAGTTACACTTGATGACGAAGAATTTCACCTTTTTCGCGACGGAGACATTTTGGGAAAGTTTTCAAAATAAAAATTTATTGGTTTTGTTTAATCTCATGGACGAACTGTTATTTTTCACTTAAAACTGCCCAATTGTGACGAAAACTTTTAATTTTCACAGTGTTTGTGAATAATTAAAATTGTAAAATTCATCATGTCCGCATTACCCATTGTAAGGATATTTTTTAAATCTTGTTTTATTGAAACACCACACATAACGTGACATTTGCAATTTAATAAACTGACTTGTTTTAGGGTGTTGTACAATTTAAAATACCTAAGAAACTTTGAACTTGCAATCTAAAGGTTTAAAGCTGTTTCATAAGAATAATGCAGGTAAACCATTTACAAGTTTATTTTAGTGTGCTAACAACAAAATTGCCTTTAGGAAGTTATTAAACTAACATCCAAACTGCTAATTGATCATTTCATGTTAAATCAACATGATTGTCAACCTTGCTTTATTTCATATAAAATTTGACATGCTTTCTTAGATAATCCAATATACAATATAACTTAAATACTAAAATATCTTTAAAATTTCTAACTTCCCCATTTAGATAAAAATTTACAACTTAATAAATGTCTGAATCGTGTTATTAACAATTACATAACTTTAGCACAATTTTACGAAATTGACAAATTACTATATACATCAAAATTTAAAACCAATTTTAAAACACATATTTTACAATGCATTGTTTTGTAAACTAGACTGTAACTAAAGTTTTTAAATACATTTTATGGGCAGTTATGTGATGTAAAGATTTATCTCCAAGCATTGGGTGCGACAAATTAGAGCTGCAACCTGATGATCGTTAATAGCCGATTATATTTCATTAAAAGTGGAAATTGGGGTAAAAGTTGATAAGATTGCTTATAATATAAATGAAATCTCTGAAACTTTAGGAATCTGCAATGCAAATAGCAGGTTGTATTATTAAAGTATGCTCAAGCAATGCGAAAATTATAAGCAAAATTTAGCAGAAAGGAAATATTATAGGTAACAAGTAACTACCCCTTAAACAATGCACTAATGTATAGCTTGATTTGTACCTATCAAAACGTATAGGCACCAAAATTCCTTTAAATCAGAATTTGTAGTCACTAACATATAAACCGATAATTTCTGTGATCGGGAGTCCATAAAAGTCTACACATTGTTTTTTTTTTTAAAACAAAAAAAAATAAAAAAATTTTGGTATAAGTTTGGGTAAAAAATATTTATTCATAAAAAAGAAAAAATATTCATATGCACATGTATTTTTGGTGCAGCAAATAAATCAACCTTAATTTCTCCCCCCTAAAATTTTATTTAAAATAGTTTATTTATATATAGTTTTAAATCAGATTTAAGCAATCAGTTTTAAAACGACCTTTAAAATAACATGTAGATTTAAAGTTAGGCCTTTTTGTGGTGATTTGACACGAAATTACCCCTATGTTAAAAACTCCCTAAGAGATTGACATTATATGAATATGTTTTGGTCAGACGTTAGGGCTAGGATTCGAGAAATTCCACACATTAAGTTTAACTTTTTTTGGTATTTTAGAATAAATAACTATACATTTAATATAGATATTTATATTTTCAGGGAAGTGAGGCAAAAGTCCTGGAAGTATCTGTTGATTCTTTAATACTTCGTGCCAAAGACATCAGAAAAGCTTTGGAGGATTTCTTGTTTAAAATCACTCATGAGCACCACATGCTTACATGGTATATCTATTAATTTAAAAACTATAGGTCTTGTGAAGATGACATCAGTTTATATTCGTGATGTGTTCAAAAACGAAAATTGTGCTCTGGCTGAATGTCGATGTTGTGCATCATTATCGGCTATTGTGTGTAAAAAAAATAATCCTTTATTACGCAACACTATGTACGGATGGACAAGAATGACTATGTACGGATGGACAAGAATGAATTTCAGATCCTAGGTTTTTGAATCTATATAAATACAAAATTGTAATTTACACCTTATAATGGGATAACAAAATCTTAAAAAAAAACCTTGTAATACCTTTTGATTTCAAGGGTATATGAATAATATATCGTATATCTTTTGACAGACAAACATCTAAAAATAACTTAAATCGCAGTAATATTTGCACTTAAACAAATTTATGTTAAATATGCAAGACTTTATTTTTCTGGTCACTACACACATGATACTTAATTAACAGACTATTGCCCTTTTGTTTGCTATTAGTGGATTACAAGATTTGCTTGAATGATAAAAAAGAGAACCCTCCCCTTGTTTAAAGCACTGTAATAGATATACCAAAATTGGCAATTTGTTGTTTTCATTTTAATTTTATTTCCAGCAACTAACCTAAGTAGAATTTTTGCAACCATTAAAACAAGTCTTATTAATTTTTAACTGTTTTTAAAGTAGTTTCTTAAAGTAAAAGGCTTTTTTCTGATAAAACACAAGAAAAACAATGCAAATATAATCAAAATCAATTGAATATTTTTTTTCGATTATCTTCTACTGGTAAATTTTAGCATTTCATTGTCTGACCTAATTTCACACTCATGAAAGTGATGAATATAACAGTTACTTTACTTATGCCCTATTATTCAGGCTCCCTTGTTTGAATAACAATTGTAAAAAATAACCAATATTCGGTGGAATAGTGCACAACTATTGTTTTTAACCATAATCTGTGGCTTAGCCAAATTTATTATGTGCCTTGCCCAAGTCCGACTAACTAGCTAGTGGCTAGTTTTAATCCAGCCACCTTTTAAAAAAGCCAACGCTCCAAATGACTAAGCTATGTGGTCGGAATAAATGTAACTCACTAAGAATGACAGTCAGTAATGGTAGGATAGGATAATCATGTTTCATGCCTTGCATGAAAATCATGCAAGTTGAATCATGCCTTGCCCAAGCACACAACTGACTAGCTAGCCACCAGTTTCACACCTGCAACCTTTCGATTGAAAGGCGACACACTAAATGGCCAGACCAACCGACTGGATGGTGTATAATTATTTTGGGAATGACATCATCTGTTGCTATGCATTTTTAAACATAGGTAATATCAGGTTTTTTCATTAAACAACCGAGTAAGTTGAATACTTTTACCGTTTTAAGATGACAACTTGCAGTAAAAAATGACCTTTCCCTAACTTAAAACTTAACAGTCTGCAAATCAATTGAAACATGCCCTACTTTAAGGTCGGTACAAGTTTAATTAAATCCGTACATCTTAACCAGTAACAAAGCATTAGTGCAAACACACAGGTCAACAACGGTGTAAAACTGAATTGTTTATATAATAGATATTGGATTAAAATAGTATAAACTAGTTTATGTTTTGTCGCATAGCTTCAGTTTCTAAATGTCCCAAAAATTTACAACCTATCTGCGTGTCTATTCCTAAAATATACCTATTTCACTTTGTTGTGTATACAAATTTTTCATCATAGTTATTATTTGCAGGCCTACGGTGTTGGACAACTTTGCCTTATTATCTGGACAAATTAGTATGTTACTAAATGCAATGAAATCGGAAAAAATGCCAGCATTACGAAATTACCCAATTGTCCCATTAAGATTGTGTCAAGACCCTGACCCTCATTTGTTGGTAAATATATTTATATTAACACTGCACATGAATTTATAGTCTCAGGATATTTTAAAACATAAGTTGGTAATCAGCTAAGCAACTGTTTTGCTTCAGCATCAAAGGAATGATTGAGTGCAAAAATGGCGTTTTTTTTGGTATTTACCTTATCTCTGTCAGCGGGGAGTACAATGAATCAAGACAATTCTGTTGGACATAGATTACTTAAGGCTAATAAGGAAAGTGTGTCTCAAAATGGAAATATTTAATGGGCTAAGTACATTTTTGTTATCAATATCTGGCCGGTTGGTCTAACGGTTAAGTGCGTCGCCTTTCAATCGAAAGGTTACAGGTGCGAAACTGATCGTTCGCTAGTCGGTTGTGTCCTTGGGCAAGGCACTTTACGGACATTGCCTGAACCCAGCGGATTAATGGGTTCTACCAAATTGAAGTAACGTGTCTATCATATACAACACACTGCAATAGCTCCGGTAACCCGACGATGGGCGTGAGGTGATCTGACGATTGCCCGTGTGTTAACCCCATTGGTTTTCCCATTCACGTGGATAAACATGAATATCCATTCTATCCATCCTAATATAAATATCAAAGGGGTAGTTTTGCTTTATATTATTACGTAATCCCACAATTATGACAACTCTCACAATATTTGGCACTGGAACATTCTGTCTATTTATTGCTAGTTAAATGTGTCATTCACCAAGGCACGTCATGAACATTGCCTGAACCGAGAAGATTAATGGTTCTACTAAATTAAACGAATATGTAAATCAAACAAGCTGCAATAGCTATGGTAACCCAACGGTGCGCGGGGGTTATCTGCAGATTGCCCTTGTGTTATCCCTCCTGGTTTTCCTTTTCACAGGGGCTGACCCGCTAGTCTGGTGGTTAAGTGCGACGCCTTTTATTCGAAAGGTTAAAGGTTCGAAACTGGTCGCTATCTAGTCGGTTATGTCCTTGGGTAAGGCACTTAACGGACATTGCCTAAACCCAGAGGAATAATGGGTTCTACTAAATTGAAGGAACGTGTGAATCATACACAACACACTTGATTAACTCCGGTAACCCAACGGTGGGCGCGAGGTGATCTACTTGTGTGTTAATCCTCTTGGTTTTCCCATTCACAGGGAGTATCCTATCCTATTGTTTCGTTTTGCATCTTTTCAATAATTTCAAATTCTTTATATTGGGAATTACTGTAAATCTTACAAAATTAATACTTCAAAGCATGCGTTTAAAAGCGCTACAACTATATTGTGCAATTCGATTTTTCACTCGCGCACATGCAACCATCAGTGTATAACCTTGTTTCATCACTTATTGTACGTAATGATTTTCCGATGGTTTGTGGCAGAAATACGCAACCCAACAGCCCCAGTTTAAATACGCTGGATGATTTTTTTTATATTCTTGATTATTTAATTTTTTTTATATTCTGTTCCATTGAGGTTAATTCCTAACAGGTGCAACCTACCGGTTTAAGGGCATTTTCACAGTTCATGTCTGGTTTATTGGCATGATGACATTTTAGGGTTCGATTTGAAATTCTAGATTTTAAATTTTATTCTCATGGAGGTACGTGTTAAAATATTTAATTTAATAAAAGCTTACTGAAACTGCTGCTGTGTGACTTTTTTAATTTATAACTTTTTTAAACTATTTCAATCAATATTAGTAAAATATTGAATAATTATCAGATCAAAGTATAAACAAAATATGTGTGCACTTTAATGGACAGAAATTTATTAACTTAAAAAAACAGGATTAATAAAAAACAGTCATTGGAAGGCAAATTTACAATTTTTCATGGTGATAATACAAGAATAATCCTATTCTATTTTATTATGGGTTCCCTTTGATTCTGGATTTTACTACGTTTTTCTTTCTTTTTTTTGCATAACATTGGTGACAGACATGTCCGGTTGCCAGGTCATTGGGTAAAACACGTTATCGAATCAGAGTGTGCCTAAACTTTTAATTTAAAAAAAATACCAAGGCAATTCCCACTATTGCTGAAATGTAAAAAATGCAATTTTTCAGAATTTTTGGTGTTATCACCGATATCTTTGGATTAGAAAGGAATATTTACCTCAAATTTCTACTAAATTTAGAGAATTGCAACCGGAATTAGAATAACATAACTAGAATTTTAGTTACCTAGTGTACCCCGAGAAAACCCCTAAAATAAAATAGGCCTGGCTAATCATAAATAGCATCGTATAAGTTTATAAATAAGGTAAAAAACACAACTAAGATAAATAAATAAAAAATTAAATACTAACGAAAAAGATGCTTGTGAACCTATCTTTAATCATTTTCCGGGAAATCTCCATTTATTACAGGGAAACTAGTGATCAGTCACATTTACCCTTATATAATAGGAAAGAAAACGCACAAATAAGTTATTTTGTGGCGGTGTTAGCTGATATGGCTTCTGGTGGTGTAAGCTAATAATCTTGTGGTGATGTTAGCTAATATGGCTTCTGCTTTTAAGTTTGAATTGGTAAGTCAAGAACCCATTAATTTCTGCTTGCAGAAACAATACACTTTGTATAAGATATACCAAGGGTAATGAGGTAGCCACAGAACCCGACCCTTTCCGCATGCAGAAATATATACCGTACACTTAACAGGGGTTTTAAAAAACATTGTAGTTAACATGTGGTTGACACTCTCTAGTTATCTCCGGAAATTAAAGAAACCGAAATACTTCTTTCTCCATCCCATGTTATATTTAATAATAACTTTATTACTTAATTGCAAGATTCTACTATTGTCTCTCTTTATACAGAAGTTGACAGAGGGTCGAGTGTCGCTACTTTCCCATGCAGAAGTTCCTGACTATCTTCGAACAAAACCTGACCCGGCTGTAGAGCAAGCTGAAAGGCAACTTATAGCTGAAGTTGGTATGCCTACTGATTATGCTGCGATAGCTGTAAGTATGGAGAGATTTACAACTGTGTAGTAAACTGCATATTGTTTTTCCTGTCATAATACATGTATTAGTCAAAACCTTGGGTAAGTGATTTCTAGCAAAACAGTTACACTCACTAGTCATTGCCTCATTTTCTCTACTTTACTTAAATAAGTTTCAAACTTTTATCTTGGTGAATCCTCTAGGTGTCATCAACGCATAAACCTTAAGTAATGCAGACCTTTTCAAATTTATTGTATGTAGTCTTGGTGCAATAATACACTTTTTAATTTGAAAATCGACCAAAATATACAGATATTTTTATTTATTTTAAAATGAAAATACTCTTTGCCTCTTATCTCATATCAAACATCCCCTTTTTATATCAAACAACTACAGTTAAAGCCCACAGAAATGAAACATTGCCTTTGACTTAAGGAGGTTATTTTTTTATAACGATAGTATACTTTTATTAATTTTAGCAAACTCAAGTGTCCATGTTTAACAAGCAGTGCAGCAAAGTGTTAGAAAAAGTAAAAATGGCTCGAGCAAACTGGAGAGCCGATACAGTTACTTCTCGCAACAACCTCCATTCATTTAACCCCAAAGCTACTGAAGAATTAGTGGCAACTGCCTACTATGGTAAGTTAACTCATCTAACTTTTTATTGCGGTTGTTTTCACATATACAGATGCCCGGCATAGTTTGTAACTTGTGTATAGACAAAAAGCAGTTGTGCAGTTAGCTAAAACTTTCAGAAATAATATTACCTGGTTAAAAATGTTCAGGAATGTTAACTACGATGGTAACTCAAGGACCCATAAGTTTATGCTTGCAGAAACAAAACTGTAGCAATCGGGTTGAAACCTTCAGTAATGACAGTTAACATGGTCCTGATTGCAAACATCGGATAAAAATATGTAATATATACTAAACATGGATAACAAGAGGGACCCAGGTAAGGGACCCTCCTTGCATAAAGATATGGTATACAAAATGTGTTTTACAAATAATAGTCGTTTAACATGTGGTTGACATTCAAGTTGTTTTTAAAGTATTCCATTTTGTTAAAAGAAGATTTAAAAAAGTGCTGTTTGTTTTTTAAAGACCCAGAGAAACTTTCCGGGACTTATCACCTCTGTCATCTAACAATCTTAAAGCATTTTACTGACTTGCTGCTAAGTTATTATGGGATGTAAAAGTGATAAAAGTTTTATTTGCAGGTCGTGGTTTAAAACCTGCACAAAGCAACCCAACACAACAAATCACACCAAGCACTGGTTAATAATTAGTTTGTATAGTTTTTAATTATGGTAATTAAATATCGCATTTAAATGTATGATGCGCTTTTATTCTGGTCATTTGAATTTCGAAAGTCTTTGTACATGTGCAGTGGGAAATTAGGTGAATAAGTGTAAGAAAGTCTCTGAATACAACACTTTATTATAATCAAATGCCCTTGTTTTAAAATGTATTACCCTAATACACTTTTCCATTAGTTATCCCTGTAAATGGGAAAATGCAAGGGGGCGTTATTACATAATTACTCGGCCATACACAAGAAAGATTTCAAGACATTTTTAGAACAACCATAAAATTATGTTTAGGCAGTGTTAAGGACCTTGCCTAACATTTTACCCTAATTTTCAAATAATTTTTATGAAACTATAATTGTGGTATTTAACACATGTGATGACACTGTAGTTGAATTTGGTTTTCTCTTAAAACTATATTTTGTATTTTACAGCAACGAACTCTATACCGGGTCCAAGACAAACTGGTATTAGAATGCCTATGATGAAAAGATCGTAGTAAAAGTGTGTTTCGTTACATAATATTCTTGATCAGTGTCCTTTGGCTTAGAATATTTGTTACAGTACCATTTACGTGGTTATGTTTTACTTTTTTTGTTTGGTAGGAAAACAAAAATAAAATATACAAAAACATTATTTTATTGTGTGCGAAACTTTTTGCGAAAAATCCGTTAACAATATCTTAAAATGATCAACTGCACTTTATAATCGTGTGATGAAACCATGCCGTTAGGTTATTTCTTAAATGGCCAGCGGCATAGCTCGTGCAGTCGGTGAGAGCGTCGTCTTTTAGCCGAAAGTTTCGAAAACTGAACACATGAACTCAAGTTGTCAGACGACATCAGTGACAACACGGATTTTTCTCATGTTAGAACCGAAAACAATCGTATATAAAACCTATGTCATATTTTCCTACAAGCCAGAATAGAAAGTATTCACCAAATGTTTTAATCCTAGTAAAAAAACTGTTCTATAATCACAATAAATTGTGGTTTTAAAAATATGCTGAACACATTTTAATCCCGCCGAGCTTCGTATTGCCCACACGAGGTAATTTCAGTTTGGCAAACAAAGCTGTTAGAATTGTGGAAAATTGGGGAATTTAGAAAGCCTTCCAGTCATACTGCTATATCACGTTGCCATAAAATCTCGTAAATTCCCAGTGTTCAAGAGCGTTTTCGGAAACTACGCATGCGTGCTGAGTCGTGGGAACGTATATTCGGGAAATTTTTGTGATTCTCCGCCGACGGCCACACTACATTTGGGTGGCCAATACCTGAACTTTGTACTCCAAAAGTGTTTGGCTCGCCGAAATTCACACAATCGGGGAATTGCGATACGATCTCCAGCGCGTGATGAATTACCCTTAAATTTAAACTATTTTCGGAGAATCGTGGAGTGAAAGTCACATATGAGCAATAGATATTCGTAGGTTGGTCAGCAATAAGATTACGAAACAGTAACGAAACTAGGATATTTATTTACCTGCCTTGATCTTCACGGAACGCGACTAATTTGATTGTGACACAGTTAAAATTGTTTTTTACTTCATGTCCTGAAGAAATTTACTATAGCGTTGTCAGTACGTGTGTCGTTATGGATTTGGGTGGATTATTATTCGCAGGTTGCGTGATGTAGATGTTTAGGAATACACATCTAAAACGTGTGTATAAACTTTTCGGAAAGTTTATCCAGATTAAACCTCTTTCGTTCAAATGGTTATTACACCGATTCTGACAACGATCAGAAAAAAATAAATTAAAAATTAAAAAACGGAAAAAACAATATTTTTTCTCTTATTCTAAATCTAAAAGGAAACTATAATAACAATTCCCAACTTAATATTTACTATAATTGGAATTGGGCTAGTTTTGATAAACCAAAATACTGGGTAATATAAGAATATGTGGAAATAAAAGCCAACGTTATGCCTCGAATTATTTCCATTTTAAACCAAACTCACTCCGACGACATTATTTCTACCGCTGGGTTATCAATGCGAAAATATTGTGATATGTATATAAATATTTCCAGTGCGATCGGTCCTAATAAACGTGTCGCCTCACGTACTTACTATTATATGCTAGGGTAAGTATAGATTTGAAATTCTATCCTTTAGCCATGACGCATGACATACAATCCCGCCGATGCGCACAGAAGGCCTATAAGTGGCTAAAACGTGACGAATTTCTTGACTGAGCTTTAATACAGCTCGAAGGGTATATATAATAAAAACGCGTTGATGCAATAAGCAACATCTTTATGCCTTTAATAAACAAGTTCATCAATATGAAATGTTTTGATCAAAAAATTTTGATAAAATACTATAGCTTCCATGTGAAGGCTAATATCGGCCGTATAAACAAATTCATCGATTTAAACCAATATATATAAATTTATCCTTATTCGCGAAGTGGCTCAGTTTGCAAATATAGCCCAGTTTGAAAAACATGTAACAATATTAGGCTGTTATATTTATAAAAAAATTAACTAAACTATAAATATTCTATTTTATTTATATATATATAGCATCCAGCCTGTTTCACATTTTTTTTCTGAAATTAAAGCATTGCAGTTTGTCGACAATTAAGAACGTAATAAACATCTTCTTAACTACAACTTTTGATAATAAAAATTCCATTTATATTAGGTTGAATACATTCGGCGGTATTTATGTAAAACTGTTGTTAATTAAAACACAAATGAAATGCATATGTATGGAACTATCGCTAGTTTACTTATTCTAGAATTACTATTTTTGGGTATTTTTATTCGACATTTGTAAATAAAATACTACCAAATTAATTAAACGTAGTTGAGATAGCGTGAAAGCTGACGTTCTTTGCATATTGTCTGCAACTGCCTGCGTCAATGAGGTTTATATAAATAGATTTGAAGATATATAATGTATATTAGCTGCATTGAGAATAGGACATTTGGCAAATTTTAATCGAGGTACAGTTTCCACACTTTCTCTAATAATATAATTCTTACAACAAATTGACCAAGAGCAATAAAAGCATATTTGGCTTTATTAATAATCACGATGGGGAAATTTGTAATAAAATAAATTATTTGATTACAAAATTACCGCATATTCGTCCAACTTTATATAGTATCGTTAAATATTAACATTTGGAATAAGCGACCGTTTTAAGGCTTTTTTTAATTTGGTTATAGGCAACATAGATAGCCTACATACTAATCTTTATTTATATAAATATACAAAAGAAAAAAATCAACCTTATTATAAACACACGATATTAATCAATTATTTATAAGATTTACTAAGCCTCGGCTGTGAAATAAAGATATTTGTGTGGCTACACCACACAAATTGATCAATACAAGTTTCTTCAAATACTGCAAACCAAACGGCGTAACCATATTTAACTCTTGACCGTGGGAATGTTAACCCCAGTTTTGGGTATGGTGAAAAATAATATAACACATGTCATAAATAAGCCACAATTCAAACTACCGTTTATGCTGTAAAGATTGAAAATAAATTCTAATCTAAGTAAGCCCATTTTGCATAAGTTTGGTATCGTAAAGTGCAACAACAAACTGTGCATATAAAATGCATATTTAAAATATGATTGCGGCACTTTACTTATAACTTTGTTAATTGTTTACCAATGCCTAGCCCTAGCCATGTAAGTCAACATAGTTGTGGGAGGGTATGACGACACTGTATATATAACAACGACTAAAAGTAATCGTGATTATAATATTTTTTCGTTGGTGTGAATATATATACATTACCGCACCTTACAATATTTTGATGTTGAAATTTTTACCCTCCTATATACATAAATATACAACATCAAAATGTTGGTATTGATCCATTGGAGGAGAAAGAACTACTGAAGAGACTAAAATTAGACACCGGCCATCAACTCGGAATGTCAACTGTGCGGTGGCTAAATTTTTATTTCCTTTTCCCCGGGGCAAATTATGCAAAAGGTCTTATTAATATCGAGAGAAGATATATCCATAAGAGCAGCAGGAAAAAAGGGGCAAAATATATATAATTCGGAGCAATTGCCAGAAGGCTAAATAAGTAAGAAAAAACAGAGAGAAGCTGCTACAAACTGATGGCAAAATCATTAAACCTAAGTTCGGTTGCACTAAGCATAAGTTTGCTTATATTTATGATTTTGGTGTTGACGACAAAAGTGGAGGCGAGTAATAAGCTATCCAGACGGCGGTTGAGAGATTTTGTGTGCAGAAAATGCTGGAGTAAATTGTACCATCGCTGCAACTACGGAGTTGGATTAACAAAACGAAGCAGTAAGTAAAATATTACTAATTCACTAATGTCCAGGAGACAATTTGACTTAACCGAAAACACGTACATCCCGTGGATTTGTTTGTGTCACAAATGGCATGTTTGGGGTCAATTCAATAGGGCATAAACATTATTAGTATTGCGGAAAATGGTTGTTTCGATACCAATTTCGAGATTGAGTTGGATTACAAGCGATTTTTTTCTTATCTTGTTCTGTCAACCTAAGCGAGAGCTCAATAAACGACGGATACCATACTCCCATATGTCTGTGCGATTTCCACCATAACGATTCTAAGATATATTTCTGAAAGGTACAACGTACCCCTTTCACGCCTTTACGTCATTGGAATATATTTGCTTATTCCACACACACACATATAGGCCTATACATTACAAAATATATCTCGCCAACGGTTTGTTACCGGTTTAAAGTAATTGTGTATATCTTAGTTCGTGTAGGCCTAAGCTTAATTAAATTCTTATACAAAAACAATATAAATCGTTTTCGACACGCCGTACTTTTGTGTATTTAATTGTTTTTAGTGAATTGGAATTAGTCTTTCCCCGACTTCGCTTATTACTTCCCTCTCTCTTGATGCGTAACATATGCTCCGGGCACTGTCAACTCGTGTACGAATGGTACCAACCGTTACTGTCATTCAAGCTCCGGTATCGAATCCAGAATAATTGAAACGGCGATAAATTACTCTAGGAAATCGACCATCATTGTAGCCTTTTATTATTCACTTAGCATGTATGGAATAAACACAAAAACAGCAATCGAAGTGTAGAGTTTACCGGCCAATAAAGACATATAAAAGGCTGACGCAAACAACAGACTGACGTTTCAATAAAGTGTGTATTCCGATAGGCTTAAAGAGCTATTTGAACAGGGTATAATGGAACAGGATAGCATACAAACAAAATATTTTGATTAATTTCTTTATAAGCCACCTTGAAATAGAAGTTCCCATTTGAGTACACGCGTGCTGGTAATTTCACGAAACAATTTGCGGTTAGCAAATTAAAGGATCTCTCGCACGCAAACTCGTAGTTGTGCGCAGCAGATCTTGCGAAGAGCTTTGTTTTGGCAATTTAGACTCACATCACATGTTAATCCCACTTCTGTGAACTGATAGTATGCCGAAGACGTGGAGTTTGAAAGGAATATTGGATAAGGTTTATAACAATATATATGCAATAAAAGAATAGTTACTTTATTCTGACAATTGTCGACTACAAATTAAGAAGTGGGTCAATATTTAGTACAATATACACATAATACAAATTATCACCTTTTTGTAGAGGCTTATGCATCTTTTCCTTTTTTATTAAATTAAGGTCTTAAAATATGACCATTATTAGATACCATGGAGGGTAACTCTTAATGCCCAGTGTGAGCATTGTGTAGGCAATGTGGACACACTTAAGATCCTAACACTTACCACACTTCTTACACTGCATACACTGCCCACATTGCCCACACTGGGTATTTAGACGAACCTCCAGGGTAGCATATTTTACAAAAATAGTTATGTCTTATGAATGAAGTAGCGTAAAAAAGCGTAAAAAGGCCAGTTACGTGTTTGAATTGAATTTTGGGAAATTGTTTTTTTTTTAATACGAATTGGATTAAAACTTTTTAAATTGTTTAAACATGACCTAAATATGTACAACCAACATTTAGTTATGAGCATTAAAAAAAACAAAATCGAACTTTTTTCCTGGAATTTAACTTATTTCAATAATCACGCTTAACCAAAAAATACAGAATTCTGTGAAAACAGAACGAAGTTTTTAAGGTGTTGGATAATGTGTATTGGATATGCAATGGTACATTCAGTCGTACTCCATAAAAATTAAGTAAATCATTCAGCAAATTAAGTAAAATAGTGATGAACACGTTGTTGACCCACTATAGTTTTTTATGGTTTTGTTGACTTTTACTTCAGCAGCTTAGTTATTGTAAACATTGATGAGAAGTAATTTTTTATAAAAAGGTAAAGTTTTGGCAGAAATTTTTACTTTATTCTTGTCCGAAGCCGAGTTACACCTAACAAAAAATATAACACTTAAAACGTGTGACGCATTATAAGCTGATTGTAACTAAATACCCGACTAGGCACGGGTTCCTAGCACATGTCTTTTTAAAAAGTTGCAGTATGCCGAGACGGATACTCTTATTTAGAGTTTAAAATAAAGAGTCATTACCCAAAACTTAATGAATTTATTCGATATCTCTACGAAAATGAGAGCGGTAAAGAAAGTCTTGTGAATGACGGGTTTCTAAAATATGTACAATTAAACGATTACAAACTTATCAAATTTTAAAGAATAAAAACAATAATTAACAAATTATAACTGTACCGGAGCCAAATACGTCATATACATTTCAACAATCACCGATAACTCTAAAGCATACTAATTAAAATTATCAATGGACCTATATTAACTAACAAAAATGAGCAGGCGATAAAAACGAGGTTTTTATACTTTCGTGAAATGGTGTGAAAGAGGAAATACACCAACGATCTTATTCCCTCGTGACATCGATATAAATACAGGCTATACAGTAATGGCGACGATAAATCTTACACTGATTAATAGTGGATAATATAAACATATTTACAGATAACACTATTTTTGGTGCAATAGTAACGATTTTTTAGCGTTTTTTCGCGATTTTATAATACTATTTTCTATCACCTTATTGCGAAAATACCAAGAATTTCTTTGTCGAATTTGACCGTGATTTATTTGTTGACAGTTACAGAAGAAACGTCAAAATTCGATTCCGGCTTGATAAACGAACAGAGCAGCCTTGTTAATCAAGTTACTCCTCATTTGTACAACGTACACAACAGAAACCGAAGAGCAACTGAGAGAAAGAGAAGGGGAACAAGACGGTTATTCTACAGATTCCGAATCAATTGCCGCATTTGCCAAATACACTGCTTTCAGAAGTAGGCAAAAAGTAGTTTTGTAAATGCCTAGGTATACATGGCGTCGCGGGAGACGCTTATTCGGTAAATGTGTACCTGTAAAACGATACCAAACCCGATGGTAGTCTTAACCATTCAGCGCAGTTTCAACAAAATCCGATATTTTCGTGTCACCAGTGTTAACACTTTGAACTCAATAACACGGTACGTCTACTCACGTACATTTCCCCATGGTATGGTTTTGTATATTTTAATGCTCTGGTATCTAGTTATAATTTGTGCATGGCCGATTGTCCCGATCAAATAGCTTTTTATTGGTACCTTTGCATTTACTATTGTTGCACAAACTGTATAAGACAAAAGAGTTTTGGGACTATAGATTATATTACTTTCATAGACAAATTGAATTAAGCCACTTTCCGAAATGTAGATGGATATAAAATATACTATTTTGCTATTTTATTTTTAAAGTTGACAATATAACTAACTATTTTTTGAATTTATTTTATTTCAAACTTTTCTTTGGTCACTTTTAGTGTCATTACAGTCCTTTCAGTGATTTAATTTTAACATTCCGTTGAAACAATGCTATTTTACTTCTTTATGGTTATTAATAAAATAGAAAAACAATGCGATATGTACTTAAAACTGGTTTGTAGCGTCTATTCAGTATGGGTTACATTTGAAAAATGGGGCACATATTGTTTTTGTCCATTTTTCAGCAAACCCTCGACAGACATGCAATGTCGCTCCGATATCTATCGAAGAAGTTATAGATTCGCATTGAAACTGTTAAGATTGAATAGATAAGTTGGTCCAGGTATACAGAAACCAAATTTTTGTTGATAAGCAAAGGAAAATCCCTTGACTTGTTAAAAACCGATCCAAACTTTCTTGTTTTTCATAGTTAAATTGACTTGGGTCATGTGTTTTTTAATATTAATTTTTCCGTTATGTATAGAAGTGAAGTACATCAGTTAGCCTACTGTGTAAAATATTTAATAACCGCAAATTCTAGTAATATCCTAACGTAAAAGTGGAATACAAGTTTTGGAGTTGGAAACGTCTTGATATTGCTGGAGTTGCGCGTTTTGTGACGAGTCCTACAATGTCGAAAAAAGACGTAACAGTAATCATCATTGTTTTAAACCCGCATTTGGGTAGAAAATGTTGACTAATAAGGTGTAAAAGAACATGAATCGGACACAAATATACCTTTTTAGCTTAACATCGAAAAAGGGTTTGGTTTTGTAACTTCGGAATCCATCATTTTAGGCTTGCGTATACAAAACTATAACATTCGGATTGAAACATTTCGGATGTCAGATAACACGAACGTGAGGTGCAAGCATAAGCATTTGACCAGAATATTGTTATGGGATTCTTGAATACGACAACCATGTTATCTAACATTGCTAAATATTTAAACCCAATGGGTTCTGTTTTGTTTGTGTTACCCGATGTTCGGTTAAACAAGTATATTCGCCGGTTTAACAACTCGACGGTTGGCGATAAGTGATCAATTACTGTAATCTAAGTTTGCGGCAGTAAATCTCCATAGGGTAACACACACCACTTGTATTCACAGTTGTCCAGTTTTATGATTTTAAGCGTATGAATAAGTGTTGGTTTAAATCCATAAAATAAACACTAACCCAATTATGTATACAAGTATTCTAAAAAATCCACATAAGGCATAAGCGGTTATAAACCCAACAGACCGGTTTATATAGGCCTACAATAAACTGGCAAAGAAGAACTATGGCGATACGGGCGTCGATTACACACGAAATGAATTATATTCTTTGGCTAATATTCCATGGAAGAAAATATAGTGCAAAGCTTGTGATCGGTCAGTCCTATAATCTTATAAATCAATCAGACATTTTGTAGATATGTGGAATTCTAAACTAGGGCTAACCACCATCAACTTTAGGTTGGTTCAGTTGGGTTTCAAAAATGAATTGTAGCCTACGCCCCCTGCCTTTAGAGGTGAATGTGGATTATTAGTCCGGCCCGATGGTCTAGCGGTTAAGTGCGTCGCCTTTCAATCGAAAGGTTGCAGGTGCGAAACTGGTCGCTAGCTAGTCGGTTGTGTCCTTGGGCAAGGCACTTTACGGACATTGCCTGTACCCAGCGGATTAATGGGTTCTACCAAATTGAAGGAACGTGTCTATCATATACAACACACTGCAATAGCTCCGGTAACCCGACGATGGGCGCGAGGTGATCTGACGATTGCCCGTGTGATAACCCCTGGGGTTTTCCCATTCACGGGGATAAACATGAATATCCTATCCTATCCTAGTCAAACTTTCTAGTCCCTATTGTTTGTCATTCCTACTATTTTAACCCGATTGCCCAAATCCTTTGTCATAAACGCAAATTCAAAACGGAGATATTAGTCTATTTTACGCATTCATAAAATTTCGGGTGTTTAAAAATTTTCTTTTTATATATATATATCCCACATTAGAGGTAGCACAAATTAACATATGTGATTTAACAACTCGATTGACCTATTTCCGTCATGTTTATAAAAGACGTTTAATTGGATTACTGATTTCCTTTTTTGTATATAGCCTACATTCCTTTTAATGTATATTAATAATTTGCCCTCAGTTTCAAAATTTAAACAACGCTGTTTGCTGATAACACTTTTTTGTGTATGTCAAGTAAATTTCCTTATAAACTTCAGGCAAAAGTGAACTTGAAACTGACTGTAAAGGACGATTAGCTGCGATCAAACAAACTTCACAAATTATAGCAAATTTTTAAATTCAATTGTCCGGCCGGTTGGTCTAACGGTTAAATGCGTCGCCTTTCAATCGAAAGGTTGCAGGTGCGAAACTGGTCGCTAGCTAGTCGGTTCTGTCCTTGGGCAAGGCACTTTACAGACATTGCCTGAACCCAGCGGATTAATGGGTTTTACCAAATTGAAGGAACGTGTCTATCATATACAACACAATGCAATATCTCCGGTAACCCGTTAACAACACACTGCAATAGCTCCGGTAACATATTCATGTTTATCCCCGTGAATGGGAAAACCAAGGGGCTAATTACACGGACAATCGTCAGATCACCTCGCGCCCAGTCGGAACTATTGCAGTATTCTGTATGATTCACACGTTCCTTCAACTCAGTGAAACCCATTAACCCGCTGGGTTCAGGCAATGTCCGTTAAGTGTCTCTCCCAAGGACACAACTGACTAGCTTGCGACCAGTTTTGTATCTGCAACCTTTCGGCTGAAATGCGACGCATCAGATCACCAGACTAACCCGTCGAGTAAGCTATTAATGCATGCACAGCTGTGCCCGTTCCAAAAAACGTTTACCCCGATTTCCACTGGTCCGTCAATCAGCGTTAATTTAAGCACCGAAACTTCCATCTAATCCTCTTACCACATAGCTACAACGCGGTCGACATATTTTATTATTAAACCATTATCAAAAATTCATTCTGGAATACAGAACTAAGCACCGCCTGCTTGGAGCCGCAGCTCCGGGAATTTTCATTTGAACTGTATGTATTGTACTGCCTCACCTCGTAATCTAAGAGTAAAGAAACCTTATATAATCAGTCGGATTGCGAGGCATTGGAGTTTCCGTTGAGGACTGTTAGTTTGGGATCGTAAGGAGAGAACTAGTTCAAGCAATATGTGCAAACACAAACTGGAACAAAGCAAATAACAATAAACAGCCGCACACTCATTCGATCTTAACCATCCAAATATTCCGGTGTCTTCGACCGGTTTGTCTGGCGGTTTAGTGCAACCCTTTTCAGTCAAAAGTTTTCAGGTTCGACACTGGTCGCTAGCTAGTCGGCTGTGTTCTTGGACAAGGCACGGACATTGTCCACACCCAGCGGATTAATGGGTTCTACCAAATTGAAGAAACGTGTTTATCATATACAACACACTGCAATAGCTCCGGTAACCTGACGGTGTGCGCTAGGTGATCTGACGATTGCCTATGTGTCAACCCCCTTGGTTTTCCCATCCACGGGGATAAACATGAATATCCTAACTCAAACGACGAAAAGCTCAATTGGCACTGTCGTATTCTCAATCACTTACAAAAGTTAGATAGATAATGCGGTATAATGTTTAAATTGCGTAGTCTGAAAAAATTACCCATTTTCCAAATGTGACCCACAGGATAGGATAGTCAAATTTATTCCGGTGAATGGGACACCTAAAGGGGGTTAACATTATTCTGCTGGGTGTAGGGAAAGCATGCTCGTTAAGTGCCTTTCCGAAGGACACAACCCGACAACCTAGCAACCGGTTTCGCATCTGCAACCATTTGGCACCGCACTAAACCGCTAGAATAATCGGTCGGCCGTAATGGTTAACTTATCAGCATCTTTGAGAAGTACCATAGCATTCAACAATCCTGTTTAAATTTGGTAGATTAGGTTGAGCGCAAGGATCTCTAGAAAATACACGCTAAAACTTGCAAGAAGCCATAATACTTCTTGTACGTGGTGTGTTTTATGACGTTTAATATATAGCAATTAAAAAAACTGGGCGAACATAAAAAATCCCCCAAAAAATATTACTGCGAATATTTTATACTAGAACATAACTCTCTTAAATATATCGTCCCGGATTCAAGTCCAAATTCTTTAACTTTGGTACTAAGTGTTTGTAACAACCCTTCCAAAGCTGTTTGTAGGCAATCTTTTTGAACCATTGGTTTTGAACTTCGACAAACTTCTTCTAGAATTTTTAAAGCAATTGTCATTAACAAAGCACTTTCACCAGCATATTTCACCTATTGTATTACAGGTTAAAATGAGTAAAAACTTTAAATAACATTCGTTACCATTTCGGATTGAGCAATTCTGCTTTTCAAATCGATTGCAGTTGTGTCATCTGAACAGCATTCCATAATTGCCAATAATGATCCTCTTAATCGTGAAGTATACTTCTCTGGCCATCTCTAAGTACAAAAAAAAACAGAAAATAAATCACCGCAAGCCATTTTAATCCAAGATTATACATATCACCTAAGAATTCACATTTTAATTACACTATGGAATCTTATGAGAAGCAATTGTACGGCAACAGTTCATTGGTAGAGGGCAAAACCTCAAAACCTATTTTCTACTATTTGTGTTTATTCTTAGGAAATACATACTAAGGCCAAACAATCCCATGTGTGAGAACTCACAACTTAATATTTTGTTTTACAGAAATTTACAGACGTATTTGAACTACTGTGTTTTAGCCGTTTTTTTCTGCTTCTTTTTTTCCTAACCATGCTAACCTTCTTTAATGCAAGGTAGGAGCGAAAAAAATAAACTAAAATACTATCTGGAATGTGAGTTATATAAGGGCTTACACCAAAATGTTAAGTCGAGGAATTTTGGAGAGTTTGTTAAACTACTAGGTATGGGATTAACGCAAGAAAATGGGAAGATGGTTGGAAATTAACTAAAGACTACCTTACGATTTAATAGTACTTTGTTTTATTATTAAGCATAAACACGGAGCATCCTTGGCAACTACTTTTTTATCCATTTAGCACTTGTTGACGCGACATACAAAGAGGCACAGTCCACACCTTCTATCAATGTTCTGTTAAAAAGGTGTATTCTTAAAGAATAAAAAAACATCCAATTATTTGATATATTGGTTTTTAAAAGGGATTGTTAAGGCCTTGGGTTGCAAGTTGCCTAACACTGGCTATTTCTTCAAACCATGCATTAAAGAAAAATATGTTTGTGTGCATGTACATTTGTCAACCATTGAATAATTATAGCAATATGACAAAAGACGGCTACCAACAAAATCATTTTTTATTCATCTTAAGATCTGTAGTGATGTTATATTATTGGTATTTTCTGGGTTACTTTTGATACTTTAATTCACCATGTTTCAACTACTTTTAACAAACTGGCCATTTCACAAAAACGTGACAGCCTGCGGGCCACTTTTAACAAAGAAATCATTATGATTAAAACAAGAGCTTTAACCATTGTGACATCATCGCACTTTTATTTTACTACAAGCATTGCAACATTACAAACAGCCCTACACATACTGTGAACTAATAATTCCCTAACGAGATGCCATCATTCATGAAACATTTGTGTGACGTAACAATAAATTCTTAGTCGTAATAAATTTCGAATAAAAATACTAGCATGCAGTGTGTAGTTGGACCACACTAGCGGCCGCGTCTGCTATATATATTAAATTCTATCCTTTTTTTTAATGACGTGTTTTAACGACTGTTCGTTTTGCCGGCTTTTCCTGTTCCCGTGTCGTTATTTTATTCGCTTGCCATTTTTAAATACTAGGGTGAATAAACTAAAAAATAAATAAACTAAACTAAATACTACTTTAATGATTAGTTATTTAGAAGTTTAAAAAAGGCACTTAAATAAAAAAACTTAAATGTTTTACTCAATGACAAGCATAAGGTTTTTTAAGTCTAAACAAAAGATGTTGCTCAACTTAAATTTTGTTTTAACCTAAAAAAATTAAATTAATGAACAATTTCAACGATATTTACTTCATAAAACAAGATGGTGGTCTTCATTGACAAGTTTGATAGCGAACTCTCAATTGCAGAAAGACAAAATTGACTGTAGCAGGATATATTATGAAATTGGTCTGTGCAAAGAAACAGTTGTTGTAAAAATTCATCAGAAAATGATGTCCCCAAAAGTGGAATAAAGCAATCCATGGCAGCAGACATATCAGTTGCATTGAGCAATTTAGCACTTGTCAATGTTGTAGTGGTAGAGCAATTAAATTGATATTGTAAAGCTGCAGTGATTTCCATTACTTTTTCATGAATCAAATTTAAATAGAGGTATCTTTCTCTGAAAAAAATTATCAACAATTGTTAAGGGATACATAAACTTACTTACCTATACAAGACTAAAATGGACAGAAAAAATTCAAACCTAAACCTTGTGACAAGTAAATCTCTTGACAGGAAAGAAGTAATAGATCCAATTATCAAAATAAGAACTAACTAGGAAAATAAAATTATAATTAATATTAAAGATTATTTATTTGATAACAAACCACCCTGTCATGTGTTTGATAAAAAATATACTTAAAAAATTGAGTTTTTTATATTAGTGAAATTCCTTCGGGTAAAACCCTTAATTTTGGGTTTTGCCATATCTAAGTAATTTTAGATACCATACCTGAAAGTTTCAAAATCCTAACTAAAATTTTCAAACCCATAACTGAAATTTTCGGTTGGTGTCAACCCCATGTTTAACTACCACTATTTGTATGATATTCATGCGAGCAGGGTCCCTAACCCGAGGTAACAATCCAATCTCGTTATCTGTGTTTCTTACACAATATATGTTATTGTCAGATATGTTCATGTCAGGTCTATGTTATCGAACATTCCAGAAAGTTTTAAAAGGACTGCCATACACTTTTGTTTTTGAAAGATAAACACAGTGGTCCCATATTTATCAAACCAAACTTCTTTTCCATGTGTAGTTAAAAAAAGAATAATAGTGTCAGATTTACGAATATTTCACCACAAATGATGTAAATTAAAACCTCTTGTCATTGTCAAGCGCTTTGGCGAAATGAACCTAAATTCCCAAAACAGCCCGATTTAATTTTTCATAGCTTCGGCAAATTCCCCTAGGGTTTAGTACATAAATTTATGTTTTTACATGTCTGAGTAATGGTATCTAACAATTCTTTAAGTTTTAATCTGATTTGACGACTCCATGTTGGGGCGATATGGTATGCCTGTAACAATTATGATTTAGGAACGAATCATAATATTTTGCTGGGTATTCTATTTCTATTTTTTTATTGATACAGCGGCGGATATGGCTCTAACATTTACCAAATCAAAATTAGAGCAGCTGTTCTGGCGCTATGCTCAAAAGAAGCAACATTGTAAAAAAATATTGTTTTTGGTTTATATAGAGTCTCCGGGGAATCCCCTAAAATTTATTACCTAAAATTTCTGTTTCTGCATATCTAAAACAAATGACAAAGTTTAATTGCGTTTCCATTACCCCCATTGGTAGATTTCATGGCAACATGACATGCCTGTCACAATCATAATTACCCTAAGTAAATGTTTTCTTTTAATTGGCACAGAAGTGGCTAACGGTGCAAAATTCCACCAAATATGTATAAAATTGTAGCAGCTGTTAGAGCGCAATGCTCAAAAAATTAAGTTTCAAGAAAAAATGCCATTTTGGTTTTTAATGCACAGGGGAATTCCCCTGGGTTTATCACCCACAATTTTGGTTTCGGCATATGTAGTCCAGGTTGTCGAACAAATGACAAAGTTTCCGGCCCGTTGGTCTAACGGTTAAGTGCGTCGCCTTTCAATCGAAAGGTTTCAGGTGCGAAACTGGTCGCTAGCTAGTCAGTTGTGTCCTTGGGCAAGGCACTTTACGGACATTGCCTGGACCCAGCGGATTAATGGGTTCTACCAAATTAAAAAAGAACATGTCTATCATATACAACACACTGCAATAGCTCCGGTAACCCGACGATGGGCGCGAGGTGATCTGACGATTGCCCGTGTGTTAATTAACCCTCTTGGTTTTCCCATTCAAGGGGATAAAAATGATTATCCTATCCTATCCTATCCTTTCATTGCGATTTCATTACTCTTTCCGGTAGATGTGTGTCATGCCATGTCTGTCACAATCACAATTGGAAACAAAATATTATTTTTTTAGGGTATTTACCAGGATAGTTTTTTATTTTTTATAAGTGTTAAATCAGTGGCTAATGTACTTACATTTCACCAAATCTGATTAAATTGAAATAGCGGTTCTAGCGTTATGCCCAAAAAAGCAATTTTTTAGAAAAAAAATACTGTTTTGTTTTTTAACGTCCCAGGGGAATTTCTCTGGATTATTATCACTTAAAATTAGTTCTTGATAATTCATGCTACCTCGCGTAAAGTATCAAGAACTATGATCTGATTATACAATAAGAACTCAATTTCTGATTATTCATATAGGCTGTCCGGTTAACAATGATAATGAAATAATTACAAGGTGCTAAAGCAGTTTCACAAAGTAAAATGTAGTTTTAATCTGTTGAAACGAACAGTAACACTAAATAAATAAAAATAACTCACTGAGATTGATCCAACTGTATTGGTATTTTAAGAAGATAAGTTATGTGTTTCCATGCCCATAAAGACGCAATTTTTTCGGTTTCAGTTTTTGTTTCAAAGTAGGTCATTGAGTGAAAACATTCCACAAGAGAAGTTACAACTTGCTTGTCAGCTAGAATTTCACTATGCACACATAAAACATCAAGAAATTCAGCTAAAATAAAAAATATCCAATAAATTTGAACATGTTATGACATTATATTATGAATGTAATATCAAACTGGAAAGTGAAAAACATGAGTAACCGAACTCTATTTGTAAAATTTGAATTAGACAGTACGAGAGTCCATAACTAGTTTTCAGTAACTGATGTATTCATTAGTTACCAAACACGATTATTTTTGTCAGACTTGTGCATGCACATCTAAAACACATTACCTAAAAAGCCTCGCGTGGTATGGTTAGGGTAAAATGAATGTTTAATTCTAGAGTTGTTCAAAATAAAAGTTTCGGAAATTTTTATTTTTTGATGACGTCATTATCTGGGCGTCCACATCACATTCATTTTTATACATTGGTATAGTTTTTGATCTGTTTACAATACAGCATAAGTTGCTCAGAAACACATTTTCCTAAATTTTATTATCATTTTGGTTTGGTGACGTCATCAAAAAAATATTAAATCACTAATTTCATTTCAGTTCCACCCATCTGAAAGTCTTTTTTTTATTACAAAAAATGTTAGAAAAGAAACTTATATTTTTATCAAGCCCACATAGCTTTTTTCACTACTTTTCATTGAAACTATAACTGTAACAGTAAAGATACTAAAACCCCCCAAAATGTAAATAAAATATCATATCCGGGACATTCTAAGAACAAAACTGATTCTACTGCCATAGAGACATCAAATAAAATAAATTCTTTGGGCGTAGTATTAAAAAAAAATGTTTGCGAGAGTTTTCCCTAAAATTAGACCAAAACGTCAACACGGAAGACCTAACTTTAGCAGTTTCGATAAGAATTTTGTAGATTTTAAATTTTGAATGAGCACTTGTCAAAAAGGTCAATTTTGGTTAACTCGTTGTTAAATCATACACAACACAGTGCAATAACTGTGGTAACCCACTGGTTGGGGAGAGGTGATTAGAGATTAAATGGCGTTTCCCTGCTCAATGTGACGATGCGTGCCGACTTGCCGGTATTTTAAGAACATCCTGCTTATAGGGTGTATTGTTATCGCGCGCTGTCGCAAGGTCGGCTTCTTCACAAAATAAGGCCACTCTCCGTAATCTTATGCTTATCTTATATTCGTTCGTCCAGAGTTAAAACAAATACATGAGTAAACAAGCCGCAGATCGTGACGGCGTTGCCTTTTGTCTTGCCACGGTGATTACTAATAAAAAAATTGGCGCGAATTCAAAATCACATGTATTTAACGCGATTTACGGATAAAAGCGTAATTACGTAATTTTGAATTAACTTACATAACGTAATTCCGACGTCCGTTATTACGTAACTGAATGTAATTTCATAATAACGTAACTGAATGTAATTTCATAATAACGTAACTGAATGTAATTTCATAATTACGTAACTGACGTCCCGTTGGTTAACCGTTAACCAATGCACAGCCCTAATAATAAACCAAGAAATATGCTGTCACTGCCATTTCACATGATTAAACAGCTGCAATGCAATAGGCTGTATTATATCACATAAATCAGTTTTACATCATTATTTTATTTTTAATCGTAAGCAATACATTGCTACAAATTTGTAAGATTTTTATAAGAATACCAATAGTTTAAGCAGAGATTACTTGTATGGATACACAAAACTTTAAAAGCATTAAGCTTAACTTACGTAAGGATGGTAAAGCCTGTATTGCTTCATCAATTGTTTTATTTTGATTTAAAATTTGGTTCACATCTTGAATAAAATCTCGTAACTCAAGAATTTCTGATTTATTTACATAGTCCTGTTTAAGTTTGAACAACCATGAAGCTACAACATTTTCTCTCACGTTCATTGATTTGAGTCCTGCAGAAATGGTAAGTTGGTGAGATTTTGGAGCATATATTGTGGTAAATGATACCGGGACTCAGTAGCTGTAGCAATGAATTGTAGCGTTTTAGACCAATTTATTTTAATGTTGCTATCCAGGGAACTTCGGGTTTGCTAGTCATAGGCACCGAAGGAGCCCTAAGTCCCCCAAACTAAACCCAAAACACCATGCTTATATGCTCAAACAATATATTATATTTTGATTTGATAACTCTTTCTAGACTTTTCTAGAGTAAAAACTACAGTTTTACCATTTTTGGTGAATGGACTAACATCAAACATGAATAACTAATTTCTAATAGAAATTTGTTCGGTTGCTTTGATCGCTAAAATATGCTAAATAAAAGTTAAATAGTATTGCACCCATTCTAGAAATTGCTGTGGTAAACCCCAAATTTTGGGTTTTGGCATATCTAGATCATGTTCGCAATCCTACTTCTTTACGGTAATTTGAGACGGTAAACACAGTCTTTTAACGCAATTGATATAAAAAGTAAAACTTACAAAACAATATATCCAGGTACGATACGTGTTCCTTTTTTCCAAATGACACTTTTAAATACGACAGAGTTGAACGTCAGTATAATGCCAATATTTACAATCTTCACCTTTATTTCACGAAGATCTGAACCATCAGCATTACAAACTTAATAGCTAAACATTAAACACTGGCGCATAACCTGCCCTAGAACATGCTGCTTTTAGCCATGTAAACACTGGGGAATTACCACTATTGTTACGCAAAAAATAACCAATTAAACACTATGAGTGAGTGAAGGTAAGCTGTGTGGCATAGAAAGACTAACACAATTTTGATAGGTCTCAGATATCATGGAAACCACTAGAGAGTGTCAACCACTATATTATTATTAACCACTCTTTTTAAAACCTGTTAAGAGTACGATATATGTTTGTAGAAAGAGATCGGGTTCCCTGGTTACCTCATTACCTTTGTAATGTCTTAAATAAAGAGTATAGCGTTTGTTTCTGCAAGCAGAAACCCAGCATGAACACAGTTTTGATTGAAATACCATATAAAATTGACGAAACACTACATTGGTAAAACTGTGGGGTTTCAGTCAATTCTGTAAATTCTCGTTGTACCGCCTAACACGTGTGAAGTGCATCGTGTTTTTATTGAGTATGGTGTATGATGTATGGCAATAAAGTATCAGTTACCACTTGTCGTACTTTTTATCATATTGTTTTTGTCCTTTTATCCTTTTTTTTTCTTTTCGTCAAACGCTTAACAGGCATGGCTTGTGGTTCTAACATCTACCAGAAAAATGTTGGGTAATATACACAAGGGAATTCCCCTGAGAAGAGAAAAACCAAAATGTTTTTTTTAATTAGCTCTTTTGAGCATAGCGCTTGAACGGCCGAAATGTTAGTTTTTTATCCGCCGTTGTCCCATTGAGCAAAAAGAAATAAAATACCTAAAAAAATAGGGAAATACTCTAAAAATTACGACCTGTCTAAAAATTACAACCATGATTGTAACAGGCATGCCATATCGCCCCGACATATCCAACAAGGAGTCGCCATAGCGGTTTTAAACTATCTGTTGGATTATCTAACAAACATCTAACTTTGATAACATAACTCAGATATGTAAAAACGAAAATAAATGTACTAAGGGGAATTCCCCGAAATAATGAAAAACCAATCGGACTGTTTCGGGAACTTACCTTCACTTTACTACAGTGCTTGACAAGAGGCTTAAATGTAAAACATTTGTGGTTAAATGTTCGTAAATCTAACACGCCTATTCTTTTTTTAACTACACATGGAAAATAAGTTTGGTTTAATAAGTATGGGACCCATGCGTTTATGTGTAGCAATTTCGCCACTATGTATTATATTATTTGCTTAGGATAGGATAGGATATTCATCTTTATCCCCGTGAGTGGGAAAACCAAGGGGGTTATCACACGGGAAATCGTCAGATCACCTCGCGCCCATCGTCGGGTTACCGGAGCTATTGCAGTGTGTTGTACATGATAGGCACGTTCCTTTAATTTGGTAGAACCCATTAAGCCTCTAGGTTCAGGCAATGTCCGTAAAGTGCCTTGCCCAAGGACACAACCGACTAGCTAGCGACCAGTTTCGCACCTGCAACCTTTCGATTGAAAGGCGACGCACTTAACCGCTAGACCAACGGGCCGGGCTTTTGGGACGCATTATACAGTTTTGTTTTACTGTTTTAACATACAGCCTGTAACCGGCTTAGGAAACTTATGTTTCCTGACTAATTCTATTCTCACGAACCACGTGTTGTGCCGCCTTTTTTGTACACGTATCCGCTTGTTCTGAAACGTGGTGTTAACGAATTAGTCTAAAAATGTGGTCTAACGAAACGACAACCTAAAATACCGTTCTAATGATATGGCAGTCTAAGATTCGAATAAAGAAACCAGAGCATAACAACGTCTAACGGTACGGCAGTCTATCGTATTCAACCAATGAAAGTCTTAAGAATTTTGTGTAACGAACCAACGAGCGATATTGAACTATTGGAACTGTTTGTACTTTACTGTGTCAGTTTATAAATAAACAAGAATAAAAGCCTCTTCCGTGAGTTGTCGGATTGCGAGAGTCAAATAACTGAATACGGTCAGCCAGAGAATCGTCTGACCAGATCAAGTGTCGAGCAACAGGCACAATTAACAAACATATTTTGGCGACCCGCCACATATGCTTGCAAAAACAAAAGGATATAGGATAGGAGGATAGGATATTCATGTTTATCCCCGTGAATGGGAAAACCAAGGGGGTTATCGCACGGGCAATTGTCAGATCACCTCTAGCTAGCGACCAGTTTCGCACCTGCAACCTTTCGATTGAAAGGCGACGCACTAAACCGCCAGTCTAACCGGTCGGACGATCAAAAATATATCAACGGATTTTTCGCGGATTATCCATGACTGTTCGAGTTTGCTTTATAATTATTTTTGGTGTCACCAATTAGGATATTACATTAATTAATATATACCTACTCGTTTTCTTGTAACACCAGAATGCGTTTTTCACTTGCAGAGTCAGTAGTCTATTGCTGCGTTGTAAAATATTTGACTACAATTTTGCGATTAAATTAGTGTAGGATAGTTTATAACTTATAAACTATGCACAGTGCACGTATAAAAGTTGTTTTTGGTGAACCAGTGTAAGTAAACACAGGAAGTAGTACACTAAGAACATGTTTCACTACTGGCAAAATATATGTGTACACCCAGATCAGCGTAAAGCACAGAATAGAAATAAAGCATAATAACAGAACAAAAAATATTAGATCTAATCTATAAAAGAATCAGTGTACAATTTGATGTCAACTTATTAAAAGGAACTGCTTTTACTTTTTCACTAGGTGACACGGATAAACAACTTGCTGTGACAATGTCGATATAATCATTTCAGGAACGATCTCCTAATTTTAAGTTGGCTTGTTTTGCTCTTTTCCAATTGGTTTATTATTACTTAATAAGCCGGCTTTTGTTTTTTGACAATCGCAACTGTTAGTTTTTAACTCCCGAAATGTGCCCAATTACCACGAGTTGTTTTTTCTCCTTAGGATTTGAAGGACTTGCAAAAGAGATAAAAAGTGCAGACATGCGGTCCACCATTAGACGTTTAATTAAAGCCTTCATAACGATGGAGTTGCGAGTTGGCTCTGCAGTATTCGTGAGCCGGTTTAGCTTCTGTTCGAAAGAAGACCAATAAGTCTTTGAAAGACAGTGTTCTTTAAAGTGCGCTTACAAGTAGGCCTAAGCCATAAAGTTTACCTTTTAGATTTAATTGAGATAGTCTGATACCTGGCATCTAAAAGAACCAGGATGGGTTCTAAATGTTGTTAAGTTAATCGAATGAAATTAAAATAAAGCAAAAAAACGTAATTGCGGGTAGCTTACGTTTCGCTGAAATACGCTAACGTCTCACCAATAGTTACAGGGCTATACATAAAGCTTTTAGAGCACTTGTTGTGTAGGTTAAGTTCAGTACCAATTTACCCTGTACCACTTATCTTACACTTGTTCCATAAAAATCACAATTTAATTTCCTGATTCCCGCCGTTCCAGGCCATGTGATTAACGCAATAATAAACAATTGCGTAATCACTCCACAAAAGACGTTCCTTATCATGGAAACGGGAATCGCCTTTCTTGGTTCGTTGCGGTTTGCACGAAGACGGTGACAGGGCCAAAAATCCAGGCGAGTAACGCTAGTAATACGGACGAATTTACACCCGCATATTTAAAACCAATTAACGTCTACCGCAACCGTTTTCCATTCAACTCGCGTATACCGTTTTTATTATACACATAGATTTAAACAGTTGTTACGTCCGGCAAACCACAGTTGCGAGCCATGTTTACTCCTGTTACTCGCATGGGCTTATACACGCTAGTGAATTCTTACTCGACCGAAATTTGATGGATATTTGACCCTGCATAATATTATTTTACAAAATTATCTCCCTCAATAACTATATTGTATCACGTTTAATTCTCAGTAAGCCAATATTCTGCGTTGTAATCGGCAAACAAGATTTGCGTTTCCCGTTCTTAAGATAACGAACTGCTTTAGGCAGATGATTACGTAATCGTATAGTGTTCGGAGTTCAGCTGAGCGGGGAATTATCTTTTCTCAAAAGTATAAATCTGATTTGCGCTGTTATTCAATTGGAATAACCGAATGTCGGCTGTATTAACTTAAGGATTCAGTCATCATATAAATTACAATCAGTCGAACCCAACCCCTAGTTAGAAATAACGTTATCAAAGGTAATACAGTGTGTTGACTGTTACTGCTAAGCGTTAATAGCAAATTTAAATTTTGTTAATAAAATGTTTAATTATGGGTTTCTTTTTAATTATAAAACTTTACTTTGCAGACATCTTCCATACACCTCCCACAAACATGTACCTTTCCAAAGTGTTGGTACCTGCATATGTGTAAAAACAGGACCTAAATTACTCCGTTACAGACACTATACCAGCGGAGGAAAACCTCGGGGCCAACTTGTACACCGACATTTTTTTGAGTTCTTACAATAAAAACGCATACGTGGTACTTTTTTCAAAATTTTAAGTTCCTTTCGTAGAGATTTCGTTATTATTAATAAATAATAAACGTGACCTCACCCGTCAATTGTTTTACGCAACATTCAATACGATTTTATAAAGGCGCTCGCTAATCACCCTTGCAATATACTCGATTTATGTACCGGCGTGTGGATATAGCCCCGTTGTATTCATGTATTATCATAGGGAAGTAAGGAAAAATCCTTGTAACACCCACTAGTTATTCTTGGCATTATCTTTGGATTTTATCTCTGGGTGTGGTAATTTCCCGACTCAAAACAGAAATATATCAATGGACTTTCCATGGCTTTTATCCGCGATTCATTTTTGATACAAAAAAATTTTATCCTTGGCATGTCATTATTTTTTTGACTGGGATGGGTTGCTGGTAAAAAACTTCTAATTTTATCGGAAGAGCGTAAATAGCGAATAAATTAGCGTTATTGACCTTATTGTAACCCATAAGTTGGTTAGACGTAATTTTTCTTAAGCATTTTGTGCCACGTTTCTTGTTTCATTAAAAAGGTTCCTTTTTGCTTTTTCAGGTCACCTATCAAACTCGGACGGAGCGCATTCACTTTCTAGTTCAGGCATATAGCAATTTGGATATTATATTTGCAAAGACTGCATTTCAGTTAATCTGTGAAAATCCCACACGTTCGCCATATTTTTAACGCTTGTAGCGTGGTTGGGCATTAGAAATTAGGGGTTGGGGTTAGTGGTTAGGGATTATGGGTTATGGATTATGGGTTCATGCAGCCATAGAAAACATATGGCCCGCAGGTTCCTGCCCGTAAAGAATTTTGACCGGCTATGACGGCTCTAGGGGTTAGGGTTGCCAATGGTGGTGGTTGCCAAGGAAACCGCTTTAATCGGGTTTGTCATCTGCCAGCAGAAAAAAACACATATGACAGTCCCGCTATCCCATTTCTGTCCCATTTTCATGCCGGTACAATCGATGAAAAATTAGCGGATCGGCTGATATTTGGTGCATGGGAAGTTACGATTAGTTTCATATTTTTGGCAGCTCAGACGATGAATCGTTTCACGCGAGTTCTGTTTAACGCATGCCACGCCTCGTGTACAAACACGTGTTTTCTTTTATTATTATTATATAAACCGTGTACAATTCCATAACATCAGAGAGAGCACGTGGTGGGCCTCGCTTGACCTGGTCGTTCTCTTAACTTAACCCTACTTACCTAAGATATGCCCCTGTGTTCAGTGCTTTAACTGGCTGCACGCTGCGCGATAACCCAATAAAATACCTAACCTCTGTTAACCGCTTCTCTTACCCTGGTTAACCACCGTCTAAAGGTAGAGCGGTGCTACCATAGTATAATAAATCTGTTTGGTATACTATGGTGCTACAAATCCACGCCGGCTGAGTTCATCACCTTATGACGTCATTGACACTTAAAGCAGTTGTTTTTTATCTATGTCATTATTTGCTTTATAACGCGCTGTGCGGTCAATTAAAAAACACACACATAACTTAATAATGAATACATCTACGAGTGCAGATTTCTGTTTTTTTATTCAGTCAAGGTTCCACTGCCAGTCAAGTTTAGCATGTGTGTACATATGGGGTCGGAACGGAGAATCTTGTAGACCAGGTATAGACGGCAGCGGATCCTGGAACCTGGTACCGGGCAATAGATGCGTTGAAAACCCCTGGCCGCAAAGCGGGTGTATATTAGTTGTGTCATAAAATATTAAAGTAAGCCGTTTTATCTTTGAGTAATAATAAAGTCAGCCCTTTCGGCATCCCATTATATCAAAATTAGATGATTTAACGCGGCACAATAGTAAAATAATATCAGTTCTTTTAATATTTATAATTTTGTTTTTTGTTCGGCAGCACTTTTTCGAGTCAGTCCGGTCAGCCAGTCAGTCAGCCCCTTAGGTCTTAGTAAGTGCCCACAAAAAAGACCAGTCTCAAAATCCTGCAACAGGAAGTCTTAGTATTTTTACATCTTAAAAGTAAAGATTGGATCTACAACCTAAAGTCTAAACCCTCTAAAAATTTCCGTAAATTTCATGTTGCTACCCCTCTGTACACCAGGAACTTTATCCCATCAAAACAACTAGGAAATGCACTACCCCCTTTAAATAAATCTCTGCTTCACTATTACAAAACATTAAATCTAAACGAGACCACTGGCGTACAGGCTAGTACATGGTGCTTCCAACCAAACATTGTTAAATCACTGAACATATGCTTTGGACGAGTGACTCTAAATAACCAGTTTGGGCGCAGTGTAAGCAGTGTGTGGGCAGTGTAAAGGCAGTGTGGTCATTGTGGGCACACTTTAAACCCTCACCCTAACTCTAAAACACTGCCTACACACTGCCCACACTACCTACACTACTCCCACACTGCCTACATTGCCAATTCTGGGTATTTAGAGGAACCGCTTTGGACTATTATAATGCCATTTTAATGCAAAATATGTAATGTGTAACGAAATGTAGAACACTTTAATGTTGTTTAAATGTGAAACTTAATGTGAAACGTTTTAATGTCATTTAAATGTGAAATATGTTGCAAGAAGCATAATGTAAACTGTGTATACAACAAATAATGATGCGAAGGGCTATCCTTATCCCAATCAGTTTGGATCATTTCAATCTAGAATTTCGGTCGCCTTTTTCTGTTTTGGCCTCTCTCGTATTTAAAATTGTTGGTGTTGTCTTTACTTGTACCGACTTACTAACTAAAACACCAAAACAGTGCTTTTTTAATTATTAATTTAAATTGCATATTTTTAGAAATTAGGAATAATTTAGAAATAAGATTTGCAGGTATAATGTAATTATTGCCTTTGTTCAATTATATGCACTAAATTTCAAATAACTGAATTCAAAAAATACTTTTTTGTATATCTTAAAATCTGTAGGATACAATTTTTTTTGTTTAACCAACCCTTATTTGGATGAAGACACGCTTGTCAATTTTGTCATGGTTGAAATTAGCAATTGTAAAATTTAAGGCCACTTAGCTGAATAGAATATTGATCGCGATTGTGAAAAAATCTGATCGGCACAGCACTAATTTTTTGCAACATGAATTGTGTGGGAATGTGGGATAATCTACTAATTTAGCTGAAAGACTATTAAAAGCACATGTTTAATAAAAGGCAAATAATTACAAAAAACTATTTGTGTGTAAGCCAAACAAAAGAATCATTGACTTTAAAATGTGTTACTTTGCTTTGTCTGTCACTTAGTAATATAAAGAAATGCCCAAGTAAACAAATTGAGTATTTAAATTTGCCAAGCAAAAGTTGTAAAACATTTGTATTTTTTGGTCAGTTGACCCTTATTAGAATTAAGGTATATATATGCACATGACAGACCTACAAAGCGGATATCGCGGAACCTAGTGGAATAATGGCTTGAACTACAAGAGTAGCATTGTCTCGATTGTATGCAACACACTGCATTAGCTTTAGCAACTGGACTGTGGAACCAAAAGCATGACTGTTATTAAAATCTTTTATTATCATTTCCCTTTACCGCTAAGATAGATATGAGAATTATGACACACCAGTCTATCCATAAATAATATACAGCGAGTGCCTTTCCTAGGGACTTCCACAATTTTTAAATCACTGGTTTTTAAATGGTATTATGATCACCCTCTATTTTATAATCCGTGCTGTATTTTTAGAACTACTGGTAGAGGAAAAATAGGTGTCCCTGACCATGCCACCAAAAAAAAAGAAAGAAATTGAGACCCCTCCATTGATATTAGGTCGATTGGGCACATCTTTAAAAATTGGAATTGTTGGATTGCCAAATGTGGGAAAATCAACATTTTTCAACGTTTTAACAAAAAGCCAGGTAAGTCGGGTAAAGTAGCTGCCAAATTTAACCCTTTACATACAGTTGCTGACTACATTTCCCCAAAATTTATGATTTTATAGCAGTTATGGCACATATTATTTCATCAGGGTAAACTCTGCAATACTTTCCTTAAATAAATGCATCTTGAGTTTATCATTAAAAATGCTGTTATGCAATAACAAACGCAATGTTATGCAAACACACATACCAACAGCGCAATAAAGTGTAGTCTTTTTTATTTAGTAGGACTAGTAGGTTATTATGATTGTGTTCATTAATATGATGCTTTATATTGCCACCTTACATTTTGATTTATACAAGTGTACTTTCCCTACCTTACTTTTCCCTACTTTAGTTGATTTCCGTAATTTAATTTTTCATTTTTTCTTTGTAAATATATAGTTGACAATCAAACAATCCTAGTGTAAATGGTTGTTTATAAAATATGGTAAATAAAACAATACACATGTGAATGGCTGTTTATATTACATGGATAATCAAACAATCCACGTGTGTACTGTGTATGATGTTATGTGTAGTTAAACTTCATACAAAAACTTTACGAACGCAGTATATACGAAACTATGTTTATAGCCATCTGGCAAACTTTTTGATTCTGAACAAATACATGGCCTATTCCTTAAGTAAAAAGCGTGGTTAGGTTTATCACGACGGTTTGTAAGTTCATTCCATAAATTGGAAATAAGGTTCATTTTATTTGCGATTCTTATTTAAAGACCAACTGTAGTTTTATTGTCATTAAGAAATGCATTGCAATTCATTAAGGACGTTTAATGTTTATTTTGGGAAATCCCAATGTTTACCTGCAACCACTGCGATAGCAAGTGTGCAACTAATTTTTGCCCTTGGTTTAATGTGCACCTGGTTTAAAAGAAAATATGCTTGTATATTTTTGATGCCTTTGACAAACATGCTCAGCTCACAGTAATATTAAGAGAAAATGAATTAATATTTCATTAATAAAAATAGTCCGTTATCATTTTATGACATAAAGTTAACCTAACTTGTATTGCACACTTAAAACTTCCAGGTTTAAAAATCCCATGTTTTTTGTTGTTTGCAGGATTTAATTCTACAAAATAATTAATTAAATCACCACTGCTTAATGGCTGGTTGATCTATTTAACTAAATTTAACCAAATATTGCTATTCAGTTAGGCTTATATACTGCTTAGGAGTTGCACACAGACAGATATGTCTTTATGAATATATTGAGTTTTTTATAATTAAACCTTTGGAGCCAATTTGGGCGATTAGAACCTATATAATGCAATGGCAAATCTACTTAAATAACTGCACAAAAACTTTAAAAAAATCGGGGCACAAAAACATGTAATGCATTTTCTACACAAAGCACATCTGGAATTCTCATGTAAAAGCATCCAAACAATTTAAAAACGGGATTTAATTAATACTGTTAATAATACAACTGGCATCATAGCATAACAACAAAAATATACTAGTATTATTACCCACACACTTTATAAAAATGTTTAAAAAAAAACCTTTAAAAATGTTTAAAAAAAACTTTAAAAAAAATTTCTCTTTTCCTGTGCCATGTAATAAACTCGCTATTGGGTAAAAGTATATTCAAGATTTTAACTATCACTGTATTTGTTATAATAACCTATTAGATTCAAAGGTTATAGGAATAAATGGACAAATATGCACCTATGAAAAATGGTTACAAATAGTGGTGATTTATACATGGTTTTAAAACACTTTCTTGTAATATAACCATTTTCTAATAGCTAATACTAAAATTGTTTCCTTCAATGCGTATCTCATTACCATTTTGTTCATTATTTTTTTAAATCCATAAGCCTTTATATATTTCTGAAGGCAGCAGCAGAAAACTTCCCGTTCTGCACAATCGATCCCAATGAAAGCAGAGTTCCAGTTCCAGATGAAAGATGGGAATTTCTTGTCAACTTTCATAAACCTGCTAGTAAGGTAAAAAAATGCAAACTGTAAATGAAACGTTAAAAAATTGCGTTCCACAAAAAGAAGTATAAAACTTGGTAAACGCTGTCGGGATATCCTGATAATTATACAGTAATTATATTTTGTTGTTTATGACGGCTGTAACCTTACCTTCATTTTTACAATATAGATGATTATACAGGATTATAATTTAATTATTATTATTATAC
>CH003212.1:385266-403623 GCA_000149265.1 Ciona savignyi
TGATGGATATTTGACCCTGCATAATATTATTTTACAAAATTATCTCCCTCAATAACTATATTGTATCACGTTTAATTCTCAGTAAGCCAATATTCTGCGTTGTAATCGGCAAACAAGATTTGCGTTTCCCGTTCTTAAGATAACGAACTGCTTTAGGCAGATGATTACGTAATCGTATAGTGTTCGGAGTTCAGCTGAGCGGGGAATTATCTTTTCTCAAAAGTATAAATCTTATTTGCGATGTTATTCAATTGGAATAACCGAATGTCGGCTGTATTAACTTAAGGATTCAGTCATCATATGAATTACAATCAGTCGAACCCAACTCCTAGTTAGAAATAACGTTATCAAAGGTAATACAGTGTATTGACTGTTACTGCTAAGCGTTAATAGCAAATTTAAATTTGGTTAATAAAATGTTTAATTATGGGTTTCTTTTTACTTATAAAACTTTACTTTGCAGACATCTTGACATACACCTCCCACAAACATGTACCTTTCCAAAGTGTTGGTACCTGCATATGTGTAAAAACAGGACCTAAATTACTCCGTTACAGACACTATACCAGTGGTGGAAAACCTCGGGGCCAACTTGTACACCGACATTTTTTTGAGTTCTTACAATAAAAACGCATACGTGGTACTTTTTTCAATTTTGTAAAGTTCCTTTCGTAGAGATTTCGTTATTAATAATAAATAATAAACGTGACCTCACCCGTCAATTGTTTTACGCAACATTCAATACGATTTTATAAAGGCGCTCGCTAATCACCCTTGCAATATACTCGATTTATGTACCGGCGTGTGGATATAGCCCCGTTGTATTCATGTATTATCAATGGGAAGTAAGGAAAATTCCTTGTAACACCCACTAGTTATTCTTGGCATTATCTTTGGATTTTATCTCTGGGTGTGGTAATTTCCCGACTCAAAACAGAAATATATCAATGGACTTTCCATGGCTTTTATCCGCGATTCATTTTTGATACAAGAAAATTTTATCCTTGGCATGTCGTTATTTTTTTGACTGGGATGGGTTGCTGGTAAAAAACTTCTAATTTTATCGGAAGAGCGTAAATAGCGAATAAATTAGCGTTATTGACCTTATTGTAACCCATAAGTTGGTTAGACGTAGTTTTTCTTAAGCATTTTGTGCCACGTTTCTTGTTTCATTAAAAAGGTTCCTTTTTGCTTTTTCAGATCACCTATCAAACTCGGACGGAGCGCATTCACTTTCTAGTTCAGGCATATAGCAATTTTGATATTATATTTGCAAAGACTGCATTTCAGTTAATCTGTGAAAATCCCACACGTTCGCCATATTTTTAACGCTTGTAGCGTGGTTGGGCATTAAAAATTAGGGGTTGGGGGTTAGTGGTTAGGGATTATGGGTTATGGATTATGGGTTCATGCAGCCATGGGAAACATATGGCCCGCAGGTTCCTGCCCGTAAAGAATTTTGACCGGCTATGACGGCTCTAGGGGTTAGGGTTGCCAATGGTGGTGGTTGCCAAGGAAACCGCTTTAATCGGGTTTGTCATCTGCCAGCAGAAAAAACACATATGACAGTCCCGCTATCCCATTTCTGTCCCATTTTCATGCCGGTACAATCGATGAAAAATTAGCGGATCGGCTGATATTTGATGCATGGGAAGTTACGATTAGTTTCATATTTTTGGCAGCTCAGTCGATGAATCGTTTCACGCAAGTTCTGTTTAACTCATGCCACGCCTCGTGTACAAACACGTGTTTTCTTTTATTATTATTATATAAACCGTGTACAATTCCATAACATCAGAGAGAGCACTTGGTGGGCCTCGCTTGACCTGGCCGTTCTCTTAACTTTACCCTACTTACCTAAGATATGCCCCTGTGTTCAGTGCTTTAACTGGCTGCACGCTGCGCGATAACCCAATAAAATCTAAAGGTAAAGCGGTGCTACCATAGTATAATAAATCTGTTTGGTATACTATGGTGCTACAAATCCACGCCGGCTGAGTTCATCACCTTATGACGTCATTGACACTTAAAGCAGTTGTTTTTTATCTGTGTCATTATTTGCTTTATAAAACTTTATAATGAATACATCTACGAGTGCAGATTTCTGTTTTTTTATTCAGTCAAGGTTCCACTGCCAGTCAAGTTTAGCATGTGTGTACATATGGGGTCGGATCGGAGAATCTTGTAGACCAGGTATAGACGGCAGCGGATCCTGGAACCTGGTACCGGGCAAGTGGGTGTATATTAGTTGTGTCCTAATATTAAAGTCAGCCGTTTTATCTTTGAGTAATAATAAAGTCCGCCCTTTCGGCATCCCATTATATCAAAATTAGATGATTTAACGCGGCACAATAGTAAAATAATATCAGTTCTTTTAATATTTATAATTTTGTTTTTTGTTCGGCAACACTTTTTCGAGTCAGTCCGGTCAGCCAGTCAGCCAGTCAGTCAGCCCCTTAGGTCTTAGTAAGTGCCCACAAAAAAGACCAGTCTCAAAATCCTGCAACAGGAAGTCTTAGAATTTTTACATCTTAAAATTAAAGATTGGATCTACAACCTAAACTCTAAAGTCTAAACCCTCTAAAATTTTCCGTAAATTTCATGTTGCTACCCCTCCGTACACCAGGAACTTTATCCCATCAAAACAACTAGGAAATGCACTACCCCCTTTAAATAAATCTCTGCTTCACTATTACAAAACATTGAATCTAAACGAGACCACTGGCGCACAGACTAGTACATGGTGCTTCTAACCAAACATTGTTAAATCACTGAACATATGCTTTGGACGAGTGACTCTAAATACCCAGTGTGGGCGCAGTGTAAGCAGTGTGTGGGCAGTGTAAAGGCAGTGTGGTCATTGTGGGCACACTTTAAACCCTAACTCTGAAACACTGCCTACACACTGCTCACACTACCTACACTACTCCCACACTGTCTACATTGCCCATCCTGGGTATTTAGAGGAACCGCTTTGGACTATTATAATGACATTTTAATGCAAAATCTGTAATGTGTAACGAAATGTAGAACACTTTAATGTTGTTTAAATGTGAAACTTAATGTGAAACGTTTTAATGTCATTTAAATGTGAAATATGTTGCAAGAAGCATAATGTAAACTGTGTATACAACAAATAATGATGCAAAGGGCTATCCTTATCCCAATCAGTTTGGATCATTTCAATCTAGAATTTCGGTCGCCTTTTTCTGTTTTGGCCTCTCTCGTATTTAAAATTGTCGGTGTTGTCTTTACTTGTACCGACTTACTAACTAAAACACCAAAACAGTGCTTTTTTCAATTATTAATTTAAATTGCATATTTTTAGAAATTAGGAATAATTTAGAAATAAGATTTGCAGGTATAATGTAATTTTTGCTTTTGTTCAATTATATGCACTAAATTTCAAATAACTGAATTCAAAAAATACTTAAAAATATATTTTAATTTGGTTTTAGATTTGTATATCTTAAAATCTGTAGGATACAATTTTTTTTGTTTAACCAACCCTTATTTGGATGAAGTCACGCTTGTCAATATTGTCGTGGTTGAAATTAGCAATTGTAAAATTTAAGGCCACTTAGCTGAATAGAATATTGATCGCGATTGTGAAAAAATCTGATCGGCACAGCACTAATTTTTTGCAACATGAATTGTGTGGGAATGTGGGATAATCTACTAATTTAGCTGAAAGACTATTAAAAGCACATGTTTAATAAAAGGCAAATAATTACAAAAAAACTATTTGTGTGTAAGCCAAACAAAAGAATCACTGACTTTAAAATGTGTTACTTTACTTTGTCTGTCACTTAGTAATATAAAGAAATGCCCAAGTAAACAAATTCAGTATTTAAATTTGCCAAGCAAAAGTTGTAAAACATTTGTATTTTTTGGTCAGTTGACCCTTATTAGAATTAAGGTATATATATGCACAGGACAGATCTACAAAGCGGATATCGCGGAACCTAGTGGATTAATAGCTTGAATTACAAGAGTAGCATTGTCTTGATTGTATGCAACACACTGCATTAGCTTTAGCAACTGGGCTGTGGAACCAAAAGCATAACTGTTATTAAAATCTTTTATTATCGTTTCCCTTTACCGCTAAGAAAGATATGACAATTATGACACACCAGTCTATCCATAAATAATATACAGCGAGTGCCCTTCCTAGGGACTTCCGCAATTTTTAAATGACTGGTTTTTAAATGGTATTATGATCACCCCCTATTTAATAATCCGTGCTGTATTTTCAGAACTACTGGTAGAGGAAAAATAGGTGTCCCTGACCATGCCTCCAAAAAAAAAGAAAGAAATTGAGACCCCTCCATTGATATTAGGTCGATTGGGAACATCTTTAAAAATTGGAATTGTTGGATTGCCAAATGTGGGAAAATCAACATTTTTCAATGTTTTAACAAAAAGCCAGGTAAGTCGGCTAAAGTAGCTGCCAAATTTAACCCTTTACATACAGTAGCTGACATGTACATACAGTAGCTGACTACATTTCCCCAAAATTTACGATATTATAGCAGTTATGGCACTAGTGCTGCAACAATATATCAATAATTGCAATACCACTCAGCTTCGATACACTAATAAATGCGTATCGCGATTATCATACCAACCACATACATATTATTTCATCAGGGAAAACTCTGCAATACTTTCCTTAAATAAATGCATCTTGAGTTTATCATTAAAAATGCTGTTATGCAATAACAAACGCATTGTTATGCAAACACACACAGCAACATCGTAATAAAGTGTAGTCCTACACCTATTTTATTTAGTAGGACTAATAGGTTATTATGATTGTGTTCATTAATATGATGCTTTATATTGAAATGGCACCTTACATTTTGATTTATACAAGTGTACTTTCCCTACTTTACAAACTTTGCATAGCTGTAGTTGATTTACGTAATTTATTTTTATTTTTTACTTAGTAAATATAAAGTTGACAATCAAACAATCCTAGTGTAAATGGTTGTTTATAAAATATGGTAAATTAAACAATACACATGTGAATGGTTGTTTACATTACATGGATAATCAAACAATCCACGTGTGTACTGTGTATGATGGTATGTGTAAATAAACTTCATACAAAAACTTCAGGAACGCAATATTTATGAAACTATTTTTATAGCCATCTGGCAAACTTTTTGATTCTGAAGCAAATACATGGCCTATTCCTTAAGTAAATAGCGTGGTTAGGTTTATCACGACGGTTTGTAAGTTCATTGCATAAATTGGAAATAAGGTTCATTTCACTTGCGATTCTTATTTAAAGACCAACTGTAGTTTTATTGTCATTAAGAAATGCATTGCAATTCATTAAAGACGTTTAACGTTTTTTTGGGAAATCTCAATGTTTACCTGCGACCACTGCGATAGCAAGTGTGCAAGGATTTTTTGCCCTTGGTTTAATGTGCACCTGGTTTAAAAGAAAATATGCTTGTATATTTTTGATGCCTTTGGCAAACATGCTCAGCTCACAGTAATAATAAGAGAAAATAAATTAATATTTTATTAATAAAAATAGTCCGTTTTCATTTTATGACATAAAGTTAACTTAACTCGTATCGCACACTTAAAATTTCCAGGTTTAAAAATCCCATGTTTTTTGTTGTTTGCAGGATTTAGTTCTACAAAATAATTAATTAAATCACCACTGCTTAATGGCTGGTTGATCTATTTAACTAAATTTAACCAAATATTGCTATTCAGTTAGGCTTATATACTCCTTAGGAGTTGCACACAGACAGATATGTCTTTATGAATATTAAGTTTTTTATAATTAAACCTTTGGAGCCAATTTGGGCGATTAGAACCTATATAATGCAATGGCAAATCTATTTAAATAACTGCACAAAAACTTAAAAAAAATCGGGGCACAAAAACATGTAACGCATTTTCTACACAAAGCACATCTGGAATTCTCATGTGAAAGCATCCGAACAATTTGAAAACGGGATTTAATTAATACGGTTAATAATACAACTTGCATCATAGCATAACAACAATAATATCGTAGTAGTAGTATTACTCACACACTTTAAAAATGTTAAAAAAAAAACTTTAAAAAAACAATTTCTCTTTCCCTGTGCCATGTAATAAACTAGCTATTGGGTAAAAGTATATTCAAGATTTTAACTATCACTGTATTTGTTATAATAACCTATTAGATTCAAAGGTTATGGGAATAAATGGACAAATATGAATCTATGACAAATGGTTACAAATAGTGGTGATTTATACATGGTTTTAAAACACTTTCTTGTAATATAACCATTTTCTAATAGCTAATACTAAAATTGTTTCCTTCAATGCGTATCTCATTACCATTTTGTTCATTATTTTTTTAAATCCATAAGCCTTTATATATTTCTGAAGGCAGCAGCAGAAAACTTCCCGTTCTGCACAATCGATCCCAATGAAAGCAGAGTTCCAGTTCCAGATGAAAGATGGGAATTTCTTGTCAACTTTCATAAACCTGCTAGTAAGGTAAAAAAATGCAAACTGTAAATGAAACGTTAAAAAATTGCGTTCCACAAAAAGAAGTATAAAACTTGGTAAACGCTGTCGGGATATCCTGATAATTATACAGTAATTATATTTTGTTGTTTATGACGGCTGTAACCTTACCTTCATTTTTACAATATAGATGATTATACAGTATTATAATTTAATTATTATTATTTATACTTTCATTATACAATATTTGTATTTTATTGTTTATAAGGGCTGCAACTCTTAAGCTACATTCCGAAAAAATGCTTATCTCAATAATGCTAAATAATCAGATTAACAAATGTATATTACATCAGACAATCAAACAACCAATGTGTGAATGGCCTTTATTATAACACAATTAAACTAATGACAGAAGAATGGTTGGTCATTTAAAACAAATTACATTCTTAGGGCCCAATGGATGTTTATTACATCACAAATTTAAGCTTCTATCCTGATTTTTAAATTATCATGACCAAACCAAAAATTACAAACAGTGTATTTTTTGGCAATGTTTAATAAAATTATAAACAGTGTAGTTATATAGCACAAATTTGAGAGAAAATTGTTTTTAAAAGTTTCTAACCCTTTCAAAATAAGATAACCAAATTCGCTTTAAAAAATAAGTTCGCTTCTTATGATGTCCCGGATGTGATCTTTGCAAGTTTTTTAATTTTGTTCCAAAATTTATAGTTTAGTTTCAAAAAAATTAGTGAGTTAAAGCAACATGGGTTAAACAGGAATGGGAGTTTCTTCTCTAACATTTTTTATAAAAAAAAAATCCGATGGGTGTACCTGTAACTGGAAATTAGTGATGTATTGTCATTTTAATGACATCATCAAATCGAAATCATTATAGAAAGAATATGACAAGGACTCCCGAATAGTGATGTATTTTAGAAATTTCTGAAATATTATTTCAAACAACTTTTTTTATTTAAAAATTAGATTTCGAACAACAATGTTGAACCCTAACATTTTGCCCTAACTATAACTATAACACATAAGGCACTAGAGGACAACAAAGCATACATGGTCAAACACTTGACAGGCATGGCATGTTGCTCTGACATCTACCAGAAGGATAATGGAATCGCAATGAAACTTTGTCATTTGTTAGAGAATGTGGTCTAGATACAATGTAGAAATCATCAATTCAGGGGAATTCTCCTAGAATGTTAAAAACCAAAACTGTATTTTTTTCTAACAATTTATATTTTTTGGGTATAGCGCTTAAATGGCTGCTCCATTTTTTATCAGATTTGGTCAAACTCAGTGCGTTAGCCACTGCTGCTTTACCATTTAAAAGAAAGAAAAAAATACCTTGGGATATACTCTAAAAACAATTTGTTCTTAAATCATGAATGTGACAGGCATGGCACCCAATACCAAACATCTCCATGAAGGGTAATGGAAACACAATAAAACTTATTTGTTAGACAACATGGTATATTTTATATATATGCAGAAACCAAACTTTTGATGCTGAAACCAAACTTTTGAAATTCATGGGAATTCTTCTGGAAAGTTAAAAAAGGGTGCCTCTAAATACTACAGGATTGCTTGGATCGCTTGGAGCGCTTGGATCACTTAAATTGCTATGGAAAGTAATTCTAACCCTGTCCCAAACACTTATCTCCACCCCAGAACTAACTTTAACCCCGACCAAGCGCTCCATGTGATCCAAGCGGTCCTGTAGTATTTAGAGATTAGAGGTACCGAAAAAAAATATTTTTAAAATATCTAATATTAGTAAATTTTAGCATTTTGCTGTCTGACTCAATTACGCGATCACAAATACGACGTCACTTTATTATTTACTTTTTTTTGTTTTAAACTTGTTCCGGATATTTAGACCAAGGTTCCCATGCTTCATATTTTTGGATGTGTGGTGCAGCAGCTTTAATTTTTTGTGGTAAAGTGTGCTATAAATAGAACAGGTCAACTTGGTACTAACCTTTCGGAAAATATCCTCTAAAACTTAATATAGATACCTAGTTATGTTAATTGCGTTTTCTGTTATACTTTATCACAGGTTCCAGCATTCTTATCAGTTGTTGATATCGCTGGTTTGGTAAAAGGTGCTAGTGAAGGCCAGGGTCTCGGCAAATGCCTTCCTTTCTCATATAAGTGGATGTGATGCAATTTTTCATATGACCCGTGCATTTGATGATGCTGAGGTATGTTTGGTTTTAATAATATACGATTGTTTGATGGATGTTTGTTTATAAGTTATGAGATAACATCCTGTAACTTGCCAAGGTGTAGAAGCTAGTAGAATACCTAGTCTACTTGGTGAGATTAAATACACCTAATAATAATGTATTAGAATAATAATTTATACACATGCTTTAGTATTTTGTCTTGTTGCCTATTTGTGATTTTTAGACCTCAGATAGATATGCGACCAGAGCTTGGTAGACTGTTTAATCTCACAATGTTGTTTTAACACAGGTAGTTCATATTGAAGGGGATGTAAATCCTGTTCGGGATTTGGAAATTATTCAAGAAGAGCTCCGGCTTAAAGATGTTGAGCGGTTGGTAAAAAGATTGGCAGAACTTGAGAAAGTATACACACGTGGTGGAGAAAAAAAGGTATGACCATTATCATTACAGATTTTTAATAAAACATTTCCTCTACAAGATATTATAAGCTTTTCCCACTGAATAGTCTTATTTTTGTAGGTTGAAATTGGACAATTTACTCCAACTATAAAGGAACTTAAATAAAGTATTTTAATTTACTCACATAATTTTTTCTTGATTTACTCAGATAAAAATAACTAAAGAGTCTACTACATGTAAACAACCACCACTTTTAAAACACTTTTTGCAAGCAGCTGTATGTTTCTGCATGCTGAAATGATGGGGTATTCCGGTTATGTAATCACTATTGGGAAATCCTAGACAAGGACACAAGGTGTATGTTTGTTTCTGCAAGCAGAAACTAATGAGTGGCCGAGTAACCTATTTAAACTTGACATCCATGTTTTCTAAATTTATTATTCATGTTGGTACACAAAAAAACGACATAAACAAAGAACATCAGATCTATTGTATGTTGTTAATTAGTATTCGACCATGATAAACCCAAAATTTTTAGTATAAAAATAAATAATTTAAATGAATTTTTGTTTGTTCAGTACAAACTTGAGTTTGAAACATTGACAAAGATCAAGATGCTTTTGGTGGATGAAAAAAGGCCAGTCCGTGATGGGGAGTGGGGATCCAAGGAAATTGATGTATTAAACGATCATCTATTTCTCACTTCCAAACCCCAGGTAGGAAAAATCCTTTTTAGCAATCCTTTTTGTCAGTTGTTTTACAACTGAAACATAAGTTATTTTACAAATAATTAGTACTTTATTGCCAATGCTGTAACAATCCATAGATAACTTAATTAACAAAAATTTTTCACTATAATTCAATTCAATTAAAAAAAAAAAATTAAGTGTGTCCATTTATTAATTTTTATTGAAAGCCCACCTTATAATCATTTCAACAGGTTTAAGGAGTTTTAAAATACCCCATTTTTTTCTGGGATTATAGATATACTTGGTCAACCTGAGCGAAAAGGATTATGTTCGAAAAAAGAATAAATGGTTGATGAAGATTAAAACTTGGGTTCAAGAACATGATTCCTCTGCCATTCTTATTCCATTCTCTGGTGCATTTGAACTTAAAGTAGGTTTCATATATAAGCAATAAAATGTGTCTAACTGAATACAGTTATTAGAGTTGTGCTGATGTGAGGTTTTTATTTGTTGTGAAATTAATTTTTACTAAATTTAAGCTGCCTCGATTCATAAATATTTCTAACAAAATCACAGTTATCAGAACTGGGTGAAGATGGTGAGAGAGAAAGTTACTTAAAAGAGGAATACAAAGATGCTGTGTCATCTGCACTAAACAAGATCATTGTAACTGGTTTCAAGGCACTTGGACTTGAATATTTCTTTACTGCTGGAGTGGACGAGGTTAAGGCATGGACAATAAAAAAAGGCACTCTGGCTCCTCAAGCGGCTGGTCGAATTCATAGTGATTTCGAAAAAGGATTCATTATGGCCGAGGTCCAAAAATTTGCTGATTTTAAGGAGTTGGGCTCGGAGACTGCGGTAAAAGCTGCAGGTAAGTATAGACAACAAGGAAGAAACTACATAGTCGAAGACGGAGACATAATATTTTTCAAGTTCAATACACCTTCTCAACCAAAAAAAAAGTGATAAATAGATCTGTTAAATGGTGGTATCAATCATTCGCGTTGTTTTATTTTGACAATGTTTTAGCCAATTTTACAAGGTGTGCAGTGGAATTTGTAAAATGGTTAATGGGTTGACTGCTGTTTAATGTTGCTTAATAAAAAATAATTTGGAAGGGGGGTTGTAGTATTGTGACCATAAATAGCATTCATTCCGATTACTTGTTATACTTAGTTTGCTGTCGCGTCACGATTTTTACTATGCAGATACTACTAAACCACATCGGAAGACTGCATGCCTGCATTCAAATGTATTGAATATTTTTTCATTGGGGGTAAATCTAGGTTGCCTCCTTCACTACTGAACAAGTGGGTGAAATGGTACACAGACCTTGATCACCGGACTGGAAGGCTACATTTTCAGATTTGTCTGCATTTATTTGTAAATACAGCGATCGAATTAACTCGATTGTAGCTACCGCATGTGTTTACATAAGATTTATGTTTGTCGCAACCGACATTTGCGCTGACCTTGTGTCATAACTGAACTATTACTATTAGGTTTACGATTATTACCGCAGCTGTCGAATACTTAAGTTTATTAGATGTGGCTCGAGGGAGTTCTGTCGCTTTAACAAACATCTTGTATGTTTAACTACTGAGAGTTTATCTGGAATCTATATCGTTGAAACATCTAACGATTTAACTCGTAACTGGTACTATCAAACTACTGAAGCTTTGATCGAAAAACCACAGAAGACAGTAGTTACGTCGATCACATTTACGCGGAAAACCTTAATTATTAGCGCGCTCTGAGAGTCGATCCGTGCGTAGGGAATCGCAGATCGCATCAGGTGTTGTAACTGGCTTACCTTGGGCCTACTAGGAATAATCAACTGCAATAGGCAAACGGCCTGGCCTGCAACGCCCCCTACACGATATTTGGACGTACAATATTCAGCAAGCCTAGAAATGCCCGGGAGATGACACGAGACTTTGCTTATTGTACTATCACCGAGACACTGCATTTTTCGACCAAGGTTCCACGACAACACTTTGTGAGCGGTCTCCAGTAAGCCTACCGAACGTCGCTGGTAACCCACGTTCTATTACGTTGCAAGATCTAATATCATTCCGAGTTTTAGATGCAGTGTACATCACACTTTCTATTTAACTTTTGGAGGGTTTGTTTTGGGTTGAACTTCCCGACGTCGTTGCTATTGATGAAATACCGGTGAAGCCTAATGTATTACATGATCCGCAGACGCTACAGCGACATAGCTATTTGCAAGGTGTGAAATTTACACAGATCGAAGATAGATCGGTTAAACTGCTAATCGGCGCCAACGTTCCCCAAGTTTTCCGTTTCGAGTCTATGAGAAGCGAAAATGAAGTCCCGACGCTGTCAAAACCTGTCTATAAAGATGGTTACTTCCAGGCACATCTGGTGATAAAAGCCGTTCCAATTGTAAGGCCAGCGTTATATATTTTTAATGGATGAAAGCGATCTTAATCCGATGATCAACGATCTTAATTGAAGACCGAAGAGCACACGACCTTATAAAGGAATCAGTTAAGTTTGTTGATCCACTGGCGTCATGATTACCAGATTCTCCAGACAATGCGATTTTAATTAAAGGTTTAGCAAAGCGACTTGCGTGAACAAAAGTATGCGAATCAAGTTAACGACATGATAACTAAGGGCTATGCCGAAAATGTGCCATTTGACGAAATCGTCACCGACCGCCGAATCTGTTACCTACAGCACCACCCCATTAGCCTACTATCCCTTACAAACCGGACAAACTACGTGTCGTTTTCGACTGTGCCGCTCAGGATCAAGGCGTGTCCATTGACCAGGTTCTTATTCAGGGCCTTGATCTTGTAAATAGTCTAGTAAGGGTGCTTACACGGCACAGCGCGATTGCTTTAGATTCTGGTGGTGGCCCGGTGGAAACACGTCACTACAACCCACTTCGCACAGGATGAAGGTACACTTGTTTGAAGCGACATCATCACCAAGCTGCGCTTCCTTTTGCTTACGTCAAGTCGCTGTAGATTTCGGTGGTGAGTTTGAACCCAGTGCATCCTCGGTATTTAGGGACAATTTTCACGTGGATAATTTTGCCCAGTACCTATCGGTACCAACACGGCAAATCCGTTTCCAAAGATCTCCGAAGCTTTTTAGCAAGAGTTGACTTTAATTTGACCAAATGGCTGTGTAATAGTAAGGAAGTCATTGACTCCATTTTTGAGGAAGAATGATCAAAATCATTGCAAGTGCGGTCGTTTGATGGACAGATTAACAAGCGTGTACTTGGTGTGAATTGGGACGTTTTTGTGGACGTGTTTAAATTTACAGTTTCCTTGCAGATTACACCTTGAACACCTCGTGGATTGTTATCTACAATGAATACTTTGTTTAACCCGCTTGTATGTGTTGCCCCTGTCGTTTGGCAGGTTTGATTTACGGCAGCTTATGCCAACAGAAGATAGAGTGGGGCGAAGCAGTTCCTTTTCCAGAACCAAAAAATGGGAGAAATGGATGGTGAGCCTGGCACGATTGCACGACAAATTCATTCCCCGAAGGTTTGGTCTACACCAGTGATTCCCAATTTCCCAACCGGCTCCGAGAGCCGCATGCGGCTCCCAGCTAGCTTTCTCGCGGCTCTCATTGACGTTAGAAAATCCCCTAAAAATATTAGAATCTGATTCTAATAATAAAAAAAAATAAAATTAGTATTCTAAAATTACCCTTGCTTAGTTTGAAGGCTGGGAAAAGAGTTTTAACTTCATAGTTAAGATTAGAGGCAAGGAAAGTTGTGAAAAGGCTGCTATTGTCACTTCACTGTTACCTTAAAGCAGTGTGTTTTCATGTTTTCATGCGGCTCCATACGTATTCTAAAATTTGAAATTTGGCCCCGACACTAAAAAAGGTTGGGAACCACTGGTCTACACTACTTTGCCGACGCATCGAAAATTAGGTGTCGCATGTTACCCGCGAGTTTGTAACCGCTACAATAAGGTAAGCTGTACCTTTTTAATGGGCATATCCCGCTTAGCACCGAAAGACGACGTAGGCCTACCTTTAAATTTAGTGGCTGCTGTATTAAAATTAGTGGCTGCTGTAGCTGCAGTAAAGATAAACCAATCTCTAAAAATGAAACTCGGTACTATGCCCGTCCTTGTTTTGGACCGATTCGTCCGTCGTGTTGAAAAGCATATTGAATGATCGCAGAAGGTTTCCTCTCTTTTTGTCTAGGCGCTTAGCATTTATTTCCAAGCATTCGTGTGCACGCAACTGGAGACGTTCCAAGGAAACCGAACCCTGCTGCCGACTGTGCTTTAAGGCGCCAGGGCAAATCCCCTAATTTTTAATAAAGTTTGGTTTTCGGGGCCCGCATTTCTACAAGATCCCCAGAAACGTTAACGGCCCAACGCGTTTAAGAATAGGGCAATATCACTTAACGACATTAAAGCGTTCAATAAGCAAACCGGTAAGGTAATTTCTGTACAGTAAACCACTCCCTCCACTGATATCCTGATAACGCACAATTCTAATTGGTATTGTTTGAAGGCCGCTGTTGCGTGGACATTGAGATTTGGAGCGCATCTCCGAGCACGTGCAAAAAATGGAGTTCCAGAACCAGTTACCTTTCGTCTTACAATGGTCGAACTTGCCGATGCCGAGACGTCACTGATAAGGTATGCCCAATCTCAATATATTACTGACTGGAAAGCGGCCATCACTAACAAGCTTGCTACAAACCTGTCAAACCCACCATAAATAAACCTTACCCTATATTGGTGGATGTTTTGCTACATGTTGGCGGACGGTTGGACAGAGCTTTAATTAATTATGACGCTAAACACCCTATAATACTACCCCATTCTTCACACCTCATGGAACTTAATATTTCACGCTATCAGACCCGTTTTGGCCACTTTGTTCTTAGCCATACTTTGAATTCGCTGAGTCGTCGATTCTGGATCGTGCGAGCTAATGCAGCTGTGAGAACAGTTTTAAACGCTTTCCTGTATTGTCATCGAAGAAACGCCAAACCCCAGCAACAGGTATGACCAACCTCCACCCAGAATGCAGGCTTATCTGCCTCATTTTTCCCACACCGGATTTGATTATTTTGCACCGTTTATATTTCGTCAAGGACTCAATGAAATTCAATGGAATTTCAACCCTCCCTGCGCTTCATACATGGGTGGAGCCTAGGAAAAATGATTAGATCCGTTCGTCGGATTTTACTTTCCATTTCAGGTGAAAAGACATTGAACGATGACCAACGGACAACTCTGCTGCTGGAGACCGAGGTAATATTGAATTGTCGACCTCTCATTTCCGTTACACTGGATAGGATATTCATGCTTATTCCCGCAAACTGGAAAATCAAGGGGGTTAACACACGGGCAATCGTCAGATCACCTCGAGCCCACCGTTGGGTTACCGGATCTATTGCAGTGTGTTGTGTAGGATTCACACGTTCCTTCAATTTATAGAACCCATTAATCCGCTGGGTTTAGGCAATGTCCGTTAAGTGCCTTTTGACTTGCTAGCCACGTCGGACAATATCGATTGTTAGACGCCATTAACACCAAACCACTTGCTCTACGTTTAACATCTAGCGAACCGATTTTAGGCCAGATTGTCGCGACAGTATCTCCAAAGTATTATCGCACGCCAGAAATGGCACAAGAAAAGAAAAAATTTAAAGATAGGAGACGTTGTGTTTCTAGTGAACAACACAACACCACGATCACAATGGTCTATTGAAAGAATCACTTCGGTGTACCCGGACAGCCACGATGTAGTTCGAAATGTGCTAGTCAAAGCACGTGACACCGAATGCAAGAGACCGATACACAAACGGGTTAGTCTGGTGGTTTAGTTCGTCGCCTTTTAGCCGAAAGGTTGCAGGTTCAAAACTGGTGGCTAGCTAGTCTGTTGTGTCCTTGGAAAAGGCGCTTAACATACGTTGCCCGAACTCAACGGATTAATGGGTTTGTAGCAATTTTGACGTTATATTTGCAAAAACTTGCATTAACTTCATTTAATCGACACCAACTGTGTTCGTTCTGTCATTACCTTATGACGTCAATGACACTTATCCCCTCATGACATCATTGGCACCTAAAGCAGTTGTTCCATCAACGTCATTATTTGCTTTATCAAGCGTTATGCGATTACACCTACAGATACATACAAGATTTATAAACCAGTTAAAGACGGCAGCGGATCCTGGGACCTGGTCCCGGCCAATCTAGTTCGTTGAAAAAACTCGTGGCCCCACAGGTTCTCCTAAACTAAAGGAACGTGTGAATCAATACAAAACACAATGCAATAGCTCCGGTAACCCGACAGTGGGCGCGAGGTAATCTGACGATTGCCCTTGATTTTACCATTCACTGGGATAACCATAAATATCCTATCCTAACCATGTATTACAGTACCCGCTACGGACGAGAGCGATGACTTAACGTGTATCCAGGCATTTAAGTCACCTAAAGCCCAATCATTGAATGTACTTAATACGCGACGTAAATTTATTAAATTGTAAATTTTTGGGTGGGGGAAGTGTAAGATTTATCGTCGCCATTATTGTATGTATATATATCGATGTCACGAGGGAATAAGTATAAAACCTCCCCCCCAAGTATAAAACGCTTGTTTTTTCACTGCATTTTTATTTTCGCAAGTTAATCAGTCCATTGATAAATTTAGTTAGTAAGTTTTGGAATTATCGGTGATTGTTGAGACCTATACGAGGTGCTTTGGGTCCTTTTCAGTCACATTTTGATTAATATTATTTTTATTCTTAAATTAGGTAAATCTGTGATCATTTAATTGCGCATGTATATTTTATAAGAAAACCGTCATTTACAAGACTTTTTGTTCCCGTCATTATACCGGTGTCATGTCGACAACACTGTCAGAAGTATAAAAAAATATGGCAAGTTAAAACAGGATTCTGGTACCACACTTAGCGCAACAATGTAATAGATCAGCTTGTCAACAACCTTTTATAATTTGAAGTGAACCAAGATTGATATATTGGCTGTTAAAGAATAATCGGGGTGGTCACGCTTCCTAGGGCAGTTTACTCAAAATTTGTAGAATCACTACATATTAGCTAACACCTCAACAAGATTTAACTTGATTAAACATTTTCTCCTTATTCGATATGGAGCTTAAATGATTCAGTGCACCCGTTCAATAGGGATTGAATTTTTGTGGATTTCCCGGAAAAGGATTAAAGATGGGTAAAAGCATCTTTTTGTTTGGGGGCGTTAAATTACGATAAGCCCAACAGCACAAATTATAATTGTGGACTTATTCGTGAATGCAAAATCGGTTAAAAGATACACTTAAATATATATTTCGATTCTAACAAACGTGCATAAAACTAAAATGTTTTGTCAGGTATAGTTTATGTACAAATCATAGCTTGCAGTACTCAGTTTTCAGTTTGGGAAGTATGATCGTCTCTAACAATCGTATCATACGAATATTCCTTTTCTATATAACCTGCGTTATTTGGTGAAACATCAGGACTTAATTTTGCGTACTCGTGAGACGACTCATTAAGTGATTCTGCATTTTTTTCTATTTGTTCATTATCAGATGTGGTGTATCTTGCCTTCCTTGTTTTGGGCAACACTTTAGTGTATTTCCTTATTTTTACTCCGTCTTCTTTAGTATCCTCCATTTTATCATTTCTCTCCTCTTCATCAGTTGAATTCACAATGGCAGTATAAATTGTTTCTGTTTTCCTCCTAATTTCCGTGTTTAAGCAAAGGTCGTCCGATGACCTGCTGTGTTTACTGTCCAACTTTGTGTGGTCACATAACGGGGGACTGATATTTTGTGCATAGTGTGTTGTGCATTCTGGCACATTAAACGAAGTAAATTCAAGAGAAAGAGCTTTCGACAATGACTTTGTTGAAACATCATAACCAGAGTCGATGTGAGTATCCTCTTTGTATCTTCTCGAACCGTTCATACTTGCATATGTGTCTGAGTGGTATTCACGTTCAGATGGAGTTTTACCGCTCGATGTCGATACATACATTGATCTACTACTATTAATTCCTTTATTTTGTTTGTTTCTATATCTGCGTCGAGGTGCTGCAATAGGACGTTGAGAATCAACTCCGCCTATTCTTGAATACTTTTTTAAATGACCAGGTGCTGGATGGTGGTCAGGAGACTGCATTGTCGCATACGAATCATCTGCACAAAAGTGAGTCAAATTACCATTAGGAAGGGTAGTTTTTTTATAAAAAATAGGGTTTATCATGCAGTTTAAGGATTTTAAACAAGATATTTATACAGGCAAATCCCATTTAATCCTTATGCCAAGACACTAAAATTTTTCCAATTTTTAATAACAAAATAATGTTGCACAACTGCCATGCTTAAAGAGGTTGGTTTACATACTTGTTGATGGTAATGTCATAATATCGATTGATTTGTTTCGGTAACGCTTAACTGAAGATAATGGAATCATGTAGCCATCTGAACCCAATGCATCTGAACTTTTAGTTTTCCGGAGGGGGGCATGTGGTGGACTTCCTAGCTCCTCTGCTGGAAACCTTGATATCGTTCGTTGTCGATGCGGTTTTACTGG
>CH003212.1:403723-414250 GCA_000149265.1 Ciona savignyi
TTGGTAAAAGGTGCTAGTGAAGGCCAGGGTCTCGGAAATGCCTTCCTTTCTCATATAAGTGGATGTGATGCAATTTTTCATATGACCCGTGCATTTGATGATGCTGAGGTATGTTTGGTTTTAATAATATACGATTGGTTGATAGATGTTTGTTTATAAGTTATGAGATAACATCCTGTGACTTGCCAAGGTGTAGAAGCTTGTAGAATACTAGTCTACTTGGTGAGATTAAATAACCTAATAATAATGTATTAGAATAATAATTTATACACATGCTTTAGTATTTTGTCTTGTTGCCATTTTGTGATTTTTAGACACCAGATAGATATGCGACCAGAGCTTGGTAGACTATTTAATCTCACAATGTTGTTTTAACACAGGTAGTTCATATTGAAGGGGATGTAAATCCTGTTCGGGATTTGGAAATTATTCAAGAAGAGCTTCGACTTAAAGATGTTGAGAGGTTGGTTAAAAGATTGGCCGAACTTGAGAAAGTATACACACGTGGTGGAGAAAAAAAGGTATGGCTATTATTATTACAGATTTTTAATAAACATCTTCTCTACAAGATATTATAAGCGTTTCCAACTGAAAAGTCTTATTTCTGTAGGTTGAAATTGGACAAATAACTCCAACTATAAAGGAACTTAATTATAGTATTTTAATTTACTCAGATAAATTTTTCTCGATTTACTCAGATAAAAATAACTAGATAGTCTACCACATGTAAACAACCACCACTTTTAAAACACTTTTTGCAAGCAGCTGTATGTTTCTGCATGCTGAAATGATTGGGTATATTGGTTACGTAATCACTAATCACTTTTGGAAAATCTTAGACAAGGTGTATGTTTGTTTCTTCAAGCAGAAACTAATGAGTGGCCGAGTTACCTATATAAACTTGACATCCATGTTTTCTAAATTTATTATTCATGTTGGTACACAAAAAACGACATAAACAAAGAACATTACTAACATCTCAAAAATGTTGAATGTAAAATAGGATGTATATGTTTATCCCACAAATTACCTAAATGCAGAAAAATGAATATGCGGTGTTTAAGCAGATTGATCACTGATTGAGTGCAGTTGAAAGAAAATGATTTATGGTGGTTATAGGACAGGGGTCGCAACCTGTGGCTCCGGCCTCTGGGGTATCATCCTTCTGATGCAATTCTTAATAATTTCTAGAAATCTATCTTATCTTAATGTTTGCACCATAGATCTATCTAAGTATTACTGTTTAGTCTATTTACTATCAGATCTATTGTATGTTGTTAATTGCTATTCAACCATGATAAACCCAAAATTTTTAGTATAAAAATAAATAATTTAAATGAATTTTTGTTTGTTCAGTACAAACTTGAGTTTGAAACATTGACAAAGATCAAGATGCTTTTGGTGGATGAAAAAAGGCCAGTCCGTGATGGGGAGTGGGGATCCAAGGAAATTGATGTATTAAACGATCATCTATTTCTCACGTCCAAACCTCAGGTAGGAAAAATCCTTTTTAGCAATCCTTTTTGTCAGTTGTTTTACAAATAATTAGTACTTTATTGCCAATGCTATAACAATCCATAGATAACTTAATTAACATAAATTTTTCACCATAATTCAATTCAATTTTAAAATTTTTTTTAAGTGTGTCCATTCATTAATTTTTATTAAAGGCACACCTTATAATCATTTCAACAGGTTTAAGAAGTTTTAAAATACCCTAATTTTTTCTGGGATTATAGATATACTTGGTCAACCTGAGCGAAAAGGATTATGTTCGAAAAAAGAATAAATGGTTGATGAAGATTAAAACTTGGGTTCAAGAACATGATTCCTCTGCCATTCTTATTCCATTCTCTGGTGCATTTGAACTTACAGTAGGTTTCATATATAAGCAATAAAATGTGTCTAACTGAATACAGTTATTAGAGTTGTGCTGATGTGAGGTTTTTATTTGTTGTGAAATTAATTTTTACCAAGTTTAAGCTGCCTCGGTTCATAAATATTTCTAACAAAATCACAGTTATCAGAACTGGGTGATGATGCTGAGAGAGAAAGTTACTTAAAGGAGGAATACAAAGATGCTGTGTCATCTGCACTAAACAAGATCATTGTAACTGGTTTCAAGGCACTTGGACTTGAATATTTCTTTACTGCTGGAGTGGACGAGGTTAAGGCATGGACAATAAAAAAGGGCACTCTGGCTCCTCAAGCGGCTGGTCGAATTCATAGTGATTTCGAAAAAGGATTCATTATGGCCGAGGTCCAAAAATTTGCTGATTTTAAGGAGTTGGGCTCGGAGACTGCGGTAAAAGCTGCAGGTAAGTATAGACAACAAGGAAGAAACTACATAGTCGAAGACGGAGACATAATATTTTTCAAGTTCAATACACCTTCTCAACCAAAAAAAAAGTGATAAATAGATCTGTTAAATGGTGGTATCAATCATTCGCGTTGTTTTATTTTGACAATGTTTTAGCCAATTTTACAAGGTGTGCAGTGGAATTTGTAAAATGGTTAATGGGTTGACTGCTGTTTAATGTTGCTTAATAAAAAATAATTTGGAAGGGGTGTTGTAGTATTGTGACCATAAATAGACTTCATTCCGATTACTTGTTATACTTAGTTTGCTGTCGCGTCACGATTTTTACTATGCAGATACAACTAAACCACATCGGAAGACTGCATGCCTGCATTCAAATGTATTGAATATTTTTTCATTGGGGGTAAATCTAGGTTGCCTCCTTCACTACTGAACAAGTGAGTGAAATGGTACACAGACCTTGAACACCGGACTGGAAGGCTACATTTTCAGATTTGTCTGCATTTATTTGTAAATACAGCGATCGAATTAACTCGATTGTAGCTACCGCATGTGTTTACATAAGATTTATGTTTGTCGCAACCGGCATTTGCGCTGACCTTGTGTCATAACTGAACTATTACTATTAGGTTTACGATTATTACCGCAGCTGTCGAATACTTAAGTTTATTAGATGTGGCTCGAGGGAGTTCTGACGCTTTAACAAACAACATCTTGTATGTTTAACTACTGAGAGTTTATCTGGAATCTATATCGTTGAAACATCTAACGATTTAACTCGTAACTGGTACTATCAAACTACTGAAGCTTTGATCGAAAAACCACAGAAGACCGCAGTTACGTCGATCACATTTACGCGGAAAACCTTAATTATTAGCGCGTTCTGAGAGTCGATCCGTGCGTAGGGAATCGCAGATCGCATCAGGTGTTGTAAGATGTAACTGGCTTACCTTGGGCCTACTAGGAATAATCAACTGCAATAGGCAAACGGCCTGCCCTGCAACGCCCCCTACACGATATTTGGACGTACAATATTCACCAAGCCTAGAACTGCCCGGGAGATGACACGAGCCTTTGCTTATTGCACTATCACCGAGACACTGCATTTTTCGACCAAGGTTCCACGACAACACTATGTGAGCGGTCTCCAGTAAGCCTACCGAACGTCGCTGGTAACCCACGTTCTATTACGTTGCAAGACCTAATATAATCTCGAGTTTTAAATGCAGTGTACATCACACTTTCTATTTAACTTTTGGAGGGTTTGTTTTGGGTTGAACTTCCCGACGTCGTTGCTATTGATGAAATACCGGTGAAGCCTAATGTATTACATGATCCGCAGACGCTACAGCGACATAGCTATTTGCAAGGTGTGAAATTTACACAGATCGAAGATAGATCGGTTAAACTGCTAATCGGCGCCAACGTTCCCCAAGTTTTCCGTTTCGAGTCTATGAGAATCGAAAATGAAGTCCCGACGCTGTCAAAACCTGTCTATAAAGATGGTTACTTCCAGGCACATCTGGTGATAAAAGCCGTTCCAATTGTAAGGCCAGCGTTATATATTTTTAATGGATGAAAGCGATCTTAATCCGATGATCAACGATCTTAATTGAAGACCGAAGAGCACACGACCTTATAAAGGAATCAGTTAAGTTTGTTGATCCACTGGCGTCATGATTACCAGATTCTCCAGACAATGCGATTTTAATTAAAGGTTTAGCAAAGCGACTTGCGTGAACAAAAGTATGCGAATCAAGTTAACGACATGATAACTAAGGGCTATGCCGAAAATGTGCCATTTGACGAAATCGTCACCGACCGCCGAATCTGTTACCTACAGCACCACCCCATTAGCCTACTATCCCTTACAAACCGGACAAACTACGTGTCGTTTTCGACTGTGCCGCTCAGGATCAAGGCGTGTCCATTGACCAGGTTCTTATTCAGGGCCTTGATCTTGTAAATAGTCTAGTAAGGGTGCTTACACGGCACAGCGCGATTGCTTTAGATTCTGGTGGTGGCCCGGTGGAAACACGTCACTACAACCCACTTCGCACAGGATGAAGGTACACTTGTTTGAAGCGACATCATCACCAAGCTGCGCTTCCTTTTGCTTACGTCAAGTCGCTGTAGATTTCGGTGGTGAGTTTGAACCCAGTGCATCCTCGGTATTTAGGGACTATTTTCACGTGGATAATTTTGCCCAGTACCTATCGGTACCAACACGGCAAATCCGTTTCCAAAGATCTCCGAAGCTTTTTAGCAAGAGTTGACTTTAATTTGACCAAATGGCTGTGTAATAGTAAGGAAGTCATTGACTCCATTTTTGAGGAAGAATGATCAAAATCATTGCAAGTGCGGTCGTTTGATGGACAGATTAACCCTTTGACCACGACGGAACTTTTGCCGTTTTTGGCAGTTTTGAGTAAGGTTGCTTTGACCTCGTTTGCTGCAAATACTGTTGGACTTAGGTAAAAATAATCTATTACAAAGTTGTCCAGTATATAATTTCCTACAAATTGGTATTTTTATTTTTTTGATGACGTCGTAGAATATGTAATGACGTCATAATCAATATTTTATACTCTATTTACTCGTTACTGGTAGCTTGTAGAAGATAGTAATGTATTACAAAGTTGTTCATAATGACATTTCCTACAAAGTTATGTCTTTTATTTTTTGATGACGTCAACTAAGCGTGATGACGTCACCCATGACTGACAAATAAGGCATTTTATCATCAGAATCACTGTCAGCCTTGGTCATGCTGGCAGCCTGATCGGCGGTAAATTGTCATATTTCTTCTGAATATCAAATAATAATTCAATAATAAACAAAACAAAGACGAAAAAATGAATAAATATCAATAGCAATTAAAAAAAGTCATATACACATATGTATACATATATCGTTGAAAGATCGAAAATGACTGGTAAAAGCGAAAACAAAGATGGCTACTGCTAGTTTTATTCTCACAGCAACTAGTGTAACAATTTTAACTCCCCAGAACACAAAAAAGCGATGTTATGTTTAAAAGTTGAACTAGATACAAAAATTTCTAAGAAACATGTTTGGAGCAATATTACTCAAAAATTTTAAATGCAAAGGTTATGTTTTTATGCATTATTTCAAAAGATCTATTCAAATGCTTTTCAAAAATATAAAAACTAGAAAAATCCCCCAAGAAACGAATGAATTGTGCATTTTTTTTCGGGGACACTTCTCGGTTACAAATATGTAACCGTCGTGGTCTAAGGGTTAACAAGCGTGTACTTGGTGTGAATTGGGACGTTTTTGTGGACGTGTTTAAATTTACAGTTTCCTTGCAGATTACACCTTGAACACCTCGTGGATTGTTATCTACAATGAATACTTTGTTTAACCCGCTTGTATGTGTTGCCCCTGTCGTTTGGCAGGTTTGATTTACGGCAGCTTATGCCAACAGAAGATAGAGTGGGGCGAAGCAGTTCCTCTTCCAGAACCAAAAAATGGGAGAAATGGATGGTGAGCCTGGCACGATTGCACGACAAATTCATTCCCCGAAGGTTTGGTCTACACCAGTGATTCCCAATTTCCCAACCGGCTCCGAGAGCCGCATGCGGCTCCCAGCTAGCTTTCTCGCGGCTCTCATTGACGTTAGAAAATCCCCTAAAAATATTAGAATCTGATTCTAATAATAAAAAAAAATAAAATTAGTATTCTAAAATTACCCTTGCTTAGTTTGAAGGCTGGGAAAAGAGTTTTAACTTCATAGTTAAGATTAGAGGCAAGGAAAGTTGTGAAAAGGCTGCTATTGTCACTTCACTGTTACCTTAAAGCAGTGTGTTTTCATGTTTTCATGCGGCTCCATACGTATTCTAAAATTTGAAATTTGGCCCCGACACTAAAAAAGGTTGGGAACCACTGGTCTACACTACTTTGCCGACGCATCGAAAATTAGGTGTCGCATGTTACCCGCGAGTTTGTAACCGCTACAATAAGGTAAGCTGTACCTTTTTAATGGGCATATCCCGCTTAGCACCGAAAGACGACGTAGGCCTACCTTTAAATTTAGTGGCTGCTGTATTAAAATTAGTGGCTGCTGTAGCTGCAGTAAAGATAAACCAATCTCTAAAAATGAAACTCGGTACTATGCCCGTCCTTGTTTTGGACCGATTCGTCCGTCGTGTTGAAAAGCATATTGAATGATCGCAGAAGGTTTCCTCTCTTTTTGTCTAGGCGCTTAGCATTTATTTCCAAGCATTCGTGTGCACGCAACTGGAGACGTTCCAAGGAAACCGAACCCTGCTGCCGACTGTGCTTTAAGGCGCCAGGGCAAATCCCCTAATTTTTAATAAAGTTTGGTTTTCGGGGCCCGCATTTCTACAAGATCCCCAGAAACGTTAACGGCCCAACGCGTTTAAAGGGGAACTGAAGTCAACTTTAAGAATATCTTAATAAATGGAAAAAAATACGCTGATTTCAAAAATCAAATCAGTTTCTTCCAATATTTTTTTGTTAAAGAGTTATGAGCAAATATGCATTTTATTTTATGTTAGGGGATTTCCCGTATTACGTCACTGACGTTGTTGAGATTTCGTGCCCATATGCGTTGTATACAATCATGTGCCAGTTTAGAGGTGAATTAGTACATAAGCGCCTGCAGGAGCGTTGTATTTTCGTTTTTTTATGGAGACTTAGCATAACACTTGTCATATAGCCTAACTGAACCAGTGTACCCGCGTGACAGCTTACCTTAAGCGCGCTCATTCAGGCCTGCACGATCCTGGACCTAAGCTGAATGCTGAGGTATTCAGGTCTCGTATTTAAATGACTTTAGAATAATAAGTCTTAGCAATTTATAGAAATAAACCAGCCATCAATCAAAGATCAGACTATGCGGTGGGAACAGCCTATTTCTTTCTTGATTGTTGCTTTTCAATATATAGCCATATTCTGCAACGTAGACTAGCAATGTTATTATCAATCCCTAGGCTACAAACTGAGAGTGTGAGAGATTTGGTATACATATGCATAGAAGTTTTAACAAATTTCTTTTGTTTTCTTCATTTCTAGAGTAAATTTAAGTTAATGTTGTAACACTAAAATGGATGACATTGACAGGTTTTAGCATTCTGGCATGGATGAAAGAAGTTTTATTGTACACAATAAAACAACACAAATTTAGTCATGTGCGTTTGAACAAGGAAAACGTCTGAAAGTATCTTTGAAGATGCAAGCCCCATAGAAGAAAATGTTTATTTAGAAACATTACCTATTGACATGACTTGGTGCCGTTGCAAAAACTGTATTCTTATGGACACACTGCAAGAATGTTTATGCTGCATGAATGTACATGCATTTGTGCACAAAATAACGCCAGACTGGACTTGCATTACTAAAAGCCCTTATTTTTTTCAATTATCTGCTTGGATAAAAAAGTTCTTGAAGTTGCACTTGATGTACTGGGTTGATCACTATGTTTAAAATCATAATCAGAAAAATTAAAAATTGTTGGAACTGTATTTTTCACCAAGTGGTTTGTTTTCATCATCTTGGCTACTCCATTGGAGTCAAATACAATTTTACTATGATAATCCTTGTCACAAATATGTGCACTACACACTGTGGTTCTTTTTCCAGGTTGTTTAGAACGCTTGCATTGTTGTATCCATTGCTTTAACCGTTTTTTGTCGTTGTGAGGAAATCGATGGAAGTGCACAGGTGGATTGGAATTTCGTGTTCTGTAATAGGAATTTGTACATCCTGGAGCAAAACAATATACTCCAATCACTCTTTCTTCCTTCTCAGTGGCTTAACTTTAGGCATTTTACAATATCTAATAAAAAGAACTAAATTAGAAATGTGGTATATTCTTATTAACTTATTTGGGTAGTTAAGTAAAGATCTATTACATATATTCTTCACTTACTTATCTGAGTGCTTGCTGTGTACTTATTGTCAGACTACACATCAGCTACTCAACTGTGGATTAACTGGTTTTTGCAATAAGTGGTATTCTCAACCAGTAGGCTAATGCTCAGTTTCAATAACAGCAGACATTAAATGCACCACATACACAACAGCAAAACATTATACAAACAGCCAAGGTAAACCATGAAAGAAATAGGCTTTTCCCACCGCATAGTCTAGCCTTTGCCTAATGGCTGGTTTATTTCTATAAATTGCTGGCAGTTACAGTTTAATGCATTCTGTTATAGTTTTCTTGTTCTGTTTTCACTTTTATTATTTATTATATAAATTGCTAAGACTTATTATTCTAAAGTCATTTAAATACGAGACCTGTATACCTCAGCATTCAGCTTAGGTCCAGGACCGTGCAGGCCTTAATGACCGCGCTTAAAGTAAGCTGTCACCATGTACATTGGTTCAGTAAGGCTATATGATAAGTGTTATGCTAAGTCTCTATAATAAAAACGAAAATACAACGCTCCAGCAGGCGCTTCTGTTACTAATTCACCTCTAAACTGACACATGATTGTATACAATGCATATAGGCACGAAATCTCAACAACGTCAGTGACGTAATACGGGAAATCCCCTAACATAAAATGAAATACATATTTGCTCATAACTCTTTAACAAAACAATATTGGAAGAAACTGATTTGATTTTTGAAATCAGCGTAGTTTTTTCCATTTATTAAGATATTCTTAAAATCGACTTCAGTTCCCCTTTAAGAATAGGGCAATATCACTTAACGACATTAAAGCGTTCAATAAGCAAACCGGTAAGGTAATTTCTGTACAGTAAACCACTCCCTCCACTGATATCCTGATAACGCACAATTCTAATTGGTATTGTTTGAAGGCCGCTGTTGCGTGGACATTGAGATTTGGAGCGCATCTCCGAGCACGTGCAAAAAATGGAGTTCCAGAACCAGTTACCTTTCGTCTTACAATGGTCGAACTTGCCGATGCCGAGACGTCACTGATAAGGTATGCCCAATCTCAATATATTACTGACTGGAAAGCGACCATCACTAACAAGCTTGCTACAAACCTGTCAAACCCACCATAAATAAACCTTACCCTATATTGGTGGATGTTTTGCTACATGTTGGCGGACGGTTGGACAGAGCTTTAATTAATTATGACGCTAAACACCCTATAATACTACCCCATTCTTCACACCTCATGGAACTTAGTATTTCACGCTATCAGACCCGTTTTGGCCACTTTGTTCTTAGCCATACTTTGAATTCGCTGAGTCGTCGATTCTGGATCGTGCGAGCTAATGCAGCTGTGAGAACAGTTTTAAACGCTTTCCTGTATTGTCATCGAAGAAACGCCAAACCCCAGCAACAGGTATGACCAACCTCCACCCAGAATGCAGGCTTATCTGCCTCATTTTTCCCACACCGGATTTGATTATTTTGCACCGTTTATATTTCGTCAAGGACTCAATGAAATTCAATGGAATTTCAACCCTCCCTGCGCTTCATACATGGGTGGAGCCTAGGAAAAATGATTAGATCCGTTCGTCGGATTTTACTTTCCATTTCAGGTAAAAAAAAATGAACGATGACCAACGGACAACTCTGCTGCTGGAGACCGAGGTAATATTGAATTGTCGACCTCTCATTTCCGTTACACTGGATAGGATATTCATGCTTATTCCCGCAAACTGGAAAATCAAGGGGGTTAACACACGGGCAATCGTCAGATCACCTCGAGCCCACCGTTGGGTTACCGGATCTATTGCAGTGTGTTGTGTAGGATTCACACGTTCCTTCAATTTATAGAACCCATTAATCCGCTGGGTTTAGGCAATGTCCGTTAAGTGCCTTTTGACTTGCTAGCCACGTCGGACAATATCGATTGTTAGACGCCATTAACACCAAACCACTTGCTCTACGTTTAACATCTAGCGAACCGATTTTAGGCCAGATTGTCGCGACAGTATCTCCAAAGTATTATCGCACGCCAGAAATGGCACAAGAAAAGAAAAAATTTAAAGATAGGAGACGTTGTGTTTCTAGTGAACAACACAACACCACGATCACAATGGTCTATTGAAAGAATCACTTCGGTGTACCCGGACAGCCACGATGTAGTTCGAAATGTGCTAGTCAAAGCACGTGACACCGAATGCAAGAGACCGATACACAAACGGGTTAGTCTGGTGGTTTAGTTCGTCGCCTTTTACCCGAAAGGTTGCAGGTTCAAAACTGGTGGCTAGCTAGTCTGTTGTGTCCTTGGAAA
>CH003212.1:415419-467099 GCA_000149265.1 Ciona savignyi
ATCAGCTTGTCAACAACCTTTTATAATTTGAAGTGAACCAAGATTGATATATTGGCTGTTAAAGAATAATCGGGGTGGTCACGCTTCCTAGGGCAGTTTACTCAAAATTTGTAGAATCACTACATATTAGCTAACACCTCAACAGAGATTTAACTTGATTAAACATTTTCTCCTTATTCGATATGGAGCTTAAATGATTCAGTGCACCCGTTCAATAGGGATTGAATTTTTGTGGATTTCCCGGAAAAGGATTAAAGATGGGTAAAAGCATCTTTTTGTTTGGGGGCGTTAAATTACGATAAGCCCAACAGCACAAATTATAATTGTGGACTTATTCGTGAATGCAAAATCGGTTAAAAGATACACTTAAATATATATTTCGATTCTAACAAACGTGCATAAAACTAAAATGTTTTGTCAGGTATAGTTTATGTACAAATCATAGCTTGCAGTACTCAGTTTTCAGTTTGGGAAGTATGATCGTCTCTAACAATCGTATCATACGAATATTCCTTTTCTATATAACCTGCGTTATTTGGTGAAACATCAGGACTTAATTTTGCGTACTCGTGAGACGACTCATTAAGTGATTCTGCGTTTTTTTCTATTTGTTCATTATCAGATGTGGTGTATCTTGCCTTCCTTGTTTTGGGCAACACTTTAGTGTATTTCCTTATTTTTACTCCGTCTTCTTTAGTATCCTCCATTTTATCATTTCTCTCCTCTTCATCAGTTGAATTCACAATGGCAGTATAAATTGTTTCTGTTTTCCTCCTAATTTCCGTGTTTAAGCAAAGGTCGTCCGATGACCTGCTGTGTTTACTGTCCAACTTTGTGTGGTCACATAACGGGGGACTGATATTTTGTGCATAGTGTGTTGTGCATTCTGGCACATTAAACGAAGTAAATTCAAGAGAAAGAGCTTTCGACAATGACTTTGTTGAAACATCATAACCAGAGTCGATGTGAGTATCCTCTTTGTATCTTCTCGAACCGTTCATACTTGCATATGTGTCTGAGTGGTATTCACGTTCAGATGGAGTTTTACCGCTCGATGTCGATACATACATTGATCTACTACTATTAATTCCTTTATTTTGTTTGTTTCTATATCTGCGTCGAGGTGCTGCAATAGGACGTTGAGAATCAACTCCGCCTATTCTTGAATACTTTTTTAAATGACCAGGTGCTGGATGGTGGTCAGGAGACTGCATTGTCGCATACGAATCATCTGCACAAAAGTGAGTCAAATTACCATTAGGAAGGGTAGTTTTTTTTATAAAAAATAGGGTTTATCATGCAGTTTAAGGATTTTAAACAAGATATTTATACAGGCAAATCCCATTTAATCCTTATGCCAAGACACTAAAATTTTTCCAATTTTTAATAACAAAATAATGTTGCACAACTGCCATGCTTAAAGAGGTTGGTTTACATACTTGTTGATGGTAATGTCATAATATCGATTGATTTGTTTCGGTAACGCTTAACTGAAGATAATGGAATCATGTAGCCATCTGAACCCAATGCATCTGAACTTTTAGTTTTCCGGAGGGGGGCATGTGGTGGACTTCCTAGCTCCTCTGCTGGAAACCTTGATATCGTTCGTTGTCGATGCGGTTTTACTGGAGTTTTGTGTGGATTCCTTTCTTTACCTGCCCCAAGGCTTGATAGTGACATTATTGACTCCGATCTCTGTTGCAGGAGTGTAGGTGATGACACTGCTGATGATTCATAACCTTGATTTAGAGAAATTTTAAAGGGTACACTCGTGAACTTGGTTTCAGCGTAGGGGTCAATAGCTTTTGCCCTTAGGTCTGCTATACTTTCGTATCCAGGCTCTATTGAATCAGGCGTGGCTGGAAGGGGGGTGTTTAAATTCTTTTGAGAAACAGAGTTGGAGCATTTTGATAATGGAGATATCCTTTGTGAAGAAGTTTGCTGAAGTGACGATTGGTATTGAAGTAGTGGGCTTTGAGGGGGAAACAAGTGGTCTGTGTTTAGAGAGTTGTTTTGTAAGTTTTTCGTGATGGATATTTTCCGTCTATTCAATGTCCGTCTGTTCCAGCAAGCATAGATTAGCAACACAATTATTACTATGAAAATTAAACCAGCTAATACAGCTACTGAAATAATTGCGATGAAGCTCTCACGTAAGCTTGTTGGAGTGACCACAGTAACTGCAAATAAAAGATATATTTATGATTTTTTACATGTTGTATTCTTTTATCGTATGATGAGTACTTTATTACAAAGTAATTAGTATTTTGTTATATTCGATATTAGTATAGGATACTTGGGTTTATCATAATAAGGGGGAAATTACAAGGTGCATTATAACATAAGCAATTGTGAGAATATCTGGTGTCCAGTTGGGTTACTTGAGCTATTGCAATGTGTTAGAAACATTGTAATAGCTTTTGTTAACCCATTAAAGCATTGGTTTCAGACAACGTTTCCAAATGCTTTTCCAAAAGAAACAGCCAAATGAAATGGCACACTAACCCAACCACATTTTGGCCCGAAACAATATAGATTTTTTTAACCACTTGATAATATAGTTTTTTTTAATAAGCACAACTACAGTCTGGGCATAGTCTACCAGATAAGGATTATCAATTTATTTTATATAAATATTTTCTTTAACATTGCTTGAATTAGTTTTTTCCCTTTACCATTCTTTAGATTACTCTTAATTTTTGAATTTTAAGTAGGGCTACTGGGCATGCACGCTGATTGAGTATTGTGGGGCATATCAGATTACCTTGTGCCTATGTCCTGGATACCAGAGTTTTTACATAGTATTGAATTCGATGACAACATAAGTACAGTTTTATTTCAACCCACAAGACCTTTGGTTTAACCCTTTAAAATAAATGATTCCTTTTACGTCATTAGCCCGTTTTGACCAGGTATGCGTTATTAGGGAAAAATGTTCAAATTTTCTGCTTTTTTAAAAAAGTTTTGACAGGAAACTTTGAAAATTTTATAGTTTGAATGGAAACATGTCAAACTAACAAATTGGTTATCTCACTTTTAAGGGGTTAAAGTAACATACACTTCTCATCTGAGTACACAGTTGAATCGCCATCAGCTGTATTAGATATGGCATATTTTCAGGGGCTTGCAAAACACACACGCTCTTACCGGCTGAACTACTATGCTTGATGGGGGTTGTAGTTGTAGCAGGTGCTGTAGTTTGTTCTTTGCAGTTGCAGCTACTGAGTTCATTTTGGGAACCGTTGCATTTTCCTGGAAAATTTAGAACCATTTCTGCATGATCGATTTAAAAATTGTTGAAATTTTATTCATATTTATATTTATAATATTATTTTTTCACCCACCTTCAACATGCAAATTAACATTGTAATGTGTGATGCATCTTCTTATTCGAGACATTTCTCCTTTCATTTGACTGTTATTTTGACACAAACATGGCTGCCATGCACTCCATGCTGTCCAAATATAGCAGTTGGTCTAGTTATGGTAAAATCAAATCATTTTACATCATAAATATATATATATATATGTCTAATATGCCCCACAATAATCATATGATATGATTTTTTATCATATATATATATATATATATATATGATAAAAAATACAGTATAAATTATACAACTAGTGGACTTTTAATAAGGCATTTTTCACTTACTTCATCAGCCATATTTGCACAGTCCAAATTTCCATCACAGACTTGCAATTTTGCAATTACTTCTTTGTCACCACATGTGTTAAATGGTAAGACCTGGGTCTTTCCAGTCACATTACAATGAAATGTATCCACGCAGCCCAGAAAACAGTCTTGTTCATCTGAGCCATCATAGCAATCTTTCTGACCATCACAAACCTTCAAAATTAAGAAATACTTTTTACACACCAACAAAATCTGAATGGCAGACAATAACTTGAGAAAACATATTATTAGATCAGTTTTAAATCTAGAAATTACTAAAATGTACACCCGCTTAGTTAGACCTGCTGAGATTACAAAAAAGTTAAGTTATTATCTGGTCATGGTCATAACATGATATAACTATACCTTGTTAAAGGTTTTAAAGTACCAAAAGTTCCTTGTAATTATAAGAGCCATCACAATATTTTTATAATATTTGTGTATTGAGACGTTCTTTTAAGTTTCACTACAAACATTACTACACAATACCTGGGTGCTAGGGTCCATGTAGTTTACATTATTATTTAAATGTGGGTTTTTGACGGGATATTGCATTTTGGAAATTGTGATCGATTCTTATAATGTAAAATTAAAGCTTATTTTTAGAAAGGTATAGTTTTATGGCATATACGATGGTGTAATTAAACAGCCGAACAAGGATTTCTTATTTTTTGTATTAATTTTTGCAGTTTACTATTACGTACTATGTTTAAGTAAAAAACCTTACGAAATACTACAAAAGTTTAAGGGCCATATTAATTTTTTTTAAATTTAGGAAATACAAGTTTTCATATAAATTTTTTTATCTGCGAAGATTTATTTACATAACACAATCAAATACAACACTAAATAAGCAAATCTATTTAACAATTGGAAATAAATGCAAAATACCGAGTGTTGAGGAACACACTGTGCAATTTGGTTACACAGAAATCCTTTACACCGTCCCCCATAGTACAAGCAGTTCACTTCATCAGACCCAGAAATACAGTTCTTTAGACCATCACATACCTGGAAAAGTAATGAGTCGGCATTAATTTTGAGCCTATAACAATATATTAAAAAAACAGTAACATGTCAACCACATAATAATCAAAACTTTTTTTAAAGTCCCTTATGAGTGTTAAATAGGTTTCTTGAAGCAAAAACAGAAACAAACAGATACTTTTTCACAATTTAATAAGTTGAAGGTAAATTTTCCTTTCCAGTATTAAGATATCGATAACCTAAGAATATCGGTCACAAAAAAAACAAAATGTAGGAAAACATTTTTCATGCTTATAAATATATTTTTAATCGTAGAGGAGTTTTCCTGGAATGATTTACCCAAAATTTGCCAATAAATGTTAGCTAACACTTTTAAATAGTTTACTCTTTAGGTTATTTTATTTATTTTTTTTTGGTCGTTTAAGTTGACTGTGTGGAGATTCAGGAGATTTTATACTTGGTTGGCGTGCCTATATCCTGCACTAAATCTGGCCTGAGTTCTGGCTACGACAATCTGGACTTCGTCTCGAAAGCTGCGCTCCAAGCAGATTTAAGACCATATTCCAGAACATGTTTTTAATAATGATTTGAAAAGTATGTCGACCGCGTTGCAGCTTATGATATATGGTCAGAGGATTAGAAAGGAAATATTGGTGCAGGATTATAGCAGATTGACAGGCAGAAGAAATGATTGACAGGAGGAAAAAAGATCAACCGTGCACACATTGAGCGCTCACTTAATATAATGTGCAAAAAATATTACACAAGCCACAAAATCACTACAACTGTATTGAGTGCGGATGAGTGTTGGGAGTTTTGTGAAAAATTGTTCATGGTGGTATATTACAATTGTTAGAACATGAAAAAAAACTTGTCAAATAGCGGTAAAAAGAATATAATTTAGATTTTAATTACCTGTAACTGAGAGAAGCATTGTGGAAAGAATGAAACTTTTTTGCACAGATATTTCCCACTGCTACATTCTGTACAGTTCGGGGTAATTTGTTGTCAAGGTTGGTTTCATCCGTTCCATCCCCACAGTCGTTATAGCCATCACACGATTGTTGGGGGTGTTTTCACGCAAAACTGGTTTTCTGTGAAAATTTCACATTGGCATGTTTATAGCTTACACAGCTAAAAACTAGTTAAAATTCAAGACTTGATATTATTTTAAAAACAATCCATGTATCTCAAATTACTGATCACTGTCGAATAGAACAGGTCATTCGGAACACACAGGGCTGTAAATCTGTGCAAGCATTGTAATTAAGATACAGTGTTAAAACTGGCCACAAGTATGTAAAAAAGACAAAAATCTGTAGCAGATCATTTGTATGGCATCTTTTTTGTAAACTAAAGTGTAAAGACTGCCAATCACTGTAAAATCATATTCATACTGCAATCTACACTATTCTATAAACAGAATAAATTCCCAGCTTTGTTTCTGGCAGCACAAACTGATGCCCCCCCTTATGTTAGAGTTCTTGGGTTCTGCAAGCGGCTAATAGGTTAATGCAGATTTTATATTTTTTGGAAGTTCATAGGGTAAACTCGGCTATTTCACTTCTACATTGCCTTTTCTACTTTACTGTGTAGTTCTTTTAAAGTCTGTGTTCTATGCACAAAAGATTATATCTAGATCATGTATGTTAACATATAAAGAAACTTTAATTGAATTAATTTATGTCAGACAATACAGGAAAAAACATCCATGTCAGTAATATTTAAAAAAAAAACAATCCCCTCTAGGACATATAATTACCATGATTCTTTCCTCCAACCAAATTTGTAGAAATTTAAAGAGCAATTTAAAATATTAAATTTTTATCTTTATTAAATTTAAAAAATGTTGTACATAAAAAAAGTGCAATTGCCTTGTTTAAAAATTTAACGAAATATTATTTCTTTAATATGCAATAAAGAATGATATAAATTATAATTGTAAATTAATAAATAACATACTATTGTTGCAAGTAATTATCACACCCCCGCCATTGTACTTTACATCTGTTGTCAGTAAATGTGCTGCCATTGCAACAAGTTTCATCCACCTGTGACCTGTCATTCAGTGGGAGATAAATTGTATATACGTCTATTAGCAATGTGTTTTATTGGTAACACCATGTAGAATCTAATTGGTAAACAAATGCAATGTTTTTATCTTCAGTAAATTTAAATATAGCAAAGTACTTACCGGTCTTTAAAGAACTTATACTCAAAACCACATTTTACACATGCAGATATTGTATCATTGTATGAAGTCCATATTGCATGGTTGGCTTGTGTACTCACGTTACACCTAGATACAAAACAGCAGATTCTTAAAAAAATTAAAATAAGAGTATGCATTTAACTTATAGAAGATTTATATGCTTTAGCTCAATTGGTAATGATTAAAACACCTGAAGAAGCTGTCACTCACCCATGGATCAACACCAACCTTAAAGCAATGTTTATTTAAACATCAGTCATTATAAACTTTTCAGACCAAACAAGTCTGATCATACTTATAGGCTGAATGATACGATTAATCCCACAATACTACCTACCCAAAAACAACTCTACCATGTCAGCTAAATTTTGTAAGTTTTAACTTTTCTGGAAAATAATCTGATCAGGCAAATTAATTACTTTTTACCCTATAAACAATGTGTAAGGTACAGATTGATATTTTTACGTCCTATGAATAGCAATCTTTATACTAATTGCCAACTTTTTAGATATAATGTACAAAAAAATTGCACTGTTATACCACAGTTAAAATAACAACTTACCACCGGTTTTGACTAAAAAATGACTCTGATATTTTAATTAAATTCCATAAATTTAAAACTAATAATAATTTCATACTTTTTACTTTATCTATAAAAAAAACATTAAATTAAACAAAAAAGGTTCTCGTTTCCCTTAAGTAAAAATGCAGCTAGCTAATAAACACAACTTTTTATTATTAAAATCAGTACGAACTGAAAATACATGTAACAACATAACTATCTCTTTGTTGTAGGTATTGTGACATCATAATAATATTTATATGTTAACAAATCATCCTGAAGCTCACTGTATTCTTATATGGAGTTGTGATTAAGGCAGGATGTAATAGCGTCAAGAAAATACATTGTATAGGCCCCGTCATACGAGAGTACCTTTTATGAAATCATGCACACATTAGGCACAATGGCACTACAGAACAACCGCGGTATGTTTTTTACAATTTAATATAGATTTAGGTTCTGAACAAATTGTATTGTGTTGATGTTTCATGCACTTTTATTAAGCTACTGATACACAATGTAAGAGTAAATAACGGAAACTTACAAACTAAAAACTAAGTGCCCCAAAAAATAATACAAGAAATTGTAGTTAATCAATTACTGACAATATTAAGCCAAAATGTACCGCTTCTAGGTTATTTATGTAGTGGCTTTTACACAATAAAATGTTACAATGTTATACAGGGAAAGTATAAAAATAATTCACATTAGTTGTTTGTCAACAAAAAGTATGAGTAAAACAATAATGTATATAAAAAATCATTTTTTGAAATAAAATGTTTCTGCACCACAAGGCATAATAAAAATAACACAAAAATAGATTAGTAATATGTACAAAAAGTACTACGGTAATGCATGATATGCTTACATTTGAGTTAATGACTAAATAAAAAAAAATCAGTAGTGGACAAGCATAAAAACTTATGGTGGCATGAAATTAAATTAATTTTTAAATTTGTTTATCATTTAAAAAACTGTATTATAAAAAAAACTCATTCTTTCTTTGAACTAACTCAAACATTTGAAGTTTCAAGTCTCGCACTTTCCTCATTGTTTAAGTTTTTCATAGGTTTTCCCTCCAGCTTACTAATGTGCTTACTGCTGTTTTTCACGTATGCCTGGAAATAAGATTAAGAATGTTAAAATGACAAACAAAAAATGTCCAGTAACCGTTATTGGGAATATGTTTAATAGTATATTAGTTATGAGTGGTGGTCAGAAACTGGACTTACACCTTGCACACATACAATTTTTTATTTTATTTAGATTTACAACCAGGTATAGTGGAATCCGTAATATGGGGAGTGTTAACTGTCCTGAGAAAATCCCACCACTAAACTACCCTCAATGAAATTGTTAGCAACTGCATCACATGTATCATGCTAAATCGGGCAGTGTAGTTGAAGCAAATTCTTACCATTAAAGACTTTGGCATGAAATACTCTTTTCCTGGTGAACCATCATTCACTCTGCAGTCCTCGCAGAAGCACAACAGCAAAGTGTCAATGGCCATCTCGTAGGTGGAGATAAAGCAGTGTGCAGTTAAGTATGAGAATACAGCTATCAGACCAACTGGAGCTGCCATATGATGCACATTTGGGTGGAATTTGATGACAAGTAAACCACCAATACCGGCCACTATTGCTACAACCAGTAGTTTTCCTATGCCAAAAAAAATTGTTTAAACCAATTTGTATAATAAACACGAGTACAAGCCAAAAGATATAGAGTATTCATGTCCAAATGTTAAATATTATCCATTAGACAGTGGACAAATTAGATATTTGTATTTAAATGTAAAATGTACAATGCACATGAAAGATTCTGCAACAAAAACATTTTCTTTAAAAAAAACTATTTTCTACATTCCATGTAATCAAGTACATTTAGTTTCAACTTGTCATTAAAATATTAAAAATTAAATGGTTTACCTAAAAAAAGCACAAATGCTCCAATTGAGTTGATAGCTATTACACGAAGTGCGTTTGAGAGAAGAGTAGCCACCGCATCACATGCCGACTTGCAGAAATGCGTTCCGTTAATGGCAACAAGGGAGTATGCATTCTGAAAAATATACATGTTTGTTTATAGCTTATGTATATACATGAAATGAAGATCTAAGGAAGATAATGGTTGATCAAAATAAATCAAGTGTGTTAATAAAACTCCCAAAAAATGATGACAAGACATCAATTCTGGCACAAAATAGAAAAGCAAATACAAATATCATTTGATGAGTTCAGAAAAGAAACGACCCAATTGGGTTGCCTTTGTCTAATCGCATAGCTCGATTGGTCAGAATACAAAAGGATTAATAGGTTGAACTAAATCATCAGTTTATTGTTGTGACCCCACATGTTCCATATATTGGGCAAAAAATGCCAATTAAATAAATTATTTAGAATGGTTTAAAAATCATCCAACTTACATAATTTAGGTAACGCAAGCATTTCTCCAGCACCCATAAACAGCACATACAGCATTTTACCATGAACTTGGCTAGTAAATTTGGCTGCAAGATAAAAAGAGTATTTAGTGGGTTAAAAAAGATGTTAAAAAGAACACCCTCCTTCACATGGCAATTATAATTTTTATATTACATACATGGGTCTACAAAATTAAACACTACATATTTTTCAAATATTTAACACCACCCGGATTTGACTTAATATTTACATTCCTTATAATTAAAATTGTTGTTTTTAATTAATATTACCAATATTCTTAATCATATTAACATTGGCTTTTAGGTTATAATCGTCCCACAAAGTAAGTTATTAAACAAACAATCTATTTCTTACAGAATCTTTGATTTGCCTACTCAAGAACATCAATATGCATCTTGGGATCTTCACCAGGACAATAATGAAAGAACCAAGAGCGCACGAACCAAGATGGTTTGATATTAATCTTCCCATGGCAGATATAATTGGTGAACCTAAGTTTTTCTTGTCTCTGAGAAAATTATTTCAAAGAATGACGATTAATTGTCAAATTATTTCAAAGAATGAAAAATTAATTGTCAAATTAGTTTAAAAAATGAATTATTTGTTCAAAATTAATAATTTATTATTGTTCTGTATTGTGTTTTTATACAAAAAAAGTAAGAACAAAACCGGTTAATTAGGAACAAATTTCAATATACTGCACATATACATGCTATTTCAATTCTAAATAATCTCATATAATTTTTAAACAATATGTATTTAATGTTAATCTGTTTAAGTTCACTAATTTGAGTGGTATAATTGATCAGGCAAATTGAAGAGAGCTATATTTACACAACTGGAGGTTGTTAAAGCAATTCCCTGTTCAGCCAAAATTCACTTTTCAAACCAAGCACCCCCACTCCCCCACCCATGTTTGGGTTTAAATGATAGAAATTTGAAGAATGTATTTCAATGTCCAATTTTATTCAAATCTCATCATTTAAATAATTTAACACATGAGATTCAATCTATGTTTATAATATAAACCCAACCCTGCAAATGACAAAAAAGCAATGCATGTTAAATCTACACACTGTAAAAGCCAAAAGAACAAGACAATACAGCATTTTTAAAGTTTATAATCTATTAACCTGTACTGTATACTTGAAGTCTAACCATTCTCTAGTATGAGTTCTACCTATTCATAGAAATAGAGATAAACTCCCACCTTGTAAAATAATGCTTGGCAACAGCTCCAGCAATTACTATCTGCTGACATGCTAGTATAAACTCACTAACCCAAATTAATCCCACGATATGATACCACCACATGTAAGAGAATTGGCATTGTCTCATTGTATCCTTCCCAACCGGTTTGTGGGTTTTCTGTGTTTGGATCACCTATGATAAAGAGATTTGGGGTTTAATTTTTGTCTGGTTTGAAAGTAAGGATATATTATCCTGAAGAAAATAATAGCTTTATAGAATACTTGGAATGAAATTAAATCAAAACGGCAAAAAATGTGTTTTTTATTATCATATAAAAAAAACTCCCGCCATAAAAGATTGCTTTAATTACATCTTAGTATTTGTCATAGTCGAAGCCAGTGGATTTCAACCGCAGTTCTTGCAACTTTAACCAACCTAAAATTTGGTGTTGATCTTTAACTATCATAAATTTTGTGTTGACCTTTTAAATATTTTTAAATAACAGTCAAAAAATACCTTATTACCATAAACTTGTTTTTTTCTTATTAAATTGCTTCTATCAAAGTGCCGATATAGTTATTTTGTGTTGAGCCTGTTATAACAAATACCATATCGCACAAGACATTTTTATCAGTAATCGAAAATGTAGAAAAAAACCTTTTACCATCATAGGTTTAATGAATCTTATGGTGGTTTCTATGTGGTTTTTAATGGGGTGTACTTAAAGTCATGACAATGAAACCATAATTATTTTTTTGTATATTTACATTTTGCGAAAGTATAATGAATTTTGTATTCCATGCATAATCTAATGGTTCACATTAAATATACAGGACAGTTAAAAAGGGTTATAATATTTCACATAAATTTTTCAATAAACACAAATTTGTGAAATGGGAGTTTCGTACAATGATTAGGAATAGGATTAATATTAAAATAAAAAGAAGGTATTTTTGTTGATTAAAAGTTAAGATTAATAAATCCAATACGCACCTGAGAAGGCAATAAACCCGAACACAACCACCCATCCAATCCAAAAGAAAACAAGTACAAAAAAGGTCCAAAGTGGTTGCAAGAGTAAAGTAGGCATGTGTTGCATACATTTACCAGCCTCATAAAATAAATCTACTGTCAGTGCAACACGTTTCCGCATTACCAGTATCAACAGAAGAAGTACAAACTGAAAAGAAACAGTTTTTATTTGAATAGAAAAAAAAATTGAAAAAGTATACCAATTATATTTAATTTAACAATGTTTGTTGACTTGGCATAATTACGAGTCTCGCCATTAACACCGTCCGCTATCCAGGAAAGGTGGATTTTTGTGTGATACAAATATTGTGCTGCACCTGTCCAATTAAGTATAATTTTCTTTTAATCACCACCGCAGTCTCTAAATAGTCTTCAATTAGCATTGTAAGTGAATTCAATCTAAACTAGCTTATTGTTTGCCAAATGTCTTAAAATAAAGCAACTTAGTAAAGTTTATCAGATAAAGTATCAATTCATTTTTCCACATATGACCCAATTTTCTACTGGTGACCCAATTTTCTACTATTGGTAAACCAAGCCCACAATCCTTAACAAACTATCTAATGTCTTTTACCTTTACTGTAATCTTTGCCATCATATTTCGACTGAATCAATCAAAAAACAACAAGAACGAAGAATGCAATTTATTTTAAAAATTAACCATTTTTAGTTTTCATTTAAATTGTATTATAGAGAATAAGAGAACGAACAAAAGTTTTATTTTGTAACTATTAATACTTGATGTGCATACTATCCCCAACAGAAAAAAATTACACACATTAAACTAAACAAGTCCCACAGACAGAACCAAATGAAGGGCAATTATTAGATAATGCCTGTCAAGAATTAGTTTAAATTAGTGGTGAGAATTTCCTAATCATTTACAGTTTAGTATAACACAATAAACATGTTTTTTTTAACGGTTTGTTCTGCATGTTTGTTATAATTTGTACTGACATTGTAGAGAGAAAACAGCGCAATACCAGCGTCCGGTGCCACAATGCTACTACGCACATTCGCGGCGCCTTTGATCGGAACTCCGGCTCGATGCGCTTAGACGCAATCCTTTGATCGGCGCTCGGGCTTGCCCAGCCGGCGAACCGCACGCGCTCATGGAGATTACAATGAAATTTAACTAAGTTGTCATCTCTTTAGCAGTAGTGAAGAGTAACTTCAAATGTTAAACAAGCCTATTAAATTTCTTCTCCCTAACACCGCAATGCTTTTGAAGTTGTATCTAACACTGCCATGTACTTTGTGTGAAGCCGTACGTTCGTTCAGTACATTGCGTCGAGTAAAGAAGTATCTTCGTACCACAATGACACAAAAACGACTTAACCACGCTTGCATTGTTTGTATACATAAAGAAGTAGTGGACAAATTAGACAGGCAAGCTCTAATAAACACATTTGTGTCTGCCAACGCGATACGAAAAAATAGCTTTGCGTAAGGATTGTGTTTATTGTGTAGTTGGTTTTTTGATGTTTTCGTTCTTTTTCAATAAATTAGTACTTGTGCAACACTGGTTCAAAAGAATTGCGTCAGTTTACCGTAAGCAGTTAGTTTGATGTCGTCACACTCATTAATATGTCATATAAATTTTCGTCCCCCATTGTTTCTGGCAAAGTCGGCGCCTATGCATATAGCATTCTATAAACAATTTGCCATCATCATAATATAATTCTACTTTTTGTCAGAATACACTCACAGTAATAATGGTTGCACCAATTGAATACCATAGGAAGGCTTGGGTGTTTTCTTGTTCACTCTTCAACTTGGTCTCTGGTGCCTTTTTCTCCAGTGCAATCCGAGAAGAGGCATACATCCACCACAATACAGCTGTACCAGCTAAAAATACAAAAATTAAAAACATTTTAATTGAAATAAAAAAAAAAGTTTGGTATGATAACATACGAACTTGGATTATGACTTTCATATGATCATACAAATAAGAATATTTTGCAGTTAGCCCAAAAATTTGTTGCGATCGGCTTTTCAACTAAATTATTTATAAAATATATTTTACTTTTCTGATGAGTTAATAATATATTTACAAACTTACCCAGAGAAGAAAGGGCTACCACAATGTTAATGATGTAGACCACCATACTTGCCATATATCGAAGTAGAAGAACCACGAGAAATGCTACCACTAAAATAAGTATATATCAAATATAACATACCAGTAATTTTTTTTACTGTCTGGTAGATTATATAGCCTACATAATTTAAAATAGCTTATACAAATGTTGCTTTATTCTGAACACTAATTTTTGGACAAACGGTGCAATCCATTCTTATATAGTTTGTGATATTTATATTGTTGATTTTACACTATGCAAGTCTATTACTGTTGTTTTTGAACTTTTTCTTATATATTGTGGTTTACAGTTGATAACGGTCAGAAAAATCTCAATTTAACCTAACTTTATACATAAATTAAAAAGCTCGTGAGTTTAAAAATAAACAAACTAAGACAACAAAATCTGCTTTACTAACCCAAGGTTGAATATTTTGTGGCAACTTTAAGACTTCTTTTTAAATTAATATTCAGCAACAAGTAAAGGTTGGACTGTTAAGTATAGTGTTTAGGTTGAACTGTTAAGTATAGTGGAAAAAAAGTAAAACCTGGTTAGGTTCTAACCATTTAGATTGCGAGCCAAATGACAGATTGTAAAAAAGTAATCAGTACCGGTATACAAAACATTGTCTGTTTGCAAAAATAAAAGTCCCATACTAATGGTTATATGTAAACAGCAATATGCTCTTTACCAAACACACCAGACAATACTGTAGCGGTGTCAGATTAAGTTGTTTTCTGAGCAAAATGACTTAAAATCATGTCAATATAGGGATTTTTTAAATCAATATAGCGATTTTCTTACTGTACTAGATATTTATATCATGCATGTTAAGCTTCTGTTAAAGTGTCCACTTCCAACAATATAGAATTCCGATTTAGCGTTATTTAAATTTATTTGTTTTGGAATGCATCTGAAATAATACAGGGAGGTGAACCGGAACAGAACATAAACTGGTTTTAGCAGCGTATTTTCAGGTATGCAGACCGCAAAATAATTATTTAAAGGTGCCTGTCATATGACCGGCAACGAACAAACAGCGCCGATCAAATTAAAAAAGCGCCGGTCAAACGGGCATTACTTCACACCGTCGTAATTGTCGAGTATGCATGATGTCACGCCGTCGTAATTTAACATTTGCTTGGGGATGCGCCTAAACGTCAACGCCCATTTAAATACGCGGTACGAGGCGGTAGACTCAACGCTAATACCTTAGCACGCATCCGCGGTGAAATCTGATTAATCGGCGATTTTTATTGCAAGATTTATCTATTACGCTCTTCGTGTTTTATTATTGGACGTGGTAACAAACGTCATGGCTCAGCGCCAATAAGCATAATTTCGTTCTTATTTTGAATTTATATTTTGTGCGGAACAAGTTCTATGCAAGTTCTATAGTCAACTTCCCCATTATTTACGTTTAGATCGGTAAATTGTATCTGAATAAAGACCATTCACACATTGATTGTCTGCTGTAACAAAGCGTTTGTGAAACCATGAACGTGTTTTTAAGGATAATCTTTAGTAAATAATAATAATAAAAGATATATTACAAAGCAGGAACTGGCGTCTCTAAACTATCAATGCGCGTGTTATGCGAGGTAATTGTCAGCGCCGGTCAACATGACCGATGGAAGGTATAAAGCGCCGGTCACGGTAGCTCAAGTGGCGGTCAAATGACCGATGACTGACCATTATTTTGCGGTCTGTTATGTAAATTGTAGTAAATCCGAATTTAGAGTTAAGCCGTTGAATTGATGTTCGAATAAAGTCAAATTAATCTAAATCTATTTAACTGCAACAACCCCATGGATTTTTTTTAAAGTATAGTTTTGAATTTTAAGTTTACTGGATGCGTGTTCACCTACTTCGAAAAACGGAACTGACCCCCTAAATTGGTACCAAACAACTGTTTTGTAAAAATTGCACAAAACCAATTCATTTAAATTCTGAAAACTCGAATCAAACCTGAAGCGATATTTCAAATATAATTGTACCGGAACCTGACCCAAATCCATAAAATGACCAGTCTTTTTAAATATTATGTTTAAGCATCCAAACAATCAATTTAACAAAACCATTTCTATAAAAAATAAACTTTTTGGTTGTCACTAAGATACAGCCATGAAGTACAACAGACACACCCATTTTAGTTATAATTTAATAACTTACGCAAGGATAAGAAGCAAAGCCCAATGATTGCGTATCGACAAGCATATATGTCGCTAACAATACGACTGATTGGATCAAGGTTGTTTATCATCGTAACCAAATCAGCAATAAAGGTTCCAATATTGTCAGGAACACACCGGAATAATATAGCAGAGCTGTGACAAATAGAAAATAGTTTATTTTTTTTATTAAAAACAAATACACTAGTATGGCGTGCAATAATTAAAAACACACATAAACGTATCAACTAGTTGTTAATAACCAGTATTGGTACCACACTTTTTACACTACGGTATATTTATATGAAGTATTCCTTTTAATTCTTTTAGCAAAAACTAAGTCTTTAAAATCTAGATTAAAACAATTTTTTATGTCCACATAAAAACATAAAAGACCATTTATTTTTTATTTTGTTTGTCTTTTTATTTTTAATCGTGATACTACTCAGCAACAATACTAATAAATGCTTATTGCGAGTATCGTACCACGGACGCAATATTTTTTAGGAACATTTTGTGTAAAAATTAGTCTTGATTATTGTAAAATTTGCACTCACAAACCCATTGTCATGTCGAACACACATTGTAACATTTGTTATTGTGTTGTAATGATTGCAACAAACCATAGTGGTATGACTACAGCAATGCATTATGCGGGCTAATATGCTATAATGATATGTCGATTTATACATACTCTATTACGGCCATGATACCATACATTTGGATTTATACAATCTAACTTTTCTCACCTACAAAATTAGCTCAACTAAAGTTGTTTAACATGATAGAAAAATTTTATGAACATAATAATTACAACTACGCTTATTGGCTCAACTAGGCAAACTTTTCGTTTATGACGCGCATAATACATGGCTTATTTCTTCGGTATAAAGAGTTAGGTTTTACACACCAATTTGTAAGTTTATTGCAATAATCAACTGAAATTTTCTTGTCATCAAGAAACGGATCTCTATCCAATTTCAAAGCCCAATGTCTTAAAATTTATAATCAATTTGTTTTGCTATCCTGCTGATTTATTAATGTTTCAGTGTAACTATGACTTTACTCAAGAAATCATTAAAAACGAGTGTACTTTTTGTCTCAGCATGGAAATTCCCTTACGGTCATTTACTGAAACTTTTGATTAAACATTTCCCTTTTTTCGGCATTAGTGTCAGGTTTTTTCGCGATTGCAGAAAGCATGCTGAACAGATCGCAACCAAAAAATGCTAATTTTCTGAAGCGAAAATAAAAACTATGAAAAAAATATACTTCTACTTTACAACCATAAAACGATTAAAAAGCTATTTACATTAATTAACTAAATAGGCCTATATCGAGTTTAACCATGAGGTTTAGTTGAAACTTAAACATAGAAAAAATATATCATATATACAAATAATATGTATATACATATGCGTCGGAAAATGCAGAAAAAACGTGCACAAGGTTTGTTTAGGTTTATATTCATGGATCACGGCTTCCATTAGAAAAACATCGATTATGGAAAAGCACTTTTCATGCATTCTGAGCAGAAATTTAATATGCATAACTGGTATTACTATCCCTAGTTTCATTTGTATTTTTTCACCCTTTTTTTAATTGATAGAAGACTTTTAATATATTAAAGAAAAATTCGTTTACTTTCTCTTTTTTATAATCGTGAGCTGAGCGCGTTCGCACGAGTCATCAAAAAAAAAGATAAAAGCGACCTTTTTACGATTGGGTGCAGGTGCAGGTTGGACCAGAGCTAAACAATCCTTTTCTAACTGTCATATATAACCTCGTTTCCGAAAACTTTCGCTTCCAATATATTTTTTTTCACCAATTGATAAATACAGGGGTGCTTTTTAATATTATAAGCACCCGATGTGTATATTAAATATTTATTACTATAATCAAGATATAGTGTATTGGTATTGCGTATATATATTTGTTCGCCCCTTTGCTGTGTTTACACAGGGACGGCTGCATTTTAATATCATACGCCGCAACGAAAAAAAGCCTAAAAAAACAAACACTTTAATCAAGTAGTTAAATAAATATATTCCAAGCAAAATATTTATTTTTGGTAGTGGAATATTTATGAATTATGACAGTTGGGAAAGCTAATCCATTTTCTTTAACTTTCTTTATTAAACAATCTTCGGCTTAGCATGTACGTAAGGATTGTTTGGCAATTTATGTTTTACCATTATAATCATAATCGCTTTTTTCTTCCTGATACATAAAATATTGCGATTAAGATTGCGATCAGCACAGTTAGTGGTCGTTGGATTAAAATGAAATGTTTAATAATTAAAACAATAACAATGTTAAAATATAAGATAGATACCTTATCTTAACAGGTAATACAGGGCAGGGTCCAGTAGTGCTTTGATCAGCAACGGCAGCACTTAAATATCGGTCTGGTGGGTAACTATAGTCACATAACTGAGAACCTGTCTCTAAGTAAAAGTTGTATACATCCTGAAATAATCATTTTTATTTAAAAGCTTGGTTTTCAAATAGACAAAAATATAGTTAGAGCTTAACCCCTTAAACACTTGCTTGTTGCAATGCAGGTAACAGTCATTTCTCAAATAATTGGAAATTCTCATACTTACATTCATTGTCCTTAGTTCCCTATCTGGACATTTGGACACGCATATCTCCAGTGAAGTGCGTGCATCAAGTACATCCATAAAAAACACATATCTGATAAAAACATTTTATCTGATAAGTGAGAAACATTACTTATATAGAATAAAAATAACAAAAAATTTCACTTTTCATTTAAAACATTTTAGATACTGCTATAACAAATAACCCCTTAAATAAGTTTTCACCATATGAAACATTTTGAATATCTGTTAAATTAGATGGATTATTAAAAATGTGTGAGACTTATTAAAAATATGTGAGTTCTCAGAAAACACGATTATGTGCGATTCCCGTAATCTAGCTTTGCGGCTGCAACTTAAAGTCCAGATTCAAGCAATCCAAGTAACGCTGGATAAGTGCTAAAAAATTGCAAAAAGTTTTAACCTAATAGTAGAAATTTACCATCTAAATATGCATTACAAACATTTTTTTGTCATAACCGTTTTGATAAAATATGTGGAATTTCTTAGTAATATTTAGCAATAACTAGTGCAAACACACTAAAACATGTGGTCCTTCTGGTTTAATTACAAGTCACAAACAGTTTTTGGATGGCAGTAATAACATAAATATATATGAATGGAACACTGATCTCAGAAAATAAGAGCGAAGAAAACATGTGTGAAGCTGAGTTTTTTTACAGAATTACATTTCAGTTACTAGATTATGAAGGTCAGAATTATATTATGAAAATCAAAATTAAGCAATTACCGATTTGTCTGCAATTAGTTAAATAATAATGGCACACAGTCAGTGCTCACACATTGCATACAATATGTGTATTATCAGCATTTTTCTTACATAAAACATGGCATTAACTTGCTAAGCAATTATTCACTGATTCCTGTACGACTAAATAGTTGGTTGGAGTAACCTTTTAAAAACGAGATTCTTTTTGTGCATTTTGACCGAGTCTGCTATGTAGTGCTCTAGCGCCTCACGTGTTATAGTTAAGGCAAAATGTTAAACACTAAAGTTGTTCGAAATGTAATTTCCAAAATTTTTATTTTTTGATGACGTCACTATTTTTCGTTTTAATCGATTTACACCAACAAAACGTTTTTCGGTTGGCCGTTTTACCTTAATATAGATATACACTTGTAATTAAAATATATGAAAACAAAGGTGAAGATAATTTTTTTATGGGTATACAAAGTACTTTCGCTATGAAACATCAATTAAGCTTCGAATAAATTCTATATTGGTTAGTTGACCAAGGTGATGCCTTTCACACCATTTACTAAACACGGTACTGAAAGACCTGGAAAAAATCAGAATTTGACAAGAATGATCTTGAACTTATTTCTGAGATACTTTTATGGACTGAAGTCAATTTTAGAAAAAAAACATAGATCAGTATCACCACCGAAACACAGCAACTTCCACTTATAAGTTTTGTTTAGATTTTTAAGTTTCAGCACTTCAGTTTTAATTTTTTGTTGCAATTAAAAACACTTAACAAGTTTATGCAAATATTGTCAATATTAAAATAATGAATTACTTATCTGAGCGTACATAATTCATATAATTTTAACCAATTATACCATTTACATAAAACTGCATTTTGTTACAACAAACTTGTTGACATAAAAACTTCTTAAAAGCGTCAAAGAACCAATTGTTTACTAAATATTATCACTTATTGTGCGATGTTTAAGATACTGACATTTTATTAAAACAATAACATAATAAATCAATTCCAAAGTAATGTAGATTACTTCATGGACACCGTGGGATTATTAAATGCAATGCATATTTTTGTTTATGTTTAAGACATTCCTACAATAAACCATTAATCTGCTTGGTACATGTTATGCACAAGTTCTTTTTCCGAAGATAAAACTAACTAAGCTAGTTGCTGGTTTAATACAACAGCCTTTTAGGTAAAAAACGATGCTCAGATATATGGTCAGAGAAGATTTAAAATCAAGCACAAAACAACGGTTTATAAATGTTATGCAACAAAAATAAAAAAAATGGGAAATTTACGTACGATTTTTCTCTATTGTCCAGTCCCGAAAGATGGTGATTCGTAACTGGCTTGTTTTGTTTGCCACATACATTTCCATAACTATCAAAACCATTTATCATACGATATGCTGCTCCATTCGCTATTGCAAATGCTGCAATCAGAATCTGAAGAGATTAAACAATCGTGGTAATGTGTATTATACTGTAAACTGATTAGCTTTATTAGGCTGTAAACTGATTACAAAAAATAAAACACATGGCAAGAACAACATCATATAATATAAATTTTAATAATAACACATTTAAATAAACACTGTATTTAATAAACTTTAAATAAAACAAAAAGTAACGGTATTTAGCAATGTCTTAGCGTTAACCATGCAACAACGCTGCTAATTCATTAAAAAATGACATTACTTTTATTAAACAGTGAAACAATGAAGAACTTTAAAAATATACATTTCAATTCTACTGTAATAACAGATTATTCACTTAAAATATATTTCAAATGATTAAACTTTTAAATGTACTATTACAAATAAGTTTTTAATGATCCGAGTTCTTGTTAAGGAATTACAGTGATAAAGAGTTATTATATTCAAAGCTAAGATGTGCAATGGTGCTTTAAAACCTAATTTATTTCCTTAGGATAAATATAATACCACAAATCTAGAACTCAAATAAATGAATTTATATATTAAACAAGTTTACAATAATAAAAACATGATAATTTAGAAACTTAATATGACAAAATAAAGTGTTGCTCATAATGCTTTCAAGCAAGAATAACATCCTTTAACCCTTTAACTGCCGGCTGTTTTTTTGGTCATTTTTCGGCTAAGTTGCCTTAGGTTAGAAGCTTCTGTACAAAAAACTATTGAAGTAAGCATAATATGATCAACAGAAAAGTTGTTCAGTAATAAATTTTCTTTTGTTTTAGATTAGTAAAATTTTGATGACGTCATGCATTGTGCAATGACGTCATGTGTTTCTATTTAGATAAAAAAAAACTATCTTTTTTTCTCATTTACAACCAAAACAGTATGTAGCAAAGTTATTTATGATTATATTTGGACCATTTTTGTACTACTCTTTTTGTGATGACCTCACAACTTGACTGATGACGTCGTAATACGCAAATCATTTTTTTTTTACTTTCGCCCAATGAAACACAAACGCATAGCGACAGGAAAACAAAACTGATGCAAACAACTTCAAAAAGGTTCCTTATTGCTAGAACTACTTGAAAATGAAGCACAACTGCTTTCAGAATCACTATCAGCCAACAAAAGGGCAGTTTCTTCAACAGAATATCTGTTTTTACCCTCCATAAGCTCAAAAAATGGCCTAATCCAAAATGTACAAGCGCCAAACGAAGGGATTGTTTTCAAACTAATCAAGCGAACCATGACGACAATAGTTGAAAACTAATCGGGGACTAAAACCGCAATTAAAACTAATTAAAACAACCAAAACCACACATATATTTATACGTTTTTTAAAACTTAAATAACTAAAAAATTTTAAATGCAAACCTATATATCATCTTATATTGGTAAACGCAGAAATTATTCAGCTCTCCAACGCCATCTCACTGATCAAAATCGGCCGTATACTTTTCCACTTATGCAATTTTCTTGAGTCGACAGCGGCAGTTAAAGGGTTAAAAAGCTTTACTTCACTTTAAGAAATGTATCATTTTTTTATCAGGTTTAGCAGAATATTTTTTTCGTTGTTTTATTAATGACATCATCATCATTTAATGACTGTCCAACACAAGGAAATTAAAGAATTTGTTTTACATTTTCAACCAGCGTGTTAAAAACTGTTATTCAGAGTTCGGTAATTCCAAGAAATCGCTTGTTCAGTGGAAGCTGACCAAACACAAAGCTAACGCACAAGCTGCTCAGAATCTCATAGACAAGCATTTAATTAATCTGTTTTAAACATAATTGGTCCACTCAATTTAAATTTTCAAGTCATTTATTTAGCTATTTTGTCATTAAACATCGACAAAAATTATATATAGATTACTGTCATTTCCCGAATGAAATATAATGATTTTAATAGTCTTTATTTAGCCTAAGGTGATTTGTTTTAAAACAACAAAACTAAACATGTGACGTATCCAGGGTCCGATAAAGTTGGGAATCTGGGAACAAGGTTCCCGTACGGCCGATCGGTCGGCGGTACGGCTTTCATCCGCCGAAAAAAACGCTAAGTTTTCATTTATTTTTATGCCGATTAACTTGTGTGCGACCTGCGATAAACCACACAACAAACTAATCGTAATTATATCTTAACTTAGGCTGTCCTGTAAGGTAAGATTTTAATTCAACGTTGAAAAAGTACAGAACGTTGCGAATAAACGCCTATCTTTGTTCGAAAACTTATCGATTGCTGTTGTTTCTGTTTTCTTTTATTAAGTTTTTATCAAACTACAAGTTCTAACACAAAACTCGAAACTTAAAATTCAATTACGCCAGCAGCCAGCTGTCAATCAAAATTCAATTACGCCAGCAGCCAGCGGTCAATCAAATCTCCTAGAGACTACGTCGCTTTGATCCTAGCACCCCGATTTGCTGAGTTGACAATTCGGCAAATTTAATTAGATACATATATGGAGCGCGTGTCTCGCAATCGCATGTATTTCCTCATTTGGTATTATTGTATTTTGTTCTTTTTAACTGTAGGCCTATTATTTATATCGAAAAGACGCGATTCGGTCTAATTAATTTTAATTTCACCGTTAGTGCGTCGTATCCGACTTTTAAGCCGGGCAAAGTTAAATTAACAATCCTACACGTGGGAATATGGCAGGGCTAGTTTTTATTGTTGATTTTTGCCACGGTACGATTCTTAGTCAAAAAGATCGGTTCCAATACGGCCAGAATTTTTATCGGGCCCTGGACGTATCTTTAAACAAGAAATCCTATACTGTTACCTAATAGCGCTATTAGTTTTATATAATAAGTACTAGCTTCTGAACCAAAATGAAGAGAAATTTAAAAGAAACTCAAAATCATTCGCTTTGTAATTTTAAATATGACGAATGTTACAAACTAAAGTTTTATATTTGGCGCCAGTGGCGAAACCAGCCAGAGGGACAAAGGGTACATTTTACATTGTATCACCCAAGATTTTTAATTTGTGCAAGAAAATAATATTAGTAGCATAAAAATAAAACAATCTAAATAACACACATGTTCATATTATAAAACGTGTTTCGGCCATGTAGCATACATTTTGATTTATACAAGCTTTCCTTAATTACAAACTTACAAGTTCAACAATTAACATGTGGATGGTGGTTTATATTACGTTGACAAACAAACAATTATTTTCCTAGGTCCTTCATTATTTATTATGACTTATATATATATATATATATATATATATATAAATGACCTGCCAAATTGCCTAACCTTGTAAAACTATTAGAACTGTTTGCCGATGACACAACCATTTTTACCCCAGGCCGAAACTGTCCATTACCTGTGTATAGATTATACACATGACTTTCCAGCAACAAACTCAATCTGAACATTGATAAAACACCATTAAAACTACAGCTTTAAATATCCAATATATGTGCCTGCGGTGCGTCCATTTCCAACCATATGGGGTGCTTATAATATTAAAAAGTACCCCTGTTTTTATCAATAAGTTAAAGAAATATATTCAAAAGTTTTACATGCGGAAGCAAGGGTTTATAACAGTTAGAAATGCTTATCCATTTTCTTTAACTTTATTTATTAAGCAACTTTCGCCTAAGCGTGTATGTAAGGATTGTTTGGCCCTGGTCCAACTTGCACCTGCACCCAGTCTTAACCCTTTAGAAACCAGATTGTTTTTGCGCAATTTGACCGAGTCTGCTTTTTAGTGCTCTAGCGCCTCTCGTGTTATAGTTAGTGCAAAATGTTCAACACTAGAGTTGTTCGAAATAAAATTTCCAAAATTTCTGAAATTTTTATTTTTTGATGACGTCACTATTTGAGCGTCCACGTCATATTCTTTCTTATACATAGTTATAGTTTTTGATCTGTTGATAATACAGCCTAACTTATTTTTACAAAGTTACTCAGAAACACATTTCCTACAATTATATTATAATTTTGATTTGATGACGTCATCAAAATAATATTTCGTCACTAATTTCATGTTATAGGTCTACATATGCCAAAGTTTTTTTTGTTTTTTTTTTTTATAAAAAATGTTACATTATGAATTTAGATTACTATCAACTCCACATTGAGTTTTCTTACTACTTTTCTTTGAAATAAACTATAAATGAAGTGTTTGAACCAAATTGCAGACTATAACCGTAAAGATACTCAAAACCACCCCAAAATGTAAAAAAAAGGTAAGATCACATCTGGGACATCCCAAGAAGTGAAACTGATTCTACTGCCATAGAGACATTAAATGAAACGAACATTTTGAGCATAGTATTGAAAAAACGTTTTTTTTGCGAGACTTTTCCCTCAGAATTAGGCCAATAAAGTCATAAAATTCAACTAAACTTTACTTAAAAAATTTAAATGCAAAGTTATGTTTAATTTTGCTGTTTTTAAAAGATATAACATATAGCTTTACAAAGAGACCAAAGTTTAGCAGTTTGGACAAGAAATTTTGGAGATTTTTCATTTTGAATGACCACATGTCAAAAAAGCCAAATTTGGTCTTATCGTTTTTAAAGTGTTAAAGAGCGACGTGTGTAGGCCTATCTTTTTGATGACTCGTGCGAAAGCGCTCAGCTCACAATGATAATACAAGAAAGGAAAATGTGGTAAACAACAGTAAATAATAGGGTTTGTAAAAATAGAAAATTTTAATTGCGTGAACAGATGTGAGCTTCGAAGTGTAGAAACCAGTTTTACTTTGTTTCTAACTAATAGCTGACCTTATAATATAATAATAGTTTTTTCTGCTTTATTACTATCTTGAGCTCAGCGAATTCGCATATGTCATCAAATAGATACACATGTCTACTCTTTTCGAAAAAGTGCAAGTTTGAACCAGGACCAAACAATCCTTACATACAACGCTTTTGACCAAGATAGCTTGTTTATTATAGTTAAAAGATACTGGCTAGCTTTTTCAACTCTCACAAGAAAAACATGTTTGCATATAGGACAACGTAGACACTGTCTACCCAAGATTCTGCGGAAATCGAAAAAAAGGCAATCCAGAATTAATGATTTTGAAACGATTCGCAAAATGCGTGGGTTGGGAGAAAGTCGTTTTCTGCATCGGTTATGTTAAATTGCCTTAGAATGCGGTTTCAGAACCTCTTAAATTAATCTTTAAAGCCAGAAAGATAATTAATTAAGCAAACAGTACCGTTATTTAGTAGTAATGATAAACTACATTAAAAGTAGCGTAAGTTAATGCGTGTAGGATAGGACAAATATCGACGAAACGAAGCCTTTGAAACGAGGAATCTTACTTGTTAAAACACCATACAACCTTATTATGAAGGGGTGTGTCGCATCTCTGCCAATCATAAATAAAGAAATCGTTGTATACATAGGCGCCGACTTACGGGGACATGGGGTGGTCAAACCACCCCATAGCGAGCCTGGCGGGGAGGTGACCTCCCCATACGCAAATTAAAAAAAAAAAATTTCTGATCTTTAATTTTTAATCTTTAACTTATATTGTTTTCGTTTAGTTGTGAATTCTCCGATAAGATACTAAAACAGTTGCCCTGATACCTGTCATTTGAAATTTAATCGGCGGCTATCAGACCGCGCCGATTTTCTTTATCTGGCTCTTTGATGACAAAACAAGATAATAAATTTGGCGCGAATCCTCGACCACGTGTGCTTACCGCCATTTTTTTTATTACATCAATTGTATTCTATGACCGGCAGTATTCTATTAAGAATTTTTTGTTATAAACCAGTATGGGATGGCATATTCCTTTTAATCCCCGGGCTGTGAAAACGGCGCGCGCGTTAGAACATGGGCATTCGTCAGAATACCTCGCGTCCACAATCAACCCACAACATGCAAGCTTAATTTGCGGACATAGGGGCGGGGCCAGACAAAACTTGGAATTTGGAGGCTAAAATTCAATAATTAAAAGTTTTTGATCGTTTTAAATATTTTTGGCAATTCGATTATTTTTACGTTAGTCTACCTGTTATAACCGTTGCCGCGTTCATTATTATTTCGAAAGGTTACTTTACCGACCACGTTTAATTGGGCGTAATTGCAACGCATCGTGTGCCAGCAATAAAATAGGTACAGATAAGCATATATATAAACTTTTATTTTACAAAACACCATTCAAACGTCGATTGTTTGATTGTCTACGTAATATAAGCAACCATTCACACGTTGATTGTTTGATTGTCAACGTAATAAAGTAACCATTTAAAAGCTAATTGTTTGATTTTAACTCAATATTACGTATTACAACCAAAGTTTTAGTTCTAGAATAGGATTCGAAATACTGATTCTTATATATACTAATTTTAACCCATTCCTAAACACTAATCTCAACCGCAAGACAAACACTAACTCTAGCCCCATGTTTATTGTTACCATTTACGCATTTTAAGTAAATAGTGTTTACAATCAAATTAAAGTATGAAGTGATAAAACTGCAATGAGCTTATAAGATCGATTACTTTAGCCAATGCTTGGACAAATTTCAAAAATGCTCAGGCAAGCTGAATGCGGCATTATGATGATCGCGGGTGCCTCTAAATACTACAGGATCGCTTGGATCACTTAGATTTCTATGGAAAGTAATTCTTACCCTGTCCCAAACACTAATCTCAACCCCAGAACAAACTTTAACCCCAACCCTAACATTAATATTATGGCTTTTGTAATTACGAAGTATAGTAAGCGATCATAGCGCTCCAAGCGATTCAAGCGCTCCATGCGATCCAAGCGGTCCAAGCGATCCGGAGTATTTAGAGGTACCGCTCAGCCGCTTAACACTTAAAAATCGTCACTCCCCAGATAATTCCAAAAAAATAAATAGCGCCACCCAGCAGAGAAAAATCAGACTACCGTTCTGTCCTTAGTCGTATCTGTGGAGAAACTTTTCTTTTGTGGTTGTCTGTCATGCTTATGCCTAGCACTGAACCTGATCTGGGTTCTCCAACTAATTGCACTCCGTATTGACTCCGTCTCGGAAGGTTTCTTATTTGTATTTTATAAACTAATACAGTGAAACAAATACAGTTTGACTGGACATGCCCGGAGCCAAGCTCCAGGCAGGCTATTTATTTTGGTCCTTATTCCACAACTCGTATAATACAAAACTGAGTTTATACACAAGCGCTTGTATATATTATAATGTGTCGAAAGTAGGGCTGTGCAAATTCATAAAAAATCTTAACGGTTTTAAAACCGATCCAAAAATAAATCGGTTAACCGGTTAACCGATTAAATTGGAATTTTTTCATACTCGATGTAACGATGCAATCCGACCTCACGGCGTTATAAAAACAACCTGCTTATAGCGTGTATTGTTATCACGCGCTGCCGCAAGGCCGGCGTCTTCACAAGATAAGGCCACTTTCCGTCATCTTACGTTTATCTTATATTCTTATCGTACGTCGCACTAGTCAAAACATCGGTGACCCGCACGAACTGGCCGCTTAATTCGACAAAATATTAAGTCTATTATTGGAACTAAAGTTTTACAATTAGAAGTTTGCCTATTGTTCGACTTTACTTTTTCAATTAATACACGTGGCCATAACATTGTATACTAGGGCTGTGCAAGAACCCAGATTCTTATAAAGGTTAACCGATCAAAGAAAAGAACATAGGAAAACGCTCGCGGGAGTGCGTCATAGGTCCTGTATTGAATCTAGGTCAACGTAACCCTAGGTCAAACCGCCGATCAAAGCAATAAACACCGCAACGAATCGTTAGAAAAGCGGCGCTGAGGTTTACAACTCCACGACCTTCAAAATCATACCAAGTCGATACGATCTCGAGGCCTAGACCATAACTCGTACCATCACTTAGGCCTACTGCAAGTCAACTACGTGGTCTTTAAAAAAGAACAACCACCATATAAATTATTTTGTTATCATGGGCTGTTGTAGGCTGAAAAAACACAGTCGGTTAACCATTTATTGACTTCATTGACAGTTTACTGACGTCCACGTTAACTTCGCACACCTACTTACGCAACGTAATTCCGACGTCCGTAATTTCGCAATTACGCCGAGCACTAATCGGTTAACCGTTTACCGATTTTATTAACGGTTAACTGACGTCCCGCCGGATAACCATTATGATGTACAGCCCTAGTCGGAAGCATTACGAAAGAAATATTGGGGACAACTAGCCGGTTTGGCCCACACAGGAAATGATTTACAAAGGCTTTTAGGACAGTCGCACACAGCTGCGCGGCCTGCAATAATGGCTTACTTAAACACTTTACCAAAAACTTAATATATTAATGTTCAACAAATATGACACAAGCCGCGAATGTCACTACATATCTAAAATAAATAAACTAAATAAACACTTACCATGCCAATGAAAAAAATAAAAAAGATAGCGAGTGGAATGATATCAGTGCAAGATCGTTTCTCTAGCGGTTTCCATCGTGATGGTTCAGGAGGTTTGTCACCAGCCATAGACTGTGCTGCACTGTAACAACAACCCATAGTACTATTTATTTACGTACTAAAACCTAGCAGCAAGTTTTGGAATAAAGTGTACAAGTAAGTTCGGGTGCCTCTAAATACTACAGGACCGCTTGGATCACTTAGATTGCTATGGAAAGTAATTCTGACCTAGGTGTCCCAAACACTAATCTCAACCACCTAAGGTTTACCTAGAAATATAAAACGCGGAAAAAAACGGAAGACGCAAGCAGGCAATTCCCAGCAGGCGATTCGAAAAGTCAAGCAGGCAGGCAATGGCCGATAGCAGGGATCGAAAAGAGGCAACCAGTGTTTCCAAATAAAAAAATATAAGTATTTTGTGAAAATTCGCGAAAGCAGCCTACAATAATAAACACGCGACGTCATTTTAATTACAGTATAGGTTTCGTGTGGCGGAAAATGGTTTTAAATTTACGAAAACCAGTGAAAATAAAAAAGATGTGACGTCAACAGTGGTCTGACCGTATAGTCTGGTGGTTTAGTGCGACACCTTCCAACCAAAAGTATGCAGATTCGAAGCTGGTCGCTAACTCGACGGTATGTTCAATTAGTCGTAACTCCTCTTATACTTCCGACTGAATTCACTTTGAGATATGTATGAAAATAAATATTTTACCCTCTAAACCAGGGATGTCCAACCTGCGGCCCGCGGGCCGCACTGCGGCCCACCTGAGATTTTTGTGCGGCCCGCTAGTCATTTTTACTCCCAAGGTAGTATTTTGAACTTTAAATCTTGGCCTAATTCAATTTTTTTTTCTAAAGTTCGCGAATTACAAAATTTAACAAAATCGCGAAAATATAAATTACCGTTACTGATTTCGCGCACTTTTAATAATAAATCCTCAACACGTAATATAACATCGTTTGCCTTCAACATAACATTATTTATTTACCTTGGCTTTACTTTGCATTATTGGAGTATAATAAGCATTGCTATTACAACGCAACAATAGCCATTATGCGTTAATATACCTCGATTCCTTTATTTATGATTGGCGAGATGCGACACACCCCTTTTGAATTTAGGTTTATTGCAATTGATCATTAATTACTGTACTACTAAATAACGGTACTGTCTGCTTTATGAAATAAATATCTTTCTGGTCGTTTAAGGCAGTTTATCATTACCAAAATTTTGTTCGCGCGCTCCTTATCCGCGCATTTTGCAAATCATTTCAAAACCATTAATTCGAACCCTGACATTTTTATTGAAATTTAATAGGTTCTGCGGCCCATTGAATTATTTTAAGTGACAATGCGGCCCATTACAATAAAAGGTTGGACATCCCTGCTCTAAACGATAGTGCAAACATATTTTACCAACATGTGGGGGGGGGGGGGGAAATGGTTTAAATTAACGAAAACCAGCGAAAATAAAAAAGACGTTAGGTCTTTATGGATATACCGTGTATGTTCAACAAGTCCAAACTCTTCTTATACCTTCGACTGAATTCACTTTGAGGTGTGTATGAACATCTACATTTCATCCTCTAAACGATGGTACAAATAGATTTTACCAATATGTGGGGGCAAATGGTTTAAATTTACCAAAAAACAGCGAAAAGTCATACATATATGACGTCATTTTGCATATACCGTGTATGTTCAATTAGTCGTAACTCCTCTTATACTTCCGACAGAATTCACTTTGAGGTAAGTTTGAACATCTACATTTAACCCTCTAAACGATAGTATAATCATATTTGATCAACAAGTGGGGGCAAATGGTTTAAATTAACGAAAGCCAGCGAAAATAAAAAATACGTTAGGTCTTTTGGGATATAACGTGTATGTTCAAGAAGTCCTAACTCCTCTTATACTTTCGACTGAATTCACTTTGAGGTATGTATAAACATCTACATTTCACCCTCTAAACGATGGTACAAACACATTTTACTAATATGTGGGTGCAAATGGGTTAAATTTACGAAAATCAGCAAAAAGTCATACATCTATGACGTCATTTTACATATACCGTGTAGGTTCAATTAGTCGTAACTCCTCTTATACTTCCGACTGAATTCACTTTGAGGTATCTATGAACATCTACATTTCACACTTTAAACGATAGTATAATCACATTTTATCAACATGTGGGGGCAAATGGTTTAAATTAACGAAAACCAGCGAAAATAAAAAAGACTTTAGGTCTTTTTGAATATAACGTGTATGTTCAAGAAGTCCTAACTCTTCTTATACTTCCGACTAAATTCACTTTGAGGTATGTATGAACATCTACATTTCACCCTCTAAACGATGGTACAATCAGATTATACCACTATATGGGGGCAAATGGTTTAAATCAGGGATGTCCAACCTGCGGCCCGCGGGCCGCAGTGCGGCCCACCTGAGATTTTTGTGCGGCCCGCTAGTCATTTTTACTCCAAGTAGTATTTTGAACTTTAAATCTTGGCCTAATTTAAATGTATCAGTCAGCTTTTAGTGACGCAGTAAACATCAAAACTGCAGATAGAAACAGACTGACAAACAAACACTTATCTCATTGACTTTGTATTGCAGAAATAAGTTTTTGTTTCTTTCTATATGTGTGTTATTTGTTTTTCAAAGATGAAATTAATGGCTTTTAATTAATTCTTTATGTACCCATTCAGGGTTGAAATTAAGGGATCGCGAATCGCTATTCGCGAACCGTTTTCTAAAGTTCGGGAATTACAAAATTTAACAAAATCGCGAAAATATAAATTACCGGTACTGATTTCGCGCACTTTTAATAATAAATCCTCAACACGTTAATATAACATCGTTTGCATTCAACATAACATTATTTATTTACCTTGGCTTTACTTTGCATTATTGGCGTATAATAAGCATTGCTATCACAAGCAATAATCGCCATTATGCGTTAATATACCGCGATTCCTTTATTTATGATTGGCGAGATGCGACACACCCCTTTTGAATTTAGGTTTATTGCAATTGATCATTAATTACTGTACTACTAAATAACGGTACTGTCTGCTTTAAGAAATAAATATCTTTCTGGTCGTTAAGGCAATTTATAATAACCAACATTTTTTTCGCGCGCTCCTTATCCGCGAATTTCGCAAATCATTTTAAAACCATTGATTCGAACCCTGCCATTTTTATTGAAATTTAATAGGTTTTGCGGCCCATTAAATTATATTAAGTGACAATGCGGCCCATTACAATAAAAGGTTGGACATCCCTGGTTTAAATTAACGAAAACCAGCAAAAATAAAAAAGACGTTAGGTCTTTTTGGATATAAAGTGTATGTTCAAGAAGTCCTAACTCCTCTTATACTTCCGACTGAATTCACTTTGAGGTATTTTTAAACATCTACATTTCACTCTCTTAACTATGATACAAATAGATTTTACCAATATATGGGGGAAAATGGTTTAAATTTACGAAAACCAGCAAAAAGTCATACATATATGACGTCATTTTGCATATAAAGTGTATGTTTAATTAGTCGTAACTCCTCTTATACTTTCGACTGAATTCACTTTGAGGTATGTTTGAACATCTACATTTCACCCTCTAAACGAAAGTATAATCAGATTTTACCAACATGTGGGGGCAAATGGTTTAAATTAACGAAAACCAGCGAAAATAAAAAAATACGTTAGGTCTTTTTGGATATACCGTGTATGTTCAAGAAGTCCTAACTCCTCTTATACCTTCGACTGAATTCACTTTGAGGTATGTATAATCATCTACATTTCACCCTCTAAACGATGGTACAAACAGATTTTACTAATATGTGGGGGCAAATGCTTTAAATTTACGAAAACCAGCAAAAAGTCATACATATATGACGTCATTTTGCATATACCGTGTAGGTTCAATTAGTCATAACTCCTCTTATACTTCCGACTGAATTCACTTTGAGGTATGTTTGAACATGTAAATTTCACCCTCTAAACGAAAGTATATTCAGATTTTTCCAACATGTGGGGGCAAATGGTTTAAATTAACGAAAATCAGCGAAAAAAAGACGTTAGATCTTTTTGGATATACCGTGTATGTTCAAGAAGTCCTAACTCCTCTTATACTTACGACTGAATTCACTTTGAGGTATGTATGAACATCCATATTTTACCTTCTAAACGATGGTGCAAACAGATTTTACCAACATGTTGGGACAAATGGTTTAAATTAACGAAAACCAGCGAAAATAAATAATACGTTAGGTCATTTTGCATATACCGTGTATGTTCAAAAAGTCCCAACTCCTCTTATACTTCCGACTGAATTCACTTTGAGATATGTGTGAACATCCATATTTTACCCTTAAAACGATAGTTTAATCAGATTTTACCAATATGTGGGGGCAAATGGTTTAAATTTACGAAAACCAGCAAAAAGTCATACATATATTACGTCATTTTGCATATACCGTGTATGTTCAATTAGTCGTAACTCCTATTATACTTTCGACTGAATTCACTTTGAGGTATTTTTAAACATCTACATTTCACTCTCTTAACTATGATACAAATAGATTTTACCAATATATGGGGGAAAATGGTTTAAATTTACGAAAACCAGCAAAAATAAAAAAGACGTTAGGTCTTTTTGGATATAAAGTGTATGTTCAAGAAGTCCTAACTCCTCTTATACTTCCGACTGAATTCACTTTGAGGTATTTTTAAACATCTACATTTCACTCTCTTGGTATGTATGAACATTTACATTTCACCCTCTAAACGATGGTGCTAACAGATTTTACCAACATGTGGGGGCAAATGGTTTAAATTAACGAAAACTAGAAATACGATAAATGTTTTTGAATATACCGTGTATGTTCAAGAAGTCCTAACTCCTCTTATACCTTCGATTGAATTCACTTTGAGGTATGTATGAACATCTACTTTTCACCTTCTTAACGATGAAACAATCAGATTTTGACCAACAAGTGGGGGCAAATGGTTTAAATTTGCGAAAACCAGCGAACAGTAATACACATATGACGTCATTTCGCATATACCGTGTAGGTTCAATTAGTCGTAACTCCTCTTATACTTCCGACTGAATTCACTTTGAGGTATGTATAAATATCTTCATTTTACCCTCTTTACGCTGAAACAATCAGATTTTACCAACAAGTGGGGGCAAAAGGTTTAAATTTACAAAAAACCAGCGAAAATAAAAAAATACGTTAGGTCTTTTTGGATATACCGTGTATGTTCAAGAAGTCCTAACTCCTCTTATACTTCAGACTGAATTCACTTTGACACGTGTATGAATATCTACATTTCACCCTCTAAACGAAGGTACAAACAGATTTTACCAACATGTGGGGGCAAATGGTTTAAACTTACGAAAACCAGCAAACAGTAATACATATATGACGTCATTTTGCATATACCGTGTAGGTTCAAATTGTTGTAACTCCTCTCATACTTCCGACTGAATTCACTTTAAGGTACGTATAAACATCTACATTTCACCCTCCAAACGATAGTATAATCAGATTTTACCACCATGTGGGGGCAAATGGTTTAAATTCACGAAAACCAGCGAAAATAAAAAAGATGTATGGTCATTTTGCATATACCGTGTATAAGGTTTAAACAGTCGTAACTCCTCTTATACTTTCGACTGAATTCACTTCGATGTGTGTATGATATGGTTTATTGCCAGGAAATGGTCTAACGATAGTAAAATCAGGAAGTACCTATAAAGTTTTCAAATTTTACGGAAGAGACCATTTCTATACCGTGTGATGTGCGACCTGCTGCAATGACACCGGTGTCTGCATTTGGGAATGTCCCTAACTTCTCGCCAGATACTTTTAGCCTGGAGTGAAGCGAAAATCGTGCATTCGAATTTGACACAGTCATCTTCGACCCAAAATATTTGCTCTGTCTAACCAAGACAAGTGTGTTTTGACACAGAGTAAAACAAAGATGTAGGAGACAGTGTGAAGCTGGGTGGATCATTAACATCGCCAATAGAAGAACGAATGTTCCAACTTTTGCAGAAGCACGACCTTGGTCAAACCCACTTAATAAAACATACTATCGATACCGGGAACGCCAAACCCATACCCCAATATCCGCGCCGTACGGCTTACAACACCTAACCGGAGATCGAAAAGATCATATCAGAGATAAAAGAACAGGACTTGATCCGATCATCTACGTCACCATGGTCCAGTCCAATTGTTTTGCTTCGCAAAAAACAGGTGAGCCGAGATTTTGTAATGATTACAAGCGGCTCAACGAGGTGTCAAAAAACAATAGCTATCCCATACCACGAAATGACGACAGTTTGGATGAGGTGTCTGGGTCAGTATTCTTTTCAACACTTGATTTAAAATCAGGTTATTGACAAATTCCAATGGATAAAGAAAGTCATGCCGGCCTTTTCGAATTTAATGTCATGTCAATGGGACTTTCGAATTATGCTGCTACATTCCAGAACCTAATGCGCATTGTGCTCAATGGGGTAGAATGAAACGGGGTATTAGCATATTTGGATGATCTAATTGTCTATGAGCGAAATTTTGAAGAGCATCTTTAACGTTTAGGTGACTTATTTTGTTGCATAGAGAAAGCGGGGCTAACACTTAAACCGTCAAAGTGTAATCTCTTTGGAGAAAAGGTGGCGTTTTGGAGACATATAATCTCAAAGGATGGTGTATGTTGTAACCCGACAAAGGATGCTGCCGTACGAGAATGACCAGCACCGAAAAACACCAAGCAATTAAGACAATTATTTTGGACTTACCTTGTATTATCGGAAATTTATCAAGAACTATGCACGGATTGCTTTGCCACTGCATAAATTAACGAAAAAAAACAAAAATTTCGCAGGTCCGACGATTGTCAACAGGCATTCGTTGCTTTAAAAAAATCGCTGATATCTCCTCCGGTTTTTGCAGTACCCGAACTTTAAAGAACCTTTTGTTCTGGATACCGATGCTTCCGACTTCGCCATCGGTTGTTGGACAGGTGGTAGATGACAAAGAACATGTGGTGGCTTATGGCAGCAGAACTCTAACAAAAGCCGAAAGGAACTATTCTACGACGAGGAAAGAGTTTCTCGCAGTCATATTTGCTATTAAACTATTCAAATGTTACCTAACAGAAAGCCCCTTTACATTGAGAACCGACCATGCCTTACTTCGCTGGTGGTGAAAATTCCTGGAATTATATGAATTATGCGCGATGCATTGAACATTTAGCCCAATTCGATTTGGAGCTTCTCCATCGACCATGATCGAAGCATGGTAAGGCCGATGCACTAAGCAGACTCGAGGGAGGTGACTTCCCTTACCAGGCAAGAGTTGTAAGCCCATCTAAATCTTAAGAAGATGTATGGAATATGAGTTTGTTAACAATTGTCAGAATATCAGAAAACCAGGTGCGAGACGCACAACGTAACGATGACGACTTGCCTTTTGTTTTCCTGTGGTTAGATCGGTGTGTATGTATTCGTTAATCTTGCTCGAATTTGGAAATTGAGTTATAAAGAAATTTGTATTTTCATTCTGCACACAAAAAAACATCAAAAATTCTGATACCTAATGCAAAAAAACATCTTTAAGCGACGAAAATGATTTGGAATCAAAACATTTGCTTCCAGATCAAATTTTTGATTTCAAATTCCAAAAAATATCTAAAACAACAAAAATGCTTTGAAATCAAAACATTTTCTTCCAGATTAAAATTTTGATTCCAAATGCAAAAATTTGTTAATATATGAGTTGAAAGGTATTTGCACTTCACTGTAGTATCGCTGTAACACGATATTGACCGTTTACGTAGTTAAATCGATGTAACAATCTTTAATCTTTCTCGAATGTGGCAATTGAGTTATAAAGCAATTTATATTTTCATTCTGAACACGACAACATAAAATTTGTTTTATTCCAAATGCAAAAAAATACCTAAAACAACAAAAATGCTTTGGAATCAAAACATTTGCTTCCCGATCAAAATTTTGATTCCAAACGCAAAAATGTGCTAATATATGAGTTAAAATGTATTTGCACTTCACTCTAGTATCGCTGTAAAACGATTCCCACCTTTTGCGAAGTTAAATCGATATAACCAATTCGTTAATCTTGCTCGAATTTGGCAATTAAGTTGAAGCAATATGTATTTTCATTCTGCACACGACAACTTCAAAAAATGTTTGATACCTAATGCAAAAAATAATTAAAACAACAAAAATGCTTTGGATCTCAAAACATGTTGCTTTCAGATCAAAATTTTGATTCCAAATGCAAAAATTTGTTAAAATATAAATTGAAATCTATTTCACTTTACTCTACCATCGCAGTAACACGATTCCTACCTTTTGCGTAGTTAAATCGATGTAACATTCGTTAATCTTGCTCGAATTTGGAAATTGAATTATAAAGAAATTTGTAATTTCATTCTGCACACCAAAAAACATCAAAAATTCTGATACCTATTGCAAAAAAAAAATTTCAACCGACGAAAATGATTTGGAATCAAAACATTTGGCTTCCAGATCAAATTTTTGATTTCAAATGCAAAAAAATACTTTAATGCGACAAAAATGTTTTGGAATCAAAACATTTGCTTCCAGATCAAAATTTTGACTCCAAATGCAAAAAAAATTGTTAATATTTGAGTTGAAAGGTATTTGCACTTCACTTTAGTTTCGCTGTAACACGATTTCCACCTTTTGCGCAGTTAAATCGATGTATATAACAATTCGTTAATCTTGCTCGAATTTGGTAATTAAGTTAAAGCAATATGTATTTTCATTCGGCACACGACAACATCAAAAATGTTTGATACCTAATGCAAAAAACATCTTTAAGCGACGAAAATGATTTGGAATCAAAACATTTGCTTCCAGATCAAATTTTTGATTTCAAATGCAAAAAAATACTTTAATGCGACAAAAATGTTTTTGGAATCAAAACATTTGCTTCCAGATCAAAATTTTGACTCCAAATGCAAAAAAAATTGTTAATATTTGAGTTGAAAGGTATTTGCACTTCACTTTAGTTCGCTGTAACACGATTTCCACCTTTTGCGCAGTTAAATCGATGTATATAACAATTCGTTAATCTTGCTCGAATTTGGTAATTAAGTTAAAGCAATATGTATTTTCATTCGGCACACGACAACATCAAAAATGTTTGATACCTAATGCAAAAAACATCTTTAAGCGACGAAAATGATTTGGAATCAAAACATTTGCTTCCAGATCAAATTTTTGATTTCAAATTCAAAAAAATATCTAAAACAACAAAAATGCTTGTGGAATCAAAACATTTTGCTTCCAGATCAAAATTTTGATTCCAAATGCAAAAATTTGTTAATATATGAGTTGAAAAGTATTTGCACTTCACTGTAGTATCGCTGTAACACGATATTGACCGTTTACGTAGTTAAATCGATGTAACAATCTTTAATCTTTCTCGAATGTGGCAATTGAGTTATAAAGCAATTTATATTTTCATTCTGAACACGACAACATAAAATTTGTTTTATTCCAAATGCAAAAAAATACCTAAACCAACAAAAATGCTTTAGAATCAAAACATTTGCTTCCAGATTAAATTTTGAACGCTATTTCCACTTCATTCTAGCATTGCAGTAACATGATTCCAGCCGTTTGTGTAGTTAAACAGATGTGACATTCGTTAATCTAACTCGAATTTATACGATAACGTAGTTAAATCGATAACTCAGTGATAACAATTTAAATGAAACACAATAGTTAATATAAACCTGCTTTACACGCTATGAGCAAAAAAATCACTCTAAACAATATGCATTTTATAGACTTGGAATCAAAACAATTGCTTCCGAATCAAAATTTTGATTCCAAATGCAAATATTGATTTAAAAAAATGAAATTTGCCTCCGATAAATTTCAAAGCAAAAAATTTATAGCCCATTAGAAATGTACAGGTGCGCATAACCGTGGTTACACGGGCGAACTTTAAACAAAATTCCATCGCTGGAACATACCGAACTGAGGTAAAAAAATTTCAAAATTTTTGAAAAATTTTCCAAGTTTTTTCCTACTTCCAGTGGTAAGTTATGCATTAAAATTTGTACATGTGATGCAAGTCTGACCGTGGTTACACGGGCGAACTTTAAACAAAATTCCATCGCTGAAACATACCGAACTGAGGTAAAAAAATTTCAAAATTTTTGAAAAATTTTCTAAGTTTTTTCCCACTTCCAGTGGTAAGTTATGCATTAAAATTTGTACATGTGATGCAAGTCTGACCATGGTTACACGGGCGAACTTTAAACAAAATTCCATCGCTGGAACATACCGAACTGAGGTAAAAAAATTTCAAAATTTTTGAAAAATTTTCTAAGTTTTTTCCCACTTCCAGTGGTAAGTTATGTTGTTGTACTTTTATTAGCATCAACCACGCAACACCACAGCGGTTTAAAACGATACGATAAAATTCGCCAGCACTTCAAGTGCGGTAACTTCCGGCCTTCGGTAGCCCTTAGAGGGCTACCGGGTTATCAAATATATTAGATATTAATTAGCGTGTTGTTTTACAGGTATACTTCCACTGGACTACAGGGTGGCACGCCCTCCCCAGTCACACACGCTAAAAACCCGCTATTTTAAAAATTAAAAATATGTATATAAAAAATGTGTGTGACTTAAAAATAGACAAATTAGAAAGAAATTTTGTTGAAAAAACATCAGGGATGGGTATGGCCTGGTCGGATGGGATTGGGGTGACCAGGCCGCGTCTTCAACGGGAGGAAGGAGTTGATCGTATTTCCGCAGGGTGTAATTTTGCCAGGGGCCGTGAGACGGGCAAAGGATGGAATTTAAAACTGAGTAGCTCTGAACAGAATTGGTTTACAAGGGCCGACCGGGAAGTGTTAATTCTATACGGGACTTTGTGGTTGATTTTTTGAAATATAATGCTACTCAGTGGCGCGGACGGCGTCTATTTTATCTTAACCAAGCCGTCCGCACGATGGCCGGACCGTCACCGATGCTCAACAGCGGGGCGGAAGAGGACGGGTTCATGTCGTCCGTCGTGTACGGAGGGTGGGGACCTACGGGTACTATTTTAAAGTAAAAGCATGGCGTCTAAACCGGTCTGGAAAGGCAAAAAGTTGGCGGCTGGCGGGAAAAAAGTATAAAAATATTTATAATAATATATATAAAAATAGTTATAAAAATCTGTGTGTGAAAATATAAAAATAATTATAAAAATAGTTATACAATCTGTGAGTGAATACAAAAATATTTATAAAATTCTGTGGGTGGGTATAAAAATATTCGTGCCATTCTTTAAAATTTAGGCATATGTACATATTAAAATTGATTTTTTTTTAAAAAAAAGTAAAAGCCAGCCGCATAAAAAGATCATGCTTTGGGAAGGTCCAGTGGTGGTTGAAATGTGACACATTCGTGCTTGCGCTTTTGTGACAAGTATTTGTAGTTGCGCTTTTGTAGTTGCGCTTTTGCGTGGGCTTTTTTCTTTGCTTTTGCGCGCGTATTGTTATTTATGTTCGGGCGGGGACTCGTGCATTTAATTCGGGCGGGGACTCGTGCATAGGGTTAAGTTCGGGCGGGGACTCGTGCATAGGGGCACTTCAATGTAATCCACACTGCTGTGATCGATGATAGTGGAGGCTGTGATCTATTGATAGTAATTCCGTCCCCGCCCGTGTCGTGCATTCATGCAGTTCATTTTGAAGGCTTCTTGACCCTCCCAATTTTATCTGGAACGCCTTTCCCGACGGGCTTTGGAGGAACACTGAGGTTGATGCGTCGTCTTATCTATGGGGAGTACACGACTGGGAGGTGTCGACACCAGAAGAACCCGTCAGTCAAGAACGGGTGGAGCGGTTCATGACCTCGCCGACTCTGCCCGGCCTGCGGCACCCCATGAGCGCCAGATCTTCTGGCTCCCCTCGATGGATAGCGTAGCCAATTTCTTGACTAGCCTAGAGCGGATCAAACCGGTTATACCCAAAGCCTGGAGAGAGGTGGCGAGACTCTCCGAGAGGCTCCCCAAGGAGCCCACGACTAGTGCATGGCACTCCACCAGTTTCCCGGTGGAGGAACCGATGTTACAGCACAGTTCGTCGTACTTTGTTAATTTCCGTTTCACCGCCTCATCAAGGTTCTCTTTCAAATCGAACGGGCAGGCCACGTCGGCGACCACGACTGAGCCGTCGGCCCGACGAGCTACGATGTCGGGCCTCAGAGCCTCGCCAGTGGCCGCCATGTGTTCTGGCACCGTTCGATCGATCGAGATCACGGGGAAGCGGGTCCGATCAACATGTTTAAGGATCTCCCGCAGTACCGAATCGTGCCGCTCCGTCATCAAGTTCATCGAGCTTGGGCACCAATTCAGCACATGCGGGAGAGTCTCAGATTCAGCCCCACAACAGCGGCACGATGTAGAAATGTGCTGACCCCTGCTGTAAAGAGCAAGTACCTTCCTTGTTGGAAGGAGGTTCAAGCGAGCTTTCAGCGCAAATAAATACGCTGAAAAATCTATCGACGAAGGTCGCTTGACCCAGGCACTGGCGGCAGAATACGCCATGTGCGCGGAGGTCGTCTTACCCTGGTTAGGGTGAGACTCCCACCGCTGTCGCCACGCGCGCTGGCAGTGCACGTGGAGACACTGGATCAGCTTCCGACGACCCTGGCTGGTAATAAGGACATTACCGAACCTGACAGTGGTACCGCCAAGGAGGTCCTCGCTCCACGAGGCACCTAACTGCCGACTCGAGATGCGGATCCGAGTCCACAAGTCCGACGGCAGGTTTATGCCAGGCTTTCGAGTAACGGTTCCGTTGACTGGACCACCGGATAGAAAACTCGCCCGGTCCAAAGGCCACACATCGTCGAGCCGACCGAACTTAGTAGCATAGATCTTCACACGCCCGACGGAGATCGCTGCGACGAGTGGATCCGGCGACGTCAGCATCTTGAACCCCTGGGCGACCGTCAATATGTGACTCTCGTTAACAAGAGACGGTACACCCAGACCCCCCAAGTCCTGCGGAGTGTGAAACACCGCCTGACAGGAGGGCTTGGTCAAGCGAAACGCCACCCTCAAACACTCGCGCACACGTCGATCGAGCGCCATCAGATCCCTTTGCGCAAGGGGTCGGACTCTAAGATGAAAACTGAGACTGGGCAGCAGAAAGCGCTTCAGAGCGATCAGCTTTTGGTGCGGTGTGAGAAACGACTGAAACAGCCGCTGGAGCCTGGCCGTGAAGTGGGAGACCAGTCGGGAGTTCGTGCGGGGGACATGCCTGATGCCAGTCATGGCGCCCAGGTATTTATAATGTTCATCAGGCCCTAACTGGGGAATCTCCACTCCGTCTAACAGGAGTGGATCACCACCCAGCGGAACCCTCTTGCGCCCATGCAACACCCTCCAGCCGATCAATCCACACTTCGCCTGGTTAAATTGGAGGCCGGCCCAGCGACCGAAGCGCTCACACACCGCAAGCTGACGCAGCATCTGGTCGCGATCTTTCGTTACTACTACCAGGTCATCAGCGTATGCCAGGACCTGAATGAGCTTGCCGTCAGCGCAGGCCATTCGGTAGCCATCGTCCACAGGACTCAGCCCAACGACTAGGATACCCATTACCAAGTTGAAAAGGATACCGGACAGGGGACAACCCTGCCGGACCCCACGACCGCAGGATATCTCCTCCGTAGACCCGGCCGAGGTTCTAATTCGGCACGAGGTTCCGGAGTAGACGTCCCGAAACGCGTCAACGAGGTACGTCGGGGCTTCAAAGTGCTCAAGAACCTCAAACATGCTTTAATGCCGGACAGATCCAAACGCGTTCCGGACGTCAATAAAGACAGCAAGTAGATTTTGCCGTCGCATCTTGGCCTCCGAAATCACGGAGTCCAACACGAACACATGCTCGAACACGCCTTCCACTGGAACGAAACCCTTTTGACACGGTGAGATGACCCCGTCTTTCGCCCACGTTTGTAGCCGGCGTGCGAGGACAGCGGCGTACAGTTTGTACAAGGTACGACAGAGGCTGATCGGCCTCCAGTTGCCGACCTCCAGTCACCCTCTGGATCTTTGCAGATAAGGGTGACGTTACAAGTCCGCCACGCGCTCGGCATCTGGCCGTTTCTTCTAACGATTTCGAAAAGACCGGATAGTATACGACCCGTAGGGTCAAGGTCCTTCCAAAATCGATAGGAGAGGCCGTCCGAACCCGGAGCGGACTGGAGGTTCAAGCCACTGAGGACCGCCTCAACATCTACCGCCGTCACTCGCTCGTCGACCGACGAGGTTACTTCTAGGGGATCAGGTCTCCCCGCGTATAGGCAGGATTGCATCCAGTCGGGCATGGACGCTTGCTTGCCGGTATCTGCGTCTGCTGCAAGATCGCTGCGGTACCTCCGCGCAGCGGCGCTCATTGTTCGAACCGTCCAACACCTTACGGACCGTACCTTTCATGTCTCTCCAGAAGTCAGCACGAAGTTTCGCTCCCTTACGGTACCGGGGCCGCGTACCGAGCTCAATGCCACCTCCTCCCTCGGGGCTTCTTGTCGGCCGAGGGCCAGGATCCCTGCGACCGGACCGTCGATTGTTCATCACTCGGTACGCCGCACCCCGGTTGTAGGAAGGTCGCTTCGCGCTAACAAGCTTCTCTGACGATGAAAGAATCTGCGTCCAATACTCCAAATCCCGATCGAATTGTTCAAAATTAAAATCTTCCCCACCATGAATATTTACGATATTCATGAGCCACTTCCGTGGTCTTAAAAAGTTTCCCTTATCTTTACATAATTTTGTAGGAGTGCAAGGTGTGTGGACCTCACTCGGAACAGTGTCACCGGTGTTGGGTGACGCGGGACCTTGCCCGGTGTGATCTGCGCCTCCTAGCCGGTTCCGGGGTAATTTTTTGGGGGGTTTAGACTTGGTTGGAACCGGGCCGTGCATTTTTGGGGGGTTTAATAACAGGGTCAAACCTCGGAGTACGGAGAGTGGGACGTTGCTGATAAGAAGGGTTCAGCTTAGACTTTGCTCGGCCCGCTTCGCTGCGGTTACCCTGTGAGGTAGGGGCCCGCGGTGCAATGCGTTCGCTTTTAAGCTTCTGCAAAGTTTGGAGACAGAAGAAAGGATAGGTGCCTTGACCGGTGTAGGAGGGGGCGGGGGGGATTTCTTTAGGGGGCGCCCAGGTGGCTAAACAAACCAGAAGAGGGAAGGGTAGGGGACAACGGCCGTAGCTCGCCGCGACACACCTTGTCCAACAGGTCGGACACGTGCGCCTCAACGGATGCTACGGACGCGGGGGAATGTGGGGGGGGGGATCGCTCGACCCGACGTGAAAAGTATGCACTACCCTCGTGTGAAGTCATCGGGTAGGCAGTGGGCGGAGATCGCCAAGGAAGATCGGGGGAAGAATCGCTTCTTAAAAAAGAAGGATTCGAGGGTGTCGTGGGGGGCCTGGGTCGAAAGCTTCGACGAAGGACGGGGGAAGGCCCGTCGGAGCTAGACCCCGACAGGCTCATTGTTGGGGTGGTCGAACCGGAGAAGCCAGTACGACCGGATAGGGTGGGAGAAGTAAGGTCTATAAATTCAAATGAGGTATCGGAAGAGGAGGACGATCGGCGGCTTGACACCGCCGCCGCATAAGTAGGGGGTGAGGTCGGAACGAGCTTGGGTAACCGGGTGGGGGCACAAGACTTGTTTCCCAAAGAGGTGGGAAGGATAACAGGCGATTGGGATGGGAGCAGGTTTAAAGAATTTGAGACGAGAGGGATAGAAAGCCTAGTTAAAGGAGGCGGACTGGTCTGAAGGACCGGTCCGGAATAAGGGTGGCTTGGGTTACTACCCTTGCAAGATATCCAATGGTCCCTCGCTGCCTGAACAGAGTCAGAGACAGCGATGGCCATTGCACACTTGCTGCACCTGAGGTCAAACATGGTACGAGATTTATGAACTTGCACCATGTGACGCTGCAGGGAGGACACGCTGGAAAAGGATTTATTAAGGAGCGTGTGAGAGCAACACCAAATAGGGCAAAGAAGTTGGGACGGGGGCAAAGGGTATTGGTAGTTAATGTACTTTGTTTGAATACATCCTGTCCGGGGGGAAAGGTTTATAAGGTTCGCCGGAGAAAGAGGCGATTGAAGGCATTTCGTACTCCGAGTGGGTATTTCTAAAATGGAGGCGGGCATCACACAGCCGGGCACACACTAAGCCGCAAACAGGGCAAAAAATTCGACCCCTGTCTTCCTCCTGCCCAGGTCTCAAGCCCTTGCACGTGTTGTAGTGTGTGTCAATTTTATCCAGTGATAGTTCTGATGTTGTAAATCTACATTTGCTACATGTGTATTTGACTCGGATTTGGTTTGATGTTATTGAGCCAATTGGTCGAGGGTGTTGTTTGTTTATATGATTAATTAGTGCATTAACTGTGTGATGTATGCTAGGGCAATTGAGATGTGGACATTCGTAGGACAGGCCCCCCTGTCCATTGTAAACGGCACTCACCACGGGATGAACATCCCCCAACGCAGGGAACTCCGACGAAGACGCCCTCTGCACTCCAGTGGTACCTGAAAAACAACACAGAGGAGAAGACCGACTGGAAGTGCTGGCGAACGGGGTGCTACGTGGTTGATGAGCGCCATTAAAATTCATGATGTGGGGTAATTTTACTTCCCTTTAAAATTGTCGAATCAAAACGCAATGCGGCGCCTAATATATTACTCTTAAAAACTATTTAGAATCTTAATTTAATTGGTTATATTTTAATAAAACGTAATAAAATATATAAAATGTAATTGTACCGTATAAAAATATAAAAGAAACACACACACAATTGAATTATTTGTGATGGCCTACCTCTCAAAAACTATTGAAATGTACAGTTGAAATGTGATTTTAAGTAAATTTAAGGCTGATATTTAAAATAAAGTTGATAGATTTGGAATATGAAAGGCCTAATTGGTATAAATAATGGTATAATTTGAGATTAAATGAAAAATTACTATGAATTAAGAGAGAGGTAGGTTTTAAAAAGTTGAATATTTGACTGGTAACAAAAAAAAGAATGAAATATTGGTCAAAATGATAAATTTACTGGGTATATTTTACAAAATAACACTAAAGCACTAGTCTGAATTAAATTATTTCCAAAGTGGTTGGTTAAACTAGGCAATTTGGCCGGATTCAATTGGATTAAGAAATGTTTAGGGTTTAGTTTAGGGATAGAGAATTGAGGAGAGTGAGTGTTAAATTTATGATTGGCCTAGTTTAACCAGAAAATTTAAAGAAAGGGTAAAAGATACGGTTCCAATTTTAAGAGTTTGACTATGTGAATAAGCTTTAGTATTATAATTGTAGGAATAGGTGTTGTATTGTGTGTGTGTTTTAAGAAATTTGTTGTCTGCTGGTTGTGTGTTGTAGTTCTTCTATTTTGGTATTTTCCTTTTAAAATGACGGTACTCACAGTTTTGAGAAAGGTTTTCTTTGTTTTATAGTCCAGATGTTGTACAGGCAGTCTCCCTGTATTAGGAACAGCGGCAGTCAGTTAGCACAGTCACCGCAGCGGGCTGTGTAAGACACCTAATTTGTGGGAGGAACACTCTTCTTGCTGCGGTGACTGATACGTGCTATGGTGAGTCTGACTGCCGCTAGATATTATTACTTTATTTCAGGGAGACTGCCTTATTAATGCTGTTAATGGTTTATTATAAAATATAAAAGACGGCCGCTTCTTATTTCCAGTTCAAGTTTCAGTTCTTTGTTTTGTAGCTCCCGTGAAACACGTCCGACCGCGGTAAAAAATTTGTACATGTGATGCAAGTCTGACCGTGGTTACACGGGCGAACTTTAAACAAAATTCCATCGCTGGAACATACCGAACTGAGGTAAAAAAATTTTCAAAATTTTTGAAAAATTTTCCAAGTTTTTTCCCACTTCCAGTAGTAAGTTATGCATTAAAATTTGTACATGTGATGCAAGTCTGACCGTGGTTACACGGGCGAACTTTAAACAAAATTCCATCGCTGGAACATACCGAACTGAGGTAAAACATTTTCTAAAATTTTGAAATTTTTTTAAGTTTTTTCCCACTTCCAGTGGTAAGTTATGCTTTAAAATTTGTACATGTGATGCAAGTCTGACCGTGGTTACACGGGCGAAATTTAAACAAAATTCCATCGCTGGAACATACCGAACTGAGGTAAAAAATTTTCAAAATTTTTGAAAAATTTTCTAAGTTTTTGAAAAATTTTCTAAGTTTTTTCCCACTTCCAGTGGTAAGTTATGCATTAAAATTTGTACATGTGATGCAAGTCTGACCGTGGTTACACGGGCGAACTTTAAACAAAATTCCATCGCTGGAACATACCGAACTGAGGTAAAAAATTGTCAAAATTTTTGAAAAATGTTCTAAGTTTTTTCCACTTCCAATGGTAAGTTATGCATTAAAATTTGTACATGTGATGCAAGTCTGACCGTGGTTACACGGGCGAACTTTAAACAAAATTCCATCGCTGGAACATACCGAACCGAAGTTAAAAAATAGTCAAAATTTTTGAAAAGTTTTCTAAGTTTTTTCCCACTTCCAGTGGTAAGTTATGCATTAAAATTTGTACATGTGATGCAAGTCTGACCGTGGTTACACGGGCGAACTTTAAACAAAATTCCATCGCTGGAACATACCGAACTGAGGTAAAAAAAGTTCTAAAATTTTGAAAATTTTTTTAAGTTTTTTCCCACTTCCAGTGGTAAGTTATGCTTTAAAATTTGTACATGTGATGCAAGTCTGACCGTGGTTACACGGGCAAAATTTAAACAAAATTCCATCGCTGGAACATACCGAACTGAGGTAAAAAATTTTCAAAATTTTTGAAAAATTTTCTAAGTTTTTGAAAAATTTTCTAAGTTTTTTCCCACTTCCAGTGGTAAGTTATGCATTAAAATTTGTACATGTGATGCAAGTCTGACCGTGGTTACACGGGCGAACTTTAAACAAAATTCCATCGCTGGAACATACCGAACTGAGGTAAAAAATTGTCAAAATTTTTGAAAAATGTTCTAAGTTTTTTCCACTTCCAATGGTAAGTTATGCATTAAAATTTGTACATGTGATGCAAGTCTGACCGTGGTTACACGGGCGAACTTTAAACAAAATTCCATCGCTGGAACATACCGAACCGAAGTTAAAAAATAGTCAAAATTTTTGAAAAATTTTCTAAGTTTTTTCCCACTTCCAGTGGTAAGTTATGCATTAAAATTTGTACATGTGATGCAAGTCTGACCGTGGTTACACGGGCGAACTTTAAACAAAATTCCATCGCTGGAACATACCGAACTGAGGTAAAAAAATTTCTAAAATTTTGAATTTTTTTTAAAGTTTTTTCCCACTTCCAGTGGTAAGTTATGCATTAAAAATTGTACATGTGATGCAAGTCTGACCGTGGTTACACGGGCGAAATTTAAACAAAATTCCATCGCTGCAACATACCGAACTGAGGTAAAAAATTTTCAAAATTTTTGAAAAATTTTCTAAGTTTTTTCCCGACTTCGAGTGGTAAGTTATGCATTATAATTTGTACATGTGATGCAAGTCTGACCGTGGTTACACGGGCGAACTTTAAACAAAATTCCATCGCTTGAACATACCGAACTGAGGTAAAAAAATTTCAAAATTTTTGAAAAATTTTCCAGGTATTTTCCCACTTCCAGTGGTAAGTTATGCATTAAAATTTGTACATGTTATGCAAGTCTGACCGTGGTTACACGGGCGAACTTTAAACAAAATTCCATCGCTGGAACATACCGAACTGAGGTAAAAAATTTTCAAAATTTTTGAAAAATTTTCTAAGTTTTTTCCCACTTCCAGTGGTAAGTTATGCATAAAAATTTGTACATGTGATGCAAGTCTGACCGTGGTTACACCGGCGAACTTTAAACAAAATTCCATCGCTGGAACATACCGAACTGAGGTAAAAAAATTTCAAAATTTTTGAAAAATTTTCTAAGTTTTTTCCCACTTCGAGTAGTAAGTTATGCATTATAATTTGTACATGTGATGCAAGTCTGACCGTGGGTTATCACGGGCGAACTTTAAACAAAATTCCATCGCTTGAACATACCGAACTGAGGTAAAAAAATTTCAAAATTTTTGAAAAATTTTCTAGGTTTTTTCCCACTTCCAGTGGTAAGTTATGCATAAAAATTTGTACATGTTATGCAAGTCTGACCGTGGTTACACGGGCGAACTTTAAACAAAATTCCATCGCTGGAACATACCGAACTGAGGTAAAAAATTTTCAAAATTTTTGAAAAATTTTCTAAGTTTTTTCCCACTTCCAATGGTAAGTTATGCATTAAAATTTGTACATGTGATGCAAGTCTGACCGTGGTTACACGGGCGAACTTTAAACAAAATTCCATCGCTGGAACATACCGAACCGAAGTTAAAAAATAGTCAAAATTTTTGAAAAATGTTCTAAGTTTTTTCCCACTTCCAGTGGTAAGTTATGCATTAAAATTTGTACATGTGATGCAAGTCTGACCGTGGTTACACGGGCGAACTTTAAACAAAATTCCATCGCTGGAACATACCGAACTGAGGTAAAAAAAATTCTAAAATTTTGAAAAATTTTTAAAGTTTTTTCCCACTTCCAGTGGTAAGTAATGCATTAAAAATTGTACATGTGATGCAAGTCTGACCGTGGTTACACGGGCGAAATTTAAACAAAATTCCATCGCTGCAACATACCGAACTGAGGTAAAAAATTTTCAAAATTTTTGAAAAATTTTCTAAGTTTTTTCCCACTTCGAGTGGTAAGTTATGCATTATAATTTGTACATGTGATGCAAGTCTGACCGTGGTTACACGGGCGAACTTTAAACAAAATTCCATCGCTTGAACATACCGAACTGAGGTAAAAAAATTTCAAAATTTTTGAAAAATTTTCCAGGTATTTTCCCACTTCCAGTGGTAAGTTATGCATTAAAATTTGTACATGTTATGCAAGTCTGACCGTGGTTACACGGGCGAACTTTAAACAAAATTCCATCGGTGGAACATACCGAACTGAGGTAAAACATTTTCTAAAATTTTGAAATTTTTTTAAGTTTTTTCCCACTTCCAGTGGTAAGTTATGCTTTAAAATTTGTACATGTGATGCAAGTCTGACCGTGGTTACACGGGCGAAATTTAAACAAAATTCCATCGCTGGAACATACCGAACTGAGGTAAAAAATTTTCAAAATTTTTGAAAAATTTTCTAAGTTTTTGAAAAATTTTTTAAGTTTTTTCCCACTTCCAGTGGTAAGTTATGCATTAAAATTTGTACATGTGATGCAAGTCTGACCGTGGTTACACGGGCGAACTTTAAACAAAATTCCATCGCTGGAACATACCGAACTGAGGTAAAAAATTGTCAAAATTTTTGAAAAATGTTTTAAGTTTTTTCCACTTCCAATGGTAAGTTATGCATTAAAATTTGTACATGTGATGCAAGTCTGACCGTGGTTACACGGGCGAACTTTAAACAAAATTCCATCGCTGGAACATACCGAACTGAGGTAAAAAATTTTCTAAAATTTTTGAAAAATTTTTTAAGTTTTTTCCCACTTCCAGTGGTAAGTTATGCATTAAAATTTGTACATGTGATGCAAGTCTGACCGTGGTTACACGGGCGAACTTTAAACAAAATTCCATCGGTGGAACATACCGAACCGAAGTTAAAAAATAGTCAAAATTTTTGAAAAATGTTCTAAGTTTTTTCCCACTTCCAGTGGTAAGTTATGCATTAAAATTTGTACATGTGATGCAAGTCTGACCGTGGTTACACGGGCGAACTTTAAACAAAATTCCATCGCTGGAACATACCGAACTGAGGTAAAAAAAATTCTAAAATTTTGAAAAATTTTTAAAGTTTTTTCCCACTTCCAGTGGTAAGTAATGCATTAAAAATTGTACATGTGATGCAAGTCTGACCGTGGTTACACGGGCGAAATTTAAACAAAATTCCATCGCTGCAACATACCGAACTGAGGTAAAAAATTTTCAAAATTTTTGAAAAATTTTCTAAGTTTTTTCCCACTTCGAGTGGTAAGTTATGCA
>CH003211.1:0-34169 GCA_000149265.1 Ciona savignyi
TAAATTTTGTTTGCATATTATTGTTATTTCGCTTAGGTTTGGCGGTCGCCTCCGCTATATTTATTAAATGATATCCCCTTTTTTAATAACGTGTTTTAACGACTGTTCGTTTTGCCGTTTCTTACTGTTCCTGTGTCGTAATTTGATTCGTTTGCCATTTTTTAATCCTGGGGTAAAAATGAATAAGCTAAACTAGACGGACTGCAAAGTTTCCTTGGATATTCCAAAGATAAAATGTTCACCTATACACCACGTCGAAAGTTTGTGGAGATTTTACACGTCTATGAAAACCATTGGATAGAAGCGTCAAATGCATTTAATGAGGTCATAATCTACGAAAATAAGTACCAAAAATATAACAACGGAGATCTTTTTAAAATTTATAAATTGCTTGGTACGGACAAGCCGAGCTTAATGTATTAAGTTTTGGAAGTTTAACGTCAGAACCCTAGATCCAAAAGTTTTGGCGATTTCACAATTGCGTTTTCAATTGCACTTTGCCATGATCTAAATTCATTAACGATCACAATAGAACGTTAAAGAGGCAAGTGTGAAGTCTTCTGAGATCAAAGATAATTATCGGTAGAACCTTTAGTTCGGTATGTGTATGTAAAAATGGTGTAGGGGACGAGCCCATCTTGGATTCGAAAGTTAACCCTGTAATTGCAAATTGGGGAAAAAGCAATTATGGAACCTTAATAAAACTTTTTTTACTTGTTAGACAACAAGGTCTATAAGCAGAAACCAAAACTTTGGGTGATAAATTCAGGGGAATCCCCTTAAGAACTTAAAAACCGAAACTTTATTTTTTTTCTAAAAAGGTGGCTTTTTGGCCATATAGCGCTTAAACGGCTGAGACAATTTTAATCAGATTTGGTGAAATGAAAGTTAATACAATTATGATTTGTTTCTAAATCATGATTGTGACAGGCATGCCATATCGACTCGACATCTCCAACAAGGAGTCGTCAAATCGGATTAAAACTCTAAGAATTGTTAGATAACATGAATCAGATATGTAAAAACAGAAAATTATTTACTTAACCCAGGAGAATTCCCCGAAACCATGCAAAAACAAATGGGGCTGTTTAGGGAATTTAGAATCATTTCACTACAGCGTTTGACAAGAGGCTTTAATTTATAACATTTGTGGTAAAATGTTCGTAAATCTAACACGATTATTTTTTTAACTACACATGGAAAATAAGTTTGGTTTGATAACTATGGAATATTGGATACCATTGACCTGACGTGCACATATCTGACAATAACATGTATTGTGTAATGAACATGGATAATAAGATCCGATTGTTACCTCAGGACCCATATGTTTATGCTTGCAGAAACTTACTACATACTCAGTGTATAAATACAAATTGTGGTTAGTGAAACCTGCTCGAATAAATATATAGCATACAAAATATGTTTTACAAATGATGGTGGTTTAAAGCGTGGTTGACACTCTCTAGTTTTCAAAACGTGTTGTTATTATTAATTGGTAAAATATCCAACACGGTTTGCTGTTTTGCATTGGGGTCTGTATTAAATTTGAAGTTGGAATGCAAAACATAGTAACCGTGTTAAGATAACTTCTACTAGCTTTTCTTATTTCTAAGAAATTGTTTAATGACTAACAATGTTCAAAAAGTCTTCCCAGGCGTCCAATCTATGATTGAATTCTTTAAATCTGTTGTCATAATGCAGTAAAATCGATTATAATCTCTTCTGTTTATTAAATTATACTGTAATAGGAACTTGTAGGCTATACCAAATTATTTCCCGATTTCCCTATGAAATTTATAAATCTACCAAACAGGGCCGGTTTTAGGCCGATTTGACCGATTAGATCAAATTGGGCCCCGCACCTTGAAGGGGCCCCGCGCTAGCGGGGGTCTTTCTGTATTACGAGCTTTAAAATACTACTGAAACGTAAAATAAAAAGTGAAATAATATTCTTTCTCATAACATCAATTTGTTATGCATCGTAACTAAGTCAAATTTATATTTCTGTGTCTGCCTGTTACGTCATAATGCTTTCTATAGAATGCGAGATTGCTAAAGACTTTGAAGTTATTTTGAATGACTTTGCTAATAAAAAGGCAAGAAAAGTCTTTATAAGGTTAATTGCATAATTTTACTTTTTTGCTATTAAAAGTAAAACACTATATCGTAAATAAGCATCCACATTACCTTTAATTTGTTTTATAGAAAGTATTAAATGTCTATTTTTGTAGTTTCTATGTACTGGTATGTATTTTATGATATATAAACACCCATAAATTTTGCTATGAAGTAGGGGCCCCGCCATCACATTTCTAATTGGGCCCCGCGGTTCCTAGCACCGGGCCTGCTACCAAATCGGCAAAATTATTTGACGATTTGATGGCCGAATTGAATACTTTACGAAGTGAAACTGAATATATATATCTTTTATATATTTTTTAAGTTAGTGCTTTACGAGGATTATAGCGAGGGCAAACTCAACGTTCGTCCTCGCTTTACCCACGTTTGCCCTCGCTGCACCCTCGTTCCCCATTGCTTCCTCCACGTTCGCCATCGCTGTACCCACATTCGTGCTCGATGTACCCACGTTCTCTCTTGCTGTACCAACGTTCGTCTTTGATGTATCCATGTTCATCATTGCTTTACCCACGTTTGCCCTCGCTGTACCCTCGTTCCTACGTTTAAATTACGTTTTCGTTGCCGCTTTAATCGTGAACGCTTTAATAGACGGTTTTCGAAACAAGTGTCGAAATCCGCTCCTCTCAGGTGGTTCTTTGTCGCTCACTATAAGACTGTGGTGCACGCTATTTGTTGGATGAAAATGAGGAATGTTCAGTTCTACCTCCAATGGATATTGTTAAGTCGAAATCGTTACATCTGCATTGAATGACACTAATATCAAATCCCGTAATTGGTAGGGATTTTCTGCAGTATTTTGGTTTTAAAGATGCGCAAAATTGTCGTCTCGTCAGAGTTCCTGTTACAGATTTCCTATGGTTTCGGAGGACGCTGTTTTAACGACCAACCGTTAGACCAATTAGAAGTGCTTGCAACGTTTTTGCTTTATAAAACCACTCATATTTACCAAACACGTAAAAAACTAATAAAAAGAAAATAAGCAAGCAAGATAAAATGATAAAATGATTAAAAGGTGCAAAGGGTATAAAAAAGGAAAACAAACAAAAGGCGTAAAACAGTGTATTCAAATTGTATAAAAATGTGGTATTAAAAGTGTATAAAAAGTGTAGAAAATGTGTAAAAGATATATATAAAAGTGTATCAAAACATAACGAAACAAACCTCCGTGCGCGTTACATTCCTACGTATAAACGTGACTCTGACATACGTTTTTAAAGCAGGCGCAGCCTAGTTTTTATATATGACATATGTGCCAGTAATTATAATCCCACTTACGCCCTTTGCTTTCCAGCGTAGTTGCTTATGTCCCAATGTTTTCTATTTTAAAAGACAAGTCTCCCGATTTGTGAGTATCCCACACGTATTTATAATTTTTTTCGCTGTGTCTTTTAACTATTAATTCACCATGCCATGTGTTTTTATTTTGTAGCCTATATGGGAAGTTGTGGTTAGTTCACTGTTTTTGGCAGCTCAGTTGATGAATCGTTTCCTGCGAGTTTTGTTTAACGCCTGCCAAGCCCCGTGTACAAACATGTGTTTCCTGGTATGACTCTTATATAAACCGTGTATAATTCCATAATATGGGAGAGAATGCGCTAATGCCGCTTTTGGCCTGACCGCTCTCTCCAGTTTTACCCTACCTACATAAGCTATGTACCTGTATACAGTGCTTTAACTGGTTGCACGCTGCGCGATTACCCAACAAAATAGTTTACCTCTGTTTACCCCTTGTCTTACCCTGGGTAAACCACGTTTTAGTTAAAGCGCTGCTACAGTTTAAAGAAATGGTGAGACTTTTCGTCTAAATGTGTCTGTCGGATGCTCCAGAGTCGCTTTTATTTAGTTAGGTCCTTTTTACAAACACCACAGAGGTTAATAAATTAGCTACCGCTTTTTTTTCGCGTTTGTGTGGGTGCAAATTAAAGATAATATTATAGGAGATCGTACTGCCCTGTACGAATCGCCTGTAGCACCACCCATTCCCCACGTGTTACGTACCCTCCACCTGTTCCACAACGAGCAACGACGCCACTTCCAAATCCCCGTCGGGTAACACGGTCGGTTTATGGAACCTATACGGTGCCAAGTTTGATCGGATGTATTGCCATAGTTTGTAAAAGCGCTGCATATGTGTCACCTGACCTTTAACTACACTGTTAAAAAAATTTGTAAATTTTAACTCAAAATCTTGTAAAAATTTACCTACACCAACGGGTAAAGTGATTTTACAACGATTCGTTGTGAAGTTTATTTTACTTCCCGCTTTTTATGGATTAGCCAATCACAGACAACATAGATTTTGGGCGCGAAAGTGTCTTTGTTCCTGTCCAGACTGGTCCGCGTTTTAACCGAATAGTTTTTGAGTTTGCTAGGCTAGCTTAAATGTGTAGGATACCAGTATTAAGTAAGAATTAATTTAATATTCAGCTTATATGAAAGGTAAGTTTGTGCCAAGACTAATGTATTGTCTAGGTTTAGGTATAGCTCTGCTCAAAACGCTGCAAATAGTCCTATAGCTTAACATAGCGATGAGCAAAGTAGAATTTCAGTTCCTAGAGTTTAAGTATTTCCGAATATACTTATCCAAAATCCCTCTTACTAGCCTAATATACAGCTTACCTGTAATTGTTCTGTTACAATTGTGGTCTACTGGCTAGCATACGGTATAGATCTGTAGCCTATATGATTTTGCTTATTTTTAGTTTATATGATTTTGCCGTTGTTGTAGACCTAGAAATGTAGTACACCTCTATTTTCCTTATAACCCAGGATTACTTTCCTATTAAAATAGCTCTTACAGATATGTTTATCCGTACTAATTACTAGCATTAAGGTGTAACGAACGATTTCTTACTCGCCTCTATGGATTTCCATAGCCTATTTCCGACTTTTACTTTTACCCATTACTATCGTATGTTTTGAAAAAAGTTAACTTTTTTAATCTGGTTCTAATTAGTCTGTATGAAAAGTATGTCAATTTCGTCCGAGATCTCGAGTGTGCAAGATAAAATGCTGGGTTTAGTGTGCAATGTTAACTTGTATGCATTGACTAAAAAACGGTTTAATTAACCACATATATAATAACATTTTGCAAATTTTAGTAGGGTAAACTGTAAAAATGATCCTAAAAATGTTCATTGGTTTTATATTACTGTACACCAGGTGTGCAATAAGCAAATTAAAAACAAATTTTAGGTGCACAGTTGCGGTACTTTCCATACTGGTATGTAAGGCTACTATTTGCCTTAGTTTGTTACAGTTGCAGACTGCTTTCAGTGCATATAAAAGACTACTGTCATGATTTTGTTTAGACGTAAGAATGTGCTCCTTACAATGTCCTGTTACTATATGTGAAAAGTCTTTTGACAATTCTAAAGTGCTTATTAAGCACTTGAAGCAACATATTCAAATTGGATATGAAGTTCGATGTCCATGTATCAATTGTGTACGAAGTTACCGGAATGTTTCTTCATTTTCATCCCATATTTCAAGAACCCACACTGTTTCCTTTATTGAAGATGTATCAAACTTTCCAACTGCTCCAAATTCAGATATTCATCTTTCCACAAATACCAGTTATATCTCAGAGTGTTCAGCTGCCGAAACTTTATGCACTAGTTCCACCAACTGTACTAGTAAACCACCGGCAACTGTCGACACAATAACCAAACAATATGGTTTGGCATACTGCTCGTTGCAATACAAACAACTGGTTCCTGTTGCCACTATTAAAGATTTAATTTTTAAGCTTCAAGCAGCTAATACTTTGCAAAGAGAATACTTAACCAACCTTTTAAAAACATTACTACAACAAACCTTACTGGAACCAAGTAGTGTTGATGAAATAGTAAAACAATTTTCATCTAGCGATGTATTTTCTCAGATTCATTGCGACGGTGTTCTACGCTCTTCCTACTCGCGCAACAAGTTTTATCGATCTATGTTTCATCATGTAGATCCTGTTCCGTTAAAGATTAATAGCTTTCATAGTCCCATAGAAAAACAAAAGGTCTACCACTACATTCCTATACTCGAAACAATTAAAGCAATGTTTCAAAATGCTGCTGTAAGAGAGCAATTTCAACGACCAGAAAAATCGGGCAGTGACTTTTCTGATTTAAGAGATGGTGCCGCTTATAAAAGAAACCGCTTATTCCAAGCGCATGGGCAGAAAGCAATTCAAATTGTTATGTATCAAGATGAGTTTGAAGTGTGCAATCCTTTAGGCTCAGCAAAAACCAAACACAAAATTCTTGCAGTATATTTTACCTTAGCAAATTTAAACATCGCAAGTCGTTCTAAAGTGGAATCTTTACAGCTTGTGTTACTGTGTAAATCAAAGCATGTTAATGCTAATTTCTGTGCTAATTTATTTCAACCGTTAATCAATGATATTGCTACTTTAGAGACACAAGGTATTGATGTTGGTTTTGAAGAGAAAGTGATTGGAAGCCTGTTATGTATAACTGGAGATAATCTTGGTAGCCATTGGTTAGGTGGTTTCATTACAAATTTTAGCACAGGTGAATATATGTGTCGTTATTGTACAGTGCAACAACAGGAATTTAAGTTGAATGACAGGACTGGTGCACCTTTTCGTACTGTTAAGTCATATGATGCTGCAGCAAGACTTTGTGAAGTTTCAGATAACAGCAATATAACTGGCATAAAATCTAATTCACCGTTTAATACACTGCAATACTTTCACGTTTGCCAGCCAGGATTGCCACCTTGCATAGCACATGATTTATTTGAAGGAGTAGTAGCATATGACATGGCACTATACATCAAATATTTTATATCACAAGGTTGGTTCACTCTTGAATGTCTCAATTATAAAATAGACCATTTCTCATATTCAAAAGAAGATCGACTCAGTAAACCTCCCATTATGAAGAAAGTTACCAAACTACCCGGTAATGCTAGTCAAAACTGGTGTTTTCTTCGTTTATTTCCAATATTTATTGGTGAAAAAGTAAAGAATTCTGATGATGCTGTTTGGCAATTAACTCTTTCTTTGCATCGGATAGTGCAAGTGATTTGTGCTCCAAATTTAAACAAACAAGATGTATGCTTTCTTAATCAATCTATTCTTGTATATATTGCAATGCGTCGATCCACGTTTCAAAATGTGCCCATTCGTCCAAAACACCACTACCTTAGCCATTACCCATACTTAATTCTACAGTTTGGCCCTCTTATCAGAGTTTGGACACTACGATTTGAAAGCAAGCATAGATATTTTAAAAGAATTGTAAAGCATTGTGGCAATTTTATCAATGTGACGCATACACTTGCTCACAATCATCAAATGTTGCAGTCTTACTTGTTGGAAACCTCACTTTTTGAAGACAATGTTAAATTACCTTCTTCTAATGTTGGTAATTATTATTCAATAAGCATAAAGCAAGCCTTATTGGACAGTGGTTTTCAGTTTTTGCATTGTTTATTTTATAACAATGTTTCCTTTAAAGGTACAGTTTATGCTGTTGGAAATTACATTGTGTTAGATAGAGCTGATGAAAATTTGGTTGTAGGAAAAATAGAACTTGTGTTTGTTTCTAATGCTATTGTTTATTTTCTTGTAAATCGTCAACTTGCAACTTTAATTCCCCATTTAAATCTTTTTCATGTACCGGAGGCGGCACCCAATAACTGTTGTATTAAGCTTGTGGATATATACGATTTTTATCCTTTACATTGTTACAATTTTAATGACAGTAATATTCTAAACCTAAAGCATTACATTGTTTAACATATACACTTTTTATTACACAGTAATTATTAAATGTACAATGGAAGAAGCCATACTTAAAACTTAGCCGACTCTTCCCAAAGTTACTCTGACCAAGCTAGTGTCTGTGCTTCAAGATGACCTAGGCGTTACCTCTGTGAGCGACCTCGGTGAAGTACGGGAAACTGATATTGAACATATCCTGAAACCAATCCCAACAAGACAACTTATCAAAGCATGGAGCCAAGATACCAGTCCAGGTAATCTACCATCACTGTGCAAGCTGTTTTTCTCTTTTATCTATAGCTTAATAAGTAATATATATTGTAGGCCTCTATGGATTTATCTATTAAATGTTCAACATATTATAATATACATGTGTGTTGTAGTAGTGATGAGATGAAATGAAAATTATCCGGTTCGGCTGGATGCTGAACACTGCACATCACTCACTATGCTGCTGTAATGTAATCCTAGACATACTAGCCGTAACAGGTGTTTGAACCGTGGATACCATTAAATATTGCATGTATTAGTTTAGTTTTCAGTGAAAATTTAAACTGATTTATTTCTTTAGGGGATACCATTCATAACACATCTTTTGGAAGTGGTTTTAGTACCGAGCCGGTAACATCTGATAGTTCTTTCTCTTCATCATCAACTGAGGTGGATTGGATACTTAACTTCCAAATTCCTTGGAATGATTTTCCAAAAGAGCTCCTTCTATCCTGCGAAAGCAGTGCTGTACCCAATGCATTACACAGACTAGAAATGGTCCGTGTATTAATCGATGCCATTTTTAAAATTACAAAGCGGCCAAAGAAGAGGGATTTGCAAGTTATAGCATCTAGGATTATTGCCAAATATCCCCATTCGTTTAAGGATTCGGTTGGTGACTTTTCATTGGGTGATGGCAAAGAAACTTTATCCAATCAGCTGTCTGAAAGGATGCACTACTGCAATCGGAAGCAAAAGAAATTCGGAAATATAGGCGAACCAATCCCGAAACCTAATTTGAAAAGAAAAGAATCTTATGGCTGCGACATGAACAAGTGGTGTGGTGGTTCAGAGTCCCCTGACACCAGCAATGTTCTCACTGAACATAAAGACTGGTTGTTAGAAGAATATAACAAAGAAAAAGCTGTGCAACAAACCTCAAAAATAAAAGAATTGATGCAAACTACATTTTCGCTGCAACGAAAAATAATCAATAAGAAGATTCAAGTGAAAGAAATAAAAAAAGAGTGGCCATACCTTTTAGAAGACGAGTACTTGCTATCTCATTTTGATAATTTAGTAACAAGTGGTGGTGGGAGCTCTGGATTTTTTCATCAACTAGTGAAATCTTCCCATGATGTATACAGGTAAAAATTGTGATTACCGATCACTATCAACCCATATTTTGTTTAATATGCTAAATTAAGTCCACATTAAAGTTGACCAACGTTGTATTTTTTATATATAATACATACATATTATATACCAAAATACCGTATACTTGTTAGTTGTTACTGTATATCATAGCCATAAACTTTTATAAATATATGGATACCAGTCATTGTTACTCATTTAATTTACAGGACATTCAAATCTTCGACCAACATTAACATTTGTAAAAAGATTTGGGAAATAGATCAAAAACCAAAGATGTCGCAGTCTGTGGGAATGTTAGAGTTGGTTGCGACTTACTTTAAAGAGGATATTTCCCAGCTCTATCAAACATTTTCTGTGAGTATACATTTAGTGCTGTGGCGCTTGGCGTTAAACCCTTTTTGATCTATTAACTGTTAATAGATGTTGATGAAGAGGCATTTGCTTTTTGGTCATCTGCAAGTCTAAGCCCACCCTGTCCACGCTATTAAATATATTTTTGTTTCTTTTCAGAAAGAATCACTTATCACAGAAATCAGAGAACGGGCACCAGCAACACCATTCATTGCTGTTATAGGTATGTCATGACTGTATTAAAGCTCATTCTACATGCTACCGCACATTGTTAAGATATGTTTCTGTGTTAAATCTTTCTTAGAAAGGTGATTTTTAAATGGTTTCTAAATTACAGTTGCAGTAATACTAAAAATGAGAAATGTGAATGTCCGAAGTGTGTCAGACTGAAGCAGTGTATTGAAGCGCCTTGGTGTATCTCTCTAAACCTCTATTTAAAAATAGTCGTGATCTTTAATGCTTTGCTTTTAAACAGGTGAATCACCAGCAACAGAATTTTATGTGGCAATTGAACAAGAAGTGACTGCAAGATTTAAAGATTTCTTCAAAGCATTAGTGTATACATTCTGCTCATTCTATGTGTTTAATATGGTATACACAGAGAAAATAGAAAACCTATTGGAATTTGTGCAAAGGTAATTTTATTTTGCTTGTAATAGTGCATTTAATCCACTCCCATTTGCCATAGTGTATATTATTGCAGTGTCCTTGAAACTATGTCCAATCCTTCAGCCTTAATACCACCTGATTATAAATATTGTTACATTTTTTCACAGATACTTCGCTAAAATAGGAGAGTGTGGGTCAAAGACTAAAAAGGCAAAACGGCACAATGTAAGCCCTAAAGTTAGGCATTTGTGCAATGCAATAAAGCAATGCATGGAAGATGGAACTGACTGCTGTTCCGAAATTTGTTAAAACTTGTGTTCTTGGACTTTTTGATAAATTTGTTTTTTGCATTCTTCACTTTTAAACTTCACAACTGTTCATTTCTGTTCGCATTGTTCCTTATTTTTATCTTCTTTTATCTGATTTTAATAGTGTGGATTTTCTGGATAACTTTTAGTGTTGTATCTGGTAATTTTTAGTACAAACTGCTCTAAATCAGTGTAATTATTATTCCTGAAATTAATATTTACTGTGATCGAATATTGTAAAATTGAATAAAAATGTTGGTAAAAACATGATTTATTACAATAAAAATTTGTAATTTTTACAATAAAAATCACAACATTTATTGGTAAATAAATGTTTTTACTATGAAGTATTGTAAATTTTTAAGGGATAATATTGTAAAATTTACTACATTTGTTAGTAAAATTCAAATATTACTGTAAAAAAGGGTAAATTTTCCTTAGAATTGGTGGTAAATTTTACCATACATACGATGAAAAGTGCTGCATGGGAAATATTGTAAATTTTACCATCATTTTTTTAACAGTGTAGTCTAATATTGGTCGTTATTACTTTTTACCACCTTGATGTCTATGTTTTGTCGTCCGGTCGCACTGCAAGGCTGTTTGTTTACATTTTCTAATCAGCGAAGATATATGGTACTGATTTTGCTTACTTGGTTGGCGAAAGTATGGCTTCATGGTGTCATGTGATATAATTCGCGGCCTTATGTGAGATGTAACAATTTCAATTAACTAGAGAGTGTCAACCACGTGTTTAACCATCACTATTTGTAAAACACATGTCGTATGCCATATATTCATGCTACAGGGTCCCTAATCACATTTTGTATTTTATACGCTGTGTATGTAGTTATTGTTTCTGCAAGCATAAACGCATGGGTCCCATAGTTATCAAACCAAACTTCTTCCCCATGTGTAGGTAAAAAGAACAATCGTGTTAGATTTACAAAGATTTCATCACAAATGTTTTAAATTAAAACTTTTTTAAGTGCTGTATTGAAATAAAGCTAAATTCCTAAAACAGTTCGATTTAGTTTTCATGGCTTCGGGGAATTCCCCATGGGCTTGGTAAATAAGTTTATGTTTTTACATATGTGGGTCATGTTAACTATCAATTCTTAAAGTTTTAATCCGATTTGACGAATCCTTGTTGGAGATGTCAGTGCAATGTGGCATGCCTGTCACAATCATGAGTCAGGAACATCTTTTCGTTTTTAAGGGAGTTAACCTAAGTAAATGTTTTCTTTCTTTTAAGTTACACAGGGTGGCTAACGATTTAGCATTTCACCAAATCTGATCAAAATTAGAGCAGCCGGTTAAACGCCATGTTCCGAAAAGCTATTTTTTTAGAAAAATAACCGTTTTTGGATTTTAACGTCTCCGGGGGAGTTCCCCTAGATTTATCACCCACAATTTTGCTTCTGCGTATCTCGACCATGTTGTCTAACAAATGATAAAGCTTTATTACTATTTTATTCTTCCTTCTGGTAGATGTCGGGGCGTCATGCCATGCCTGTCACAATCATGATTTGAGAACAAAATCTTTTTTTAGGGTATTTCCCTAGGTAAATTTTTTATTTTTTCCAAGTGTTAAATCAGTGCCTAATGCACTTACATTCCACCAAATCTTATTCAAATTGGAGCAGCCGTTTAAGCGCTATGCCACAAAAATCTATATTTTTCATAAAAAATACCCGTTTTGGTTTTTAACCTCCCAGGGGAATTCCCCTTGATTTATCACCCAAAATGTTGGCTTCTGCATATCTAGACCATGTTGTCTAACACATGGCTAAGTTTCATTACGATTCCGTTATTCCTGTCTGGTAGATGTCGGGGCGACATGCCATGCCTGTCACAATCATGATTTGAGAACAAAATGTTATTTTTTAGGGTATTTTCCTAGGTAAAATTTTTATTTCTTCCAAGTGTTAAATCAGTGTCTAATGCACTTACGTTCCACCAAATCTTATTCAAATTGGAGCAGCCGTTTAAGCGCTATGCCACAAAAAGCTATTTTTTTCATAAAAAATACCGTTTTGGTTTTTAACTTCCCAGGGGAATTCCCCTTGATTTATCACCCAAAATTTTGGTTTCTGCATATCTAGACCATGTCGTCCAACAAATAGATAAGTTTCATAACGATTCCATTATTCCTTCTGGTAGATGTCGGGGCGCCATGCCATGCCTGTCAAACCTTTGACGAAAAAAAAAAAGAAAAAAAAAGAAAAAAAAAAAAACGGACAAAAACAATATGTGTCCCAATTTTTCAATTGGGACCCATAATTCTACACTATTTATACACGCACTTACATACAATTTACCAGTACTATGCATGGTTGTGTAACTGAGTGTAATTGACCAAACATGTTCTATTAGTTTTTAGGATAGGAGGATAGGGATATTCATGTTTATCGCCGTGAATTGGAAAACCAAGGGGGTTAACACACGGGCAATCGTCAGATCACCTCGCGCCAATCGTCGGGTTACCGGAGCTATTGCAGTGTGTTGTATATGATTGGCACGTTCCTTAAATTTGGTAGAACCCATTAATTTGCTGGGTTTAGGCAATGTCCGTAAAGTACCTTGCCCAAGGACACAACCGACTAGCTCAGTTTCGCACATGAAACCTTTCGATTAAAAGGCGACGCACTTAACCGCTAGACCAACGGGCCGAACAAATAACACAACATAACATTATGCGCAAAAAAACTATTACAGAAACCGCGAATTTACTACAGATGTGATTAGAACATTGTTTATTTTTTTAAAACTGTAACCCTTCGTAAAGGGGTTTAACTTTTACTTCCGCCTTCCGTTTTTTCCGCGTTTTATATTTCTAGGTAAAAAAGTTTACAGTATCAGATCAGTGTTGGAGTTGTGCAATGCTAAGAGCAGCCAAATTTGTGCGTAACTAACTGTTAAAGATGAAGCATGTAAAAATATGAAACGGTTTTATTTTTAATATACCAATGTTTTTTTGGGGTGCCTCTAAATACTACAGGACCGCTTGGAACGCGCTTGGATCGCTTGGATCACTTAGATTGCTATGGAAAGTAATTCTAACTCTGTCCCAAACACCAATCTCTACCCCAGAACTAACTTTAACCCCAACCCTAACATTAATATCATGGCTTTTGTAATTACTAAGTATAGTAAGCGATCCAAGCACTCCAAGCGATTTAAGCGCTCCATGCGCTTCTGTAGTATTTAGAGGTACCGTGTTTTTTTGCTTTTAAGTGCATTAAGAAGTAGAGGGTGAACACATGAACAATTGTCAGATCACTCACGGGGAAAACTAAAAGCAGGGAAAGCGGTAAGGAGGGAAACTACTCACTAAAATGAATATTAGGGCAAAAGAGTTAGCTTTAAACATGGGGTTGGAGTTAGGGTTAGTTCAGGGTTTGAGATTATTGTTTAGAGAAGGTTTAAAATTAATTTCCATAGTTTTGTGAGCACTTTCCCTACTTCCAGGACCGCTTGGAGCCAGTATGGAAAGTACGGCAGCTGCACACTCGAGATTTTTTTCCCTTGCGTCTTTTGCACACTTGGGTAATTTCACACACGCTCGCGAGCTGGCAGTATAAACATCGTATAATTTCCAATAAACTTGTAAACCTACCTCTGGACCTCGGGTAATTTACTTTCCGTACATTTTTAGTTACGTAGATAGATATGTTAGCTGGCGGACACGAAATTGAGGATAGAATAATATGTTTTTTAAGATTTTGGTAAAACAGTTATGAAAACGAGATTGTGTGCACACTTGAAGTGTGCATTTCTTGGACGTTTGCCCACTGCACACTTAAGATATTTGGCGTGTGCACACTCGAGATCTCGGTGAAAATTGAAGTACTTTCCATATGGGTTTAGAGGTACCGCTTCGTAATTACAAAAGCCATGATAATAATAGATACGGGCTAGGGACAGCAAAAAAAGGAAGTCTGACTTTTCTCTGCTGGGTGGCGCTATTTATGTTTGGAATTATCTGGGGAGTGCTGATTTTCAAGTGTTAAGCGGCTGAGCGGTACCTCTAAATACTCCGGATCGCTTGGAACGCATGGAGCGCTTGAATCGCTTGGATCGCTTACTATACTTCGTAATTACAAAAGCAATGATATTAATGTTAGGGTTGGGGTTAAAGTTAGTTCTGGGGTTGAGATTAGTGTTTGGGACAGGGCATAGCAATTTAAGTGATCCAAGCGCTCCAAGCGGTCCTGTAGTATTTAGAGGCACCCGCGACTGAGTGGTCGTATACTAGATTTCGCACTTACTAATCGTATTCCTCGTTAGTATAGTGGTAAGTATCGCGGGAGACCATGGTTCGATTCCCCGACGGGGATATTTTTTCGGCTTTTTAACTCTTTTGTTTCTTAGTTATACACAAACTCATGATAACGCCGCATTCATCTCTGGCTTAATTAATCGATCTTATAACATTAAAGCTCATTGCAGTTCTATCACTTTATACTTTGAATTGATTGTACACACTATTTATTTAAAATGCGTAAATGGTGTAAAAAACATGGGGCTAGAGTTAGTGTTAGTCTTGCGGTTGAGATTAGTGTTTAGGAATGGGTTAAAATTAGTGTCCGTAATTTTAGTGAGTAGTTTTCCTCCTTCCCGCTTTAGTACAGCTGATAAATAGCACCATCCAGCAGAGAAAAATCAGACTACCGTTCTGTCCCTAACCGTATGTGATAATAATGTCTAGGGTTGGGGTTAAAGTTAGTTATGGGGGTTGAGAATTAGTGTTTGGGACAGGGTTAGAATTACTTTCCATAGCAATCTAAGTGATCCAAGCGCTCCAAGCGGTCCTGTAGTATTTAGAGGCACCCCTTTAGCGTTGCCCTCAAATCACCTCGCGCCCCACCGTCGGGTTACCGGAGCTATTGCAGTGCTTTGTGTATGATTTACACGATCCTTCAATTTTAGTAGAACCTATTATTCTGTTGAGTTCAGGCAATGTCCGTTTAGTGCCTTGCAAAAGGACACAACAGACTAGCTACCGATCATTTTCGTACCTACAATCCTTTGGCTGAAAGGCGACGCACTAAACCACCAGACTTATCTGTCGGACAAACAATAAAACTTCGCAAGTAAAAGTATGTATATATTGTATAAGGTGATCATGATCCGGTATGGAAAGTACTTCACTTTTTGCCGACATCTCGAGTGTGCACTCATCAAATATTTAAGTTTGAAGTGTGCAAACGTCCAAGATTCTCCTTTTTATTACTGTTTTGTCAAATTCTTAAACAAACATATTATTTCGTCCTAAATCTATATCTGTCAGCTAACATTTTTATCTACATAACATAGGGTAGGCTACATAACAAAAAATGTACTGACAGTAAATTAAAAAATTATACGATGTTTATGTTTAAAACAAAAGGCTGGGTCAACACACACGCTCACAAGCACCGAAAATAATTTTTGTTTTAAACCATCACCACGAATTCCAAACCTTGAGCAAAATCCCAATTGTTTAGCTACACTCATATTTATTTGCTCTCCATGCAAGAATCATTTTCAAAGGAAATCACCTTCCAAAATAGTTACTGTTTCTGTTTGTGCCAATACATGATTCTAATTGACAATGGTTCTTAATCTTTTCTCTACGAATATGTGGTAATAACAAATACTTAAACTTACATAAACTAATTAATTCACATTGGTGATAACAAAATAGTAAAATCTTAGCATCTAAAAACTTAATAATTATTACAGTATGTTAGATAATATAGGCTATCAAATATCTTCTGACATTCTAAAGACACATGTTATTATTGATTAGAAATTTGACGTTATTGGTTTACTTGTGGGTTGTGACACAACATAGATTTTAAATGAATATACTATTTATAATTTAAATGCAGTATTATCCTTGATTGCTACATACGGGTGCAAAATGGAATTTCACAAACATGGTGTTCTAGAGGCGAGCTATTTTTATTGCAAATCTACTGTCACTTGTTTTCAATACAACAAAATTTCTTTCTAAATTTATATTTTTATCTTAGTTTTTGTAGAGTTACAGATCTGTGACGTTCAAGCTATTATAGGAACATTTATCGGTATAAAATCTATGTGGGTGTAATTAGCTTTATTAAATATGCTCATTTTAGACACATTTGACAAGTTCAAATTTGAATTTCTGACAATGCCCCTGTACTGGCATGAGTTAATATTGTAAGTGTGTCTCACCTGAACAGGCCTTGTAACCACTGTGCCATTTGGTCAGTCTTTTACAGCATTTATAATTATTATATTTGCAGACATTACATGAAGCCCACTGAAATGACAAGTGTGTACCTTTATAACAACTCTCTGGTTGCATTTTTTAGTTTGTTGTTCTTTTATTTTGTTGGTCCACTGTTAAGCGAAATGTTAACTAGTTCAAAGAAAAGTTACAAAACCATGTCAAAGAAAAATAAAATGGATTGGCATTTTCGGTAAGTTTAAAATATATATGTATTGTGGATGCATATTTGTAACAAATCTCCAGATTAGATTGGCACAGTAGGTTTCTTGCGGTGTGGGGGACAGGATTTTCCATATTTTAACGATGTTTTAGTTCCAAGTAGACTAATTGAACTTAATAGTTTACCAGTCACCAATCCTTTGAATATATATAATTATTAATATACAAAGTGCAGTGCTTATATGATGAAAAAGACAATTTGTGCTGATATTCATAATGCATTGTAAATAAATAAAAGTATAAGGGTGTCAGCATCGTCTAAATCAGCGGTTCTCAAACTGGGGTCCGCGGTCTTTTTAGGTCCGCGAGACAATTTTCTGGGACCGCGAAGCACCTTCCAAAAAATTAAAACGACGCTCCTGAAGAAAAACATTTGTGTAAAATTAAGTTTTCACCCAACTTTTCTTTCAATCAACTAAACAAACACAATTTGTCATGAAAGCTTACAGGCTACATAGGCATTTATGACATCACAAGAAGCTATTTGATGTCACAGTAGTGCAATTCAAAAGTACCAACAAGCCTATCTGAGACTGCAGAACTGATATGTAGTAGGAAATCGTACAACTCCTATTATAGTAGGAGTAAACATTTAGAAAAATGCCAAAAACAGAGGCGTCTCGTATTTCCTTAAGCCATGCATCCGGGTTAATATGTTTTGTTTTAGAATTTTAACGTTGCTAAATTTTTCGTTTTAATTCCATATTTTTCAAGGGGACTGTGAGTCATTTAAAAATATGCTAGGGGACCGTTGCGTAATTTTTTAAAAACAGTTTGAGAACCGCTGGTCTAAATGCTACTATTTGTAAAACACATTTTGTGGGCTAGTAATATTTTAATGCAAGCAAAGTCCTTAACCACAATTGGTAGGCTATAATTTATACACCAAGTGTGTAGTTTGTTTCTGCAAGCACAACCGAATGGGTTCTTGAGGTTACACAACCAGTCTTTTTATCCATGTTTTATATGCACTTTAAGATGTTTGTCTGCGCGTTGACAAAAGATATGTAAATATTTCCACGCTTTTAAAGTAATTCTATTTGTAAAAGTTTTTTGAAGCCTAATTTATTATCACCCGATACGAAGATTGCTTATCGGTATTTATTATATTCGCCGCACAAACACTGCAACCGAATTTGCACTATCGGTAATATTAACTAAATTTTAGGGTTTTAGCTCTATTCAACTCGTCTCAGTTACCGCTGATAAATCCTAATTATAACAAAAGCAACGGGCAATAACCACGGCGGTGAAGGATAGTGAAAAAAAGTTTAGTTTGCATTTTTAACCTGTCCCGTCGGACGAGCGCCGCACAATATTTACTTGTCCCACGCAATAAATCACCTGTCCAGGACAGGCGGACAAGCGTGTATGTCGAGCCCTGGTATATTTATGTCAAATTCTTGTACATGTACATTTCATTATCTTACATAATCAGCCTATTACGCCAGTATATTAAATTAACCTATTATGCCACAGGTTCTTTATATTTTATTATTGCATATGAATAGTGGTTGTAACAAACTTTTTGCCAGGAGCCAATAAGCGTAATTTCATTCTAGTTTTGAATGTACATTTTGTGCAAAACACAAGTTCTAGTCAACTTCACATATAACGTTTAGATCGGTAAATTATAGCTTAATAAAGGCCATTTTAAATGATAATAATAATAATAATATAAGAGATACGGGTACTACAAAGCAAGAACCAGCGTCTCTAAACTAATAACGCATGTTTTGCCAGTTAATTGTCCGCGCCAGACAATATGATCGATGGAAGGTGTAAAATTGACCAATTACTCACCGTTATTTTGTGGTCTGATAGGCCTACTTCATAATTGCTAAATCCTGTTGGTGATGTTTTTTTTTTAAGTCGCAATAGCTCTGACAAAAAAATACAAATCCTGAATCCAACGTCAATGTTAAAATATCAGACATCGTCTATCTGGTTTGGACAATAGATATTGATTTGAAATATGATAGGCCTACAGTTTAAAACAGCAAATACAATAATGCCAAATGAAGAAATACATGCGATTAGAGATGCATAATATAGGATAATTAGGTACCGGTATTCTAGAATACTCTAGAATAACAGGATTCATATCTAGAATTTTAAATCCTGATCTATAATGTTTTAACATTTTTTAAAATTTACAATGCTGTGCAAATATTTTCTCATTTAAAAAAAAAATATGTGATGAGTCCAATTTATGAATTCAAACAATATTTTTACCATTACATGTTGTGTCTCTTAACACTATTGCTGAGAAAATTGCTATCAAACACCTGATGATTTTTTGTCTTTCCAGTTAAGACATTAAGACTAGCTATTATCGCCCTTAATCGAATACATGGGATATCATTCTTTGTGCTAATTAAAACTTAGTTGTTTAAGTGGACTAAATATTGCCAATACCAACTGTGTTTATTCAATAAATTACTTTTACGCCTATGGAATAATTGCGTCATATCTAAAGGTCCGATGAACATGCAATTATAGCCCGGCCTAGTCCATTTGTGTGCGTGCGTTTTAAGTAGTCCACGACGCACATGTATTGACTATTGATAAAATAATGTTGTTGTAGTGCTATAATATTTTGGGTGTTTTATGGTGTGCCGGTTTGGCAATACATATCTAATACACTAAAAATGGTTCACTGTAGGTATGGGGTATCCAATTTTTTTTTTTCTAATTGAAATTCAATATCGATTTTTGTTGGTTTTTAACTCTTTCCCTCCCAACTCGCCATATATGGCGAGTTGGTGGGAAAACATGGTATCCCGTCTGTCCATAAATGGATACAAATCTAAAAAACGATTTCTCCGCAATGCGTAATGGTAGAGACCTCAGCTATGGCTCATTCGATCAAGGAAACCCTATATTTTATTCTCTGTGATTATCGAGGAGAAATATTAAAAATGCGAGGAGTGATATAGCCTTTCTTTTTCAAGGCTTCGCCTCTTATTTCTATCGATTTTACACGAATTTACACGTGACTAACTCAGCCAATAGGAATCGTGTTAACTTGCAGAGAAGCTCTTTTTGTCAAGCAAGTCTTTCTTTACATTCTCTGTAAATTACGTGCCGTTGAGATAAAAAGGAGAGCGTTGGTGACGTTTTCGCCACGGGCGGTATGCCGCGTGTTCACCAAAGCATGAACCCGGCTGTGCCTGCTGAGAGCGTCCTGCTGAGAGCTCGAATTTCAATTACAAATAGTAAAAAAACTACTGAAGATAAAAATACAGTTCGAATTTTCCTGAGTACAAAAACTATTAGACAATCTACATTCCAATTTTCATATCATTTGGGCATTCCAATAATAATTGAGTATTTCGTTTGTCAGTGCACCTCAAATTTTTCAAAGTCGAGCAGAATTTTCTTTGCATAAAAAGTGGTGTTCACTAAAGTTTACATAATATATTCTTTATTAGAGGTAGATTTTAGATGTGCAGCTTGTTTAAAAGAGGGATAAATTATCTTTCCAACCAAACTAAATATTAAATCATAGCATAAACTTTAGAAAAACTGTGCTAATTTGAAAATGACTAAAAATTGTAAAAAACACTGCGGGACAGCATGTTTGAATTAATGCATTTGGCCGGGAGTGAAAGAGTTAAGTGTTTAGCTAATTTATATTTCTTATTAAAGTGAATCATAGTAAGATGTTAATTTTATAATTTAACAAATTTTCCGTTGTTACGTGCGATATGTATAGTTTGTTTATCATTTTCTCAGTTTATTTTTATCACCTACAACTTTTCTTACAATATTAACTGAGTAATTTTTCCACAGTACCAAAACTATCGGCTGTTAAATAATAATCGGTGCCGAACGTTTGCAAAACGGCCATCGTGCTTATATTCTTCGGTCTCTCGGCTATTTACTCAGAATTAGCCACTGTATATCCAATCCATATTAGCTAACACCACCAGAACATCAGTCACCAGATTTACTTTTATTATCATTTTTTCCTTACTATATAAACAATTAATATGAGCCAAACACTAATTTCAGTGGAATTGGTGGAGATTTCCCGGTAAAGAATTAAAGAATTTCATTCTGTATTTACTACTCCTAAATTTGTCTTTCCACCGCATTCATACGCTTAATAATGAATTTATGATTCGTTAGGCATATTCTATTTTGTGGTGTTTCCTGAGGTAAACTGTGTAATTTTTTTTCTAACCATGTTTTTCTGATTTGTGTTGTACATCTTTAATTTTCATAAAAATGTAATGTAAAAGGTCCTTTATAATCTATATATATTGGGCAATAAACTTGTTAATGCTAAAAGATAAAAAAATTGGCCACTGTTTTACATTTTTTCCGATAGCGGAAATTCTCCCTGGGTTTTTGTAAAATTAAAGGTCAAGGTAAGCTACTTGCATGATAGTCAAAATTTATGCAAATTGGATTACCCATTCTACACAATGACCTGGAGACTGGACATGCCTATGTAAGGAAACGAAGCCCAAGTGAAAACTATTTAAAGAAATAATATTCAAATCTAACAAGCGATTCACCCTAGGCGTGTGTAGTTACTAAGTATAAACAACTTATTAATCACTTTATTATGTAAGGTATTAGTTTGCATTTTCACGCCAGAAAATTGAAGTTTTTGGCTGGGACCCAGATTGCAATCAGATCTGCAAGGCTTTTTAATGATTGCGATTGTGAAAAACCTAATCTACACAGCACTAATATTTAAATGCAATTACAGTGGTCAATTTCTGATGTTGTCTTTGTTATTATGATATCATTAACAAACAACACATGATTTTAAATAAAATCATCACCGAACTAATTAGTATTAAGAATAAATAAATTTCTTGTTGGGAAATGCTGTAGAAAATTATATGCTAAACAGCTTTTCTGCTTAATGTTTTGCGATATTTTTACCCCTTCAAGCGATTAAAGATTTCAAAGTATGCATGGTCAAAATCATGGAAATTGCATCAAATAAATTTTAAAAGTTGATATAGTGTGAATAATTTTTTCTTTTATACTGTTTGTTATCTTAAGAGCATTTTTTATTAGTCAGTAGCAGGGTCCGATAAAGTCGGGAATCCGGGAACGCGGTTCCCGTACGGCCGATCGGTCCGCGGTACGGCTTTGATCCACCTAAAAAAACGCAAAGTTTTAATTTATTTTTACGAGGATTATGCCGATTAACTTGTGCGCGACCTGTGATAAATAGGGCGAGTCTAGATTCTTAAATAGTGTAGTCCCTTGGCCTTAGTGTTTTCTCTCGCTAGTATACTTAGCAATGGGAAGAAGATGGAAAAAACGCTCGCGGGAGTGCGTCAGTGGTCCTGTATTGAATCTAGGTCAACGTAACCCTAGGTCAAACCGCCGATCAAAGTAATAAACACCGCGCCGAATCGTTAGAAAAGCGGCGCTGGGGTTAACAACGCGATACAAAATCATACCAAGTCGATACGATCTCGAGGCCTCGACCGTTACTCGTACCATCACTTAGACCTACCACCATATAACTTATATTGTTATCATGCGCTGTTGTAGGCGTGAAAAACGAACACAGTCGGAGCTCTAATCGGTTAACCATTTACCGATTTTATTGACAGTACGTCAGTTAACCGTTATCCAATGCACAGCCCTAGTGATAAACCACACAACAAACTAATCGTAATATTACCTCAACTTAGGCTATAAGGTCAGATTTTTCTTCAAAGGTTGTTGACCCTATGATTTCGGAATTTCGCAGACGTAATAAATAATATTTGTAACAATGCATTTATTCATTGTTATAATATAACCTAGACTAGCTATCGTTTTGTTTACGCGAGACCGGTACATTTCATTGTATTTTAGCCTATATACTTACGTTTTAACTTCCAAATACGATCAATTATTCGAAATCTGATGCTTTCTAAAAAGTTATAATTTAGGATTAACACATTTAGGTATTACTCAGTGCCGTCAGTTGTAAGCGAGGTGGTCCAAAGACGCCGAATAATCTATTTATAGTTTATTACACGCATCGCCGCACTCGACGCGGTTCGGTCTAATTAATTTTAATGTCACTGTTAGTGTGTCGTATCCGACTTTTAAGCCGCGCAAAGTTAAATTAACAATCCTACACGCGTGGGAATATGGCAGGGCTAGTTTTTATTGTTGATTTTCGTTACGGTACGATTTTTTTGCTAAGTCAAACAGATCGGTTCCAGTACGGCCAGAATTTTTATCGGGTCCTGGTCAGTAGGCCTATGCAGGTTTTTGCAGTAATTTGCACAATTAAGATATGTTGTGGACTGTTTACTGAATATTCTTTAGTTACACACAGGGTTCGAATTAAAGGTTTTAAAACGATTCGCGAAATGCGTGGGTTAGAAGAAAATCGTTTTTCGCGCATTGACTATGTTAAATTGCCTTGGAATGCGGTTTCAGAACCTCTCAAACTAATCTTTAAAACCAGAAAGATAATTCATTAAGCAAACAGTACCTTTATTTAGCAGTAATGATAAACTACAAAAAAAACTTAACGTAAGTTTAATGCATGTAGGATAGGACGAATATCGACGAAACGAAGCCTTAGAAACGAGTAATCTTACTTACTCAAAACACCATATAAGAGTGTCAACCACTTGTTTAACCACCACTATTTGTAAAACACATTTTGTAAGCCATATGTACATGCTACAGGTTCCCTAACCACAATTTTTATCTTTTACACCTAGTATGCAGTTTGTTTCTGCAGGCATAAACGCATGGGTCCCATAGTTATCAAACCATTCTGTCAGAATCATGATTTGAGAACAAAATCTTGTTTTTTATGGTATTTTTCAAGGTAAATTTTTTAAGTGGTAAATGAGTGGTTAATGCACTTACAATGGCTAATGCACTTAGTGGTAAATCAGTGGCTAATGCACTTAGTGGTAAATCAGTGGCTAATGCACTTGACCATATTTTAAATGTTATTACTGTGCTTAAATTGTAAATAGTGATAGGCGCCAAGTTAGCAGGTGCGCAGGTGCCGCGTATTTGCATGCTTAAAAATATTTTTAAAAAATATTTTTTTAATTTTTTTTTCAGTCGAGATGTATATATTTTGCAAATAATTTAATTATTAAATAGTTTTGTAAAAATGAATATCTAATTGTCTGATTTAGACCTACCAATAAGTAAAATATAATCGATCGATACACCAACTGCCTAATGATAACGTTGGTTCAAAACGGACCACGCACTTGCTACATAATGTCCGATTTTTTACCTTACCCACGTATATCACTCGCATCTTCGCAAAAAGTGTAGATGTGTGGTCTCAGAACCTCTCAAACTAATCTTTAAAACCAGGAAGATAATTCTTTAATTAAACAGTACCGTTATTTAGTAGTAATGATGAACTGCAATAAATGGATTGTAAGTTAATGCGTGTAGGATAGGTCGAATATCGACGAAACGTAGCCTTTGAAACGAGTAATCTTACTTGTTAAAACACCATATAACCTTATAATAAAGGTGCCGCATCTCTGCCAATCAAAATAATCGAGGTATATTAACGCATAATGGCTATTATTGCGCTGTGATAGAAATGCTTATTATACGTCAATAATGCAAAGAAAAAGGCAAGGTAAATAAATGTAATAGTAATGTCATTGTTAAATGATATGTTAAAGGCAAATGATGTTATATTAACGTGTTGGAGATGTATTATTTAACTCTTAGACGACGACGGTTACATATATGTAACCCAGAGGTGTCCCCGAAAAAAAATGCACAATTCAGTCGTTTCTTGGGGGATTTTCGTAGTTTTTATATTTTTGGAAAGCATTTAAATAGATCTTTCGAAATAACGCATAAAAACATAATCTTCCCATTTAAAATTTTTGAGTAATATTGCTCCAAACATTTTTGTTCAAAATTTTTGTATCTAGTTTAACTTTTAGGTAAAACATCGCTTTTTTGGTTCTGGGGAGTTAAAATTGTTACACCAGTTGCTGTGAGAATAAAACTAGCAGTAGCCATCTTTGTTTTCAAGTTTTCCAGTCATTTTCGATTTTTCAACGATATATGTAAACATATATGTACATGGTTTTTGCTAATTAGCTATTGATATTTATTCATTTTTTCGCCTTTGTTTACTTTGTTTTTCAATTATTATTTGATATTCGGAAGAAATATGGCAACTTTGCGATCGATTACAGCCGATCAGGCTGCCAGCATAATCGAGGTGACAGTAATTCTGGTGATGAAATGCCATATTTGTCAGTTTTATGTAACGTCATCGCGCTTAGTTTACGTCATCAAAAAATAAAAGACGTATCTTTGTAGGAAATTTCATTTTAAACAACCTTGTAATACATTACTATCTTCTACAAGCTACCAGTAATGAGTAATTAGAGTATAAATTATTAATTATGACGTCATTACAAATACTACAACGTCATCAAAAAAATAAAAATACCAATTTGTAGAAAATTATCTACTGGACAACTTTGTAATAGATTGTTTTTCCCTAAGTCCAACAGTATTCGCAGCAAACAAGGTCAAAGCAACCCTTACTTAAAATTTTCCAAACACTGGCCAAAAGTTCCCGTCGTCGTCTAAAAGGTTAAAGTATGCGAAATCAGTGGCGGTAATTTATATTTTCGCGATTTTGTTAAATTTTGTAATTCGCAGAATTTTAAAAAACGGTTCACGAATAGCGATTCGCGATCCCATAATTCGAAGGCTGGTCTACTAATAAAGTACACACAAATAAAACTACAAAAGAATAAGGTTATTCAAAGAATGCTTGAGCAGAAACCAGATGCGGAAAAACACAAGTTCAAAAATATACCACGTCTTTATTATTAGTGTTCACTTTGTGCATAACAATATACTCTATTTCAGCGTTTCTACAATACTATGGGTCGCGACCCACCGGTGGGTCGCGAAAGGAATCTTGGTGGGTCGCGAAAAGTTATAGAAAGCTCTGATTAACTATACTGGCTATTTCCTATACAAAAATCAAGGGGAAATTATCATAATTGTGATAACACACAATCTTGAATCGTGGCGTGATTCCAGAGGTGTGTTTTTTTGCAACAATAGCGTAACCTAGAAACCAACAACAACTATATATAAAGTTAAGTGGGTCGCCATAAATTGTGGTAATTAAAAGTGGGTCCCAACTCTAAAAAGTTTGAGAACCACTGCTCTATTTAGTTATAAATCCACAATTTCTTTGTCTTTTATTGGCAAGTATGCAACAGCCGCCATTGTTATGAAACTAAGTAAATACGTTGTTTCATGTTATCCAAGCGCAATTAATATTGAGAACCAGCAGCAAAAATATTGTTTAAAAAATTTTTATATGTGGCAACTGTTTTAGTGCGTTTGGGAATAATTAAATTCGTAAAAACGCAGCACTGGTTCTGGTGCAATGGAAATATTTTAAAATGATTTGTAATGAAGTGCATTCTATATTTATTCTTTTTTATAGCAATTTAATTAGGCATGTAATGTCCAAACGCCAACGACAGACATGTATCAGTTATTTTAGCAAACGCAAAGCAAATCACGACGGCCACGATTGGGCATAAAAGAGAAAACCGTTAGTCTGTCTATTAAGGTTCGTGGAACTTTCCGAGCTGGCCGGAAGAAATAAAGCTTTTACACGTCGTTTATTTATTAGCGTTTAAGAATCTGTTACATCTTATTTAACCACCCTTATTTCACCAACTTTAAGTCAGCTTGAAAGACAGTTATTTTGAAGATATATCAGTTAACAACAAATGCATCTTCAAAATTTTTGCACCCTTGCGCATTTTATAAACTCGGCGTCGTGTTTACATTCCACCAAATCTGATTCAAATTGGAGCAGCCATTCAAGCGCTATGCCCAAAAAAGCTTTTTTTTTTTTTTAAAAAATACCATTTCGATTCTTAACAGCTCAGGGAAATTCGCCTGGATTTATCACCCAAAATTTTGGATTTCTTCTAAGTGTTAAATCGGAGGCTAATGCACTTACATTCCACAAAATTTAAATAAATTTGGAGCAGCGTTATAGCGCTACACCTAAAAAAGCTAGCCTATTTTTTAGAAAAAAAAAACGTTTTAGTTTTTAAAGTGTCAGGGGAATTCCCCCTTCTGCATATCTAGACCATGTTGTCTAACAAAAGACAAATTTTTATTGCGATTCCATTACTCCTTTTGGTAGATGTCGGAGCGACATGGCATGTATGTCACAATCATGATAAGAGAACATAATCTTATTTTTTAGGGTAATTACCATGCCTGTCAAAAACATGCCATGTCTGTCAAGCGTTTGACGACCAAAAAATAAAAAAATGGACAAATACAATATGTGTCCCATTTTTTCAAATGGAACCCATAATAGGTACGGCAAAGAAACCTTATATACGATGTATTGTATGATATAATCATGGTTTGCCATTACAGCTAATCAGGTCCTTATTAGTTTAGCGATAATGAACGCCATTGTTAATTAGTTTTCTGTTTTAATCAGCTCAAACAGCATCGTATTGTCGGATAGTGGGCTAGTGCATTGATTAAAGCAAATTGACAGGTCTTGGGAAATCAGTAATATCTTACAGTATGGTTGACTTTTAAGGCACTTTCACACGATTAATTTAAAATATTAAATTCCGTTCCAAATCGGTACGACAATTGTGCTAAAATTTTATGCAGGTCCCAGTTTATTAGACAAACACCATGATTTTTAAACCCATTCTAGTCTGTAACTGCATTCAAATGGATAAATCTATTTAACCGTAAAATAAAGATTTAAAAGTGTAATTTCATATTATTGTTCAGTAATGTTATTACAGTTTTGCACATTCATAATTGTTTCATTTTCAATTGACCATATTTTAAATGTTATTACTGTGCTTAAGTTGTAAATAGTGATTTTGAATGTTTTCAGGAACAATTCTACTCTTCATGCCTGTCTTGTCACGTTTTTATGCTTAATTGTGTTGGTATGGGACCGAGAGGATCTGGAGGATCCACTGTGGTAAGAATAACTTTGTGGTTTTTATGGTGTCACTGTGTATGGCTAGTATATACCAGACCACAAAATAATTATTTGAAGGTGCCTGTCATATGACAGGCAGCAAACTAACAGTGCTGGTCAAATTAAAACAACACCGGTCAAACGGCGTTTGTGCCATGTTAATACTGTAGAAGTATTTCTCACCATTTTTTATCCATTGGTTTCATCTAGAAATAAAGCTTCATTCAATAATTATATACTTCCTCACCCCGACCTGGCCTGACACACACGCTCGCACTGCATTTTACATAAGGACTCACCCTTCACACTAACACTTTGCTTTTAGCTTTTTAAAAAGCGTATACATTAAGCTCCAATTATAAAATAAATCAGTTCTAGATATTCTGTTTTAATAGATTTCCCCAAGAAATAGCTGCAAATAATATTAGTGTATTTGCTTCACAATTGTTTTACAAATAATAAACTGCCTATCTAATAAATAAATACACCATGAGTTGTGGAATATTTCTTTAAATTTAATTGTAGTAACTTATGTAGTGGGGTTAATTGTTTAGTTGTCTGATGTAACAAAGCATCTGTTAAACCATAACCATTATTTATTTAAAGATGTAGAAAATAATAATAATAATATAACAGATCCTACATAGCAGGAACCGACGTCTCTAAACTATCAGTGCTCTTGCTTAGCGAGTTAATTGGCAGTGCTTGACATCATGATCGATAGAAGGTGTAAACGCCTGTAACGAAAGTTTCAGTGCCGGTGAATTGACCGACATTTTTTTATCGGTCTGTATACATTATGGCCAGTGGTCATACAGTAGCAAAATTAATGACATTTTATACAGTATTTTTTATAATCGAATATAAATTTAAAATGGATAACAAATTAACATCATGATATACAAAGTATTAGCTCTACACTAACAGATCCAGAGGTAGCATCGAAGGAATACACTAAATTCAAATGGAGACTTTACATTTTTTACAGGAAATTTAACAAGCACAGCCATAAACAACTTTGTCACTACACAACAATGTAATAAATATTGTGAAATGCTGCAGTTGCAATGAAGAAAGTCCCCAAGAATAATTTTGCTATTCTATTTAACTGTATTGACTAATACAATAGTGTGTATGGTGAATGGATTTTTAACTTTTCTGAGAAAATTTAAATGCTTCTACACATTTCTTTGGTTTAATATTATTAGCATGGGCAATGAGGTTTTCCAGTTCTTTAAGCAGCGACATAGGTAGGTAATCCCGAGAAACATTCAATACACCAAAGAGCTAAGCAAGTTCATGTAGTTCTTCATCTGATAGCACATGTCTTGTAATAAATCATATTGTACTATTGTTACACCATACTAATACTTTAAAAACCTCACACAACCAACTACTTATTTTTTTAAATTAAAACCTTTTTAGAGAGATAATTCACCTCTTGGAAAATGTAGTGTTTCTAAATCGTACTTCTCTGGAAAATTAAAAATGTGCTCTGCCACTTCACTTGGTAGATAATTATCTTTCTGTTCTCTTATTTTGTGAGTGTTCCAGTTAAAATCAAACACATCAATTTTCTATTCAATGACTGGGATGAAGCCATAAGGTTTCTAGAATACAATTAAAGTGGAGTAGATTTAACATCATGTGTAATAGTAAATAAGCAGTAATAATACTTTCATAAACTGTCAAGGGAAATTGATTGGATCCGATTTGGTCCCATTAACAATAGTTACATAAACAAGATCTCTTGGTACATTTAATCCATGATGTTGTCTTAATTTTTTATGCATAACACGCTAGCCTTATACCAGTCTTAACCTTATTTCTGTTGTTCCCCCCAAACTGTTTTGACGGATATCAATTACCCCTTTTTAAAAAAACATCAGCTAGTATAGCTTGCAATCCACAATTAACCCACAAAAAAACAAAGTCATTATTTATTGTACTACCAAATTTTCATTTCAACTGCAATTAATGGGAAGGCTGACACTGCTTTTTGGCTAGTAAGAGTTCAAATCTAGTCTGAGTGCAGAAAAAACAACATCGCATTTCACAATCAATCTAAAGCATGTGTCGATATTTTGTCTTTATAGCCAGCCACCTTTGTGAAAAATCCCACTTTTCAGTAATAAGTTAAAGGAAATTGAATCAAAAAGTTCATAGCTCTTTCGATATTCATTTTGAAGGCCAGCCTAAAAATTTTTATATCCACTCCGGCAAACTGGGTCTTAAGACTTGAATCTTCAAGATACTCTATTTTTGCCACCATACCATCATCACAGATATAGCTTTCTTCAACAGAGAATGGCTTGCTTATCAAATTATGTCCTTATTCAATTCCAGAAAAATACCAATCAATTGCGATATTTATCGCATTCAGGTGGTTAGATATATCTTCAGTGAAGTTGCATTTGATATTTGGGTCAGATTGTAATGGAATTGTTAAAGTTGGAAACATACTTGTCGTCTTTTTTTGTCAATCTTTCAAACAACTTTGTTGTGTGTCGTATGCAACCATTGACGACCTTCTTGCAGAGTTGAATAAAGGTAATTAACTTCGGAGAAAAAATACCCAAGCCACCTTCAGCAAAAAGTCATTACTTTACCATGTGATAACCACCTTACCTTCGTAATCAGCAAAAGAACTTCTCAGACCCAAGTTCTTCATAAAACGGTGCAAATAGCCTTGATGCTGTTGAATTTGCAGAAATATGGTTTACAATTTTTACTACATCTTGTAAAACTTGCTGAAGTCCAGGACCAAGAGTTATCGTTGCTGAAGCAAAGCGATGAATCACACAACGAGTAAATGATACACGAGGAGCAACACTAGTTACTAATTCTTTGAAACCAGACTTGCAACCAATCATAAATCTGTACAGATACCATTTTTTGACAGTGTCCATTTTTTGACATAGTTGTTGAAGAGCGAGATTTCTTTTAACCTATTGGGGTTTTCCCCTCCCAGTACTAGAGTAGTTGCTTCAATAAGGCAGGGCCTTATTAGTCGTCAATTGTATGAAGCTTTTTTGCCTGAGCAAGGCAGAAGGCGACTCCAAATGCTGCTTCAATTTTCTTGGTTTCATACTTTCCTGAATTAGAACTTACAAACAAATCATACACTGTGGCTTTTTAGTAGAATTTTCAATAACACTCTTAAAACCAAAGCTGTGTAACATTGTTTCTTTGTAACTTAGGAGGCATTTTAATAATTTTTTGGGCTAAATTAGCCTTACTATTACAAAAGAAACAAATGCTACCTCACGCCTATGATACCTATCACTAACTGGACTATACTGTCAATTGTCTATGAAACAGATATTTACGAGATACTCTAGTTCTAATTTATGACATCACAAATAGCATGCTTATGAGTGAAACATATTAAAGCTTATAAAAGACTTTTAGAGTAGAAGCGCATGACAACGTTTGTCATCAAAGGTACTCCTTTTTTATTTTAAAATTTTATGTTACTCCTTTTAAAATTTCTAATTACCCCTTGTGGGTAATTCTTCGTTTACTTCCCATGTTATTTCTCTTTTTGTGTATTTTATATTAAAAAACAATCTTTGACACAAGGTTCTTAAACTCCAATTATACTGTGGGTAATCCCGTAGCACAAAATGTAAGATTAAATTTCGAGGTGTAGAGTTTTAACCAACATAAACAAAGCCAAAAGAAATCGAGCTTACATAATCGCTGTGTGCAAGTTGAAAAGTTGAATTAGTCCGACTAAATAGTCAAGGTGGTTTAGTGTGTCGCCTTTTATTAAAAGGGTTTCAGATGGGCAACACTAGAAAAAGTAAAATCTTTTAGGATTCAGTTAAATTTTTCACTAATTAAATGATTAGACATGCTATCAGCATTCAGTATTGTTTTACAATGTTATCCTAATACTAGTTTAAGAGTTAATTACGATGCCATAATAGCCTCAGCATAAGACATATTTTTAAATTTTGTTTTATGACTGAAACAATCACACCAATATTTTTGTTTTAATATAATGTGATCACAAATTCTATATAACTTAATTTCAGGGGAGTGTCTTGGAAAGCTGAAGCTGTGACTGCGATTACATTGGGCTATCTTTTCGCAGGTTTGTGTGATTTAAGTTGGTCGAAAACCCTGTATTAAAGAGAAGACTTATCCACATACAATAATATGATAACAAAAATAACGCTCCGCTAATAATTGTCTGTTGCGTATTACATAAATACCTTGTTAAATCCCAGTTTTATCATATGTCTGCTTGCTTGTGGTTTTAAACTATCTGTTATCCCTTAGACTTTGTGTTCATGTTGCGATCCAGCCCATCTACTACTGATGCCTATTGGAGTACCATGCTTCATCATTTACTAACTATGACTGTTTATATCAATATCACAGTAAGTTTTATAATAATTGAAAACATTTTACAAATAATTGCCAAAATAGAAAATCCTACGGACTTTGTAAAACAACAGTTCAAATCATTATTCTACTCAGATCTTACAATGTTAGTAATCAATGTGTTTTAATTTAACCCTATTATTGCCAGACAAGTTAAAGTACAAGCCTTATTAGTTTATATATGACTATGACTAGTAACGGCCGATGTATTAAACCTTTGTTTTTGTTCATATTGGAGCCACAGGTAGGGCTAAAAAAATAGATTGTCATAAGAGACAACATCTTATTATAAACATGTCCTTACATTGACTAAATAATGAAACAATGGTTATGTACCATTGGTTATATGTGCGCATCTGGAAAATCAAATTGCAAAATAAGATATCTGCACTTTAAACTTAGCAATACTAACTAAATAGCATTTTTTTCAATTTAATTTAGTATAGATCGGCATCAGATCCAGTAGGGCATTATGGCTTTTATCAAAAATATTTGGCAATCAATAATATATCATGGAATTGTTAAATGTAAAAAATGAATATCGCAACTGTTTAGAAACAATTTCTATTTTTTGTTTTTAACTGAAAGTAATTCTCACCATATATATTAAAAAAAAGATTGGTTTATTCCGTCTTACTATTATTAAAGGCTTAGCCGGTTCGCACGAATCATCTAAAAAGAGTATTGGTTTTGCGGTGGCAAATTTTAGGTAAATGCCGCAAGGAGAATCTTTAACTACCCAAGAATACAAGAATATTTTTTCGATATCTTTTTATTAAAAAAAAAATTTACTCAACCCTTTAAACGAAATGAAAAATCTACAAAATTTCTTGTTGAAACTGCTAAAGTGTGTATTGTTAGAAAGCTATGATATATCTTTAAAAAAAAAAAAAAAAAATCTTTTTTTCATTTAAAATTTTTAAGTAAAGTTTTCTTAAATTTTACGACCTTTTCGGTAGATAGTTTTTAGGGGAAACTCTCACAAAAAATGGCTTTTCCTAACACTACGCCAAAAATGTTTATTTCATTTAATGTCTCTATGGTAGTAGAAAAAGTTTCGCCTATTGGAATGTCCAGGATGTGAATACTAAATAAATGCATGCATATTATTAATATTCATATTCAACAATTTTTTTTTTAATAAAAAATCACCAGTCGAAAAAGGTTGATTTAATTGGAGAATGACGCAATTTTTAGAACTGTAGTTAAAGGTTTTACTAGGGATGCACAAACTAAATATCGAATCTTCCGGATTCGAATCCTACGGGATTCGAATCCAAATATTACGTTCATTTCGAATATTTGGATTCGAAATAATATACATTGCACATTAGGAAACTATAATTACATGGAGTTCCTTTTTATATCCATTGTATATATTGCAGCAGCTTACAATGGATATTATAAGCATGGACGCCGACTTCCGCCGTTGTGCCGTTGTGGCGCAACGTTGTAAATTCGCCGCAATGTCTGTTTTATAATTACACAAAAAATTCCCTGCGCATTTAAATAATTATCACATTAAATCGTCTAACCGCAGCGCCGCTTTTCCAGGTATATTTTTTCCGTATTGTTGACGCTGAGCTGCGTATTAACGACCATGCAATATTTCAGCGGGGGAAAGAGTTAAATAAAACACTTAAACTCCTGGCTTAATCTTTTAGCATTGTAAATCGTTAGTATCATAGTTGTATTCGAGTTAGTTCGAGGCATAAGGCCAATTGTGACGTCATAAAATTTCGCGCAACGGTAACATTTTACTGAAGTCGCCGCCTATGATTATAAGTATGTAAT
>CH003211.1:35659-54265 GCA_000149265.1 Ciona savignyi
GGACTTTGTAAAACAACAGTTCAAATCATTATTCTACTCAGATCTTACAATGTTAGTAATCAATGTGTTTTAATTTAACCCTATTATTGCCAGACAAGTTAAAGTACAAGCCTTATTAGTTTATATATGACTATGACTAGTAACGGCCGATGTATTAAACCTTTATGTTTTTGTTCATATTGGACCCACAGGTAGGGCTAAAAAAAATAGATTGTTATAAGAGACAACATCTTATTATAAACATGTCCTTACATTGACTAAATAATGAAACAATGGTTATGTACCATTGGTTATATGTGCGCATCTGGAAAATCAAATTGCAAAATAAGATATCTGCACTTTAAACTTAGCAATACTAACTAAATAGCATTTTTTTCAATTTAATTTAGTATAGATCGGCATCAGATCCAGTAGGGCATTATGGCTTTTATCAAAAATATTTGGCAATCAATAATATATCATGGAATTGTTAAATGTAAAAAATGAATATCGCAACTGTTTAGAAACAATTTCTATTTTTTGTTTTTAACTGAAAGTAATTCTCACCATATATATTAAAAAAAAGATTGGTTTATTCCGTCTTACTATTATTAAAGGCTTTGCCGGTTCGCACGAATCATCTAAAAAGAGTATTGGTTTTGCGGTGGCAAATTTTAGGTAAATGCCGCAAGGAGAATCTTTAACTACCCAAGAATACAAGAATATTTTTTCGATATCTTTTTATTAAAAAAAAAATTTACTCAACCCTTTAAACGAAATGAAAAATCTACAAAATTTTCTTGTTGAAACTGCTAAAGTGTGTATTGTTAGAAAGCTATGATATATCTTTAAAAAAAAAAAAAAAAAATCTTTTTTTCATTTAAAATTTTTAAGTAAAGTTTTCTTAAATTTTACGACCTTTTCGGTAGATAGTTTTTAGGGGAAACTCTCACAAAAAATGGCTTTTCCTAACACTACGCCAAAAATGTTTATTTCATTTAATGTCTCTATGGTAGTAGAAAAAGTTTCGCCTATTGGAATGTCCAGGATGTGAATACTAAATAAATGCATGCATATTATTAATATTCATATTCAACAATTTTTTTTTTAATAAAAAATCACCAGTCGAAAAAGGTTGATTTAATTGGAGAATGACGCAATTTTTAGAACTGTAGTTAAAGGTTTTACTAGGGATGCACAAACTAAATATCGAATCTTCCGGATTCGAATCCTACGGGATTCGAATCCAAATATTACGTTCATTTCGAATATTTGGATTCGAAATAATATACATTGCACATTAGGAAACTATAATTACATGGAGTTCCTTTTTATTTCCATTGTATATATTGCAGCAGCTTACAATGGATATTATAAGCATGGACGCCGACTTCCGCCGTTGTGCCGTTGTGGCGCAACGTTGTAAATTCGCCGCAATGTCTGTTTTATAATTACACAAAAAATTCCCTGCGCATTTAAATAATTATCACATTAAATCGTCTAACCGCAGCGCCGCTTTTCCAGGTATATTTTTTCCGTATTGTTGACGCTGAGCTGCGTATTAACGACCATGCAATATTTCAGCGGGGGAAAGAGTTAAATAAAACACTTAAACTCCTGGCTTAATCTTTTAGCATTGTAAATCGTTAGTATCATAGTTGTATTCGAGTTAGTTCGAGGCATAAGGCCAATTGTGACGTCATAAAATTTCGCGCAACGGTAACATTTTACTGAAGTCGCCGCCTATGATTATAAGTATGTAATCACACTGGCCATAGAAGTAGTCAGCGGCAGCAGAAATTTTTGACGATTCCTTGTCACTTTAACTCGAGTTTGCTTTTTAATATAGAATAGGATTCGATATTCTGGATTTGAAATAACTATTCTAGAATACCAAGATATTCTAGTTTGTGCATCCCTAGGTTTTACCTTTTTTTCCTCACATACTCGTTTTTGGAAAGTACAAGTTATATCTAATTACTAAAAATTAAATCCAATTACTTAAACTTAGTTTAGAGATACGGAAAATTCAGAGTTTAACAACTCAATTTTTGCAAATGTTTTTTTTTATTTGCTAATAAAAAAGTGGATTTTCTTTCTTTTAAGAGAGACCAAACTTTACATTAGTAAAGAAACACCTGTGCAACTAAAATTTATGAAATAAGGTCCTTTTAGGGCAGTGGTTCGTAAACTTGTTGGAGGTACCGAACTCCGCAAGTTTTATGCGGGCATTCACCGAACCCTTCGTTGAAACTCAAAATATATCTGCGTGTGTATACTTATCCTAATCTCTGCTAAACCCCTGATACTGGCTCATCGAACCCCTGGGGTTCGATCAAACCCAGTTTAAGAACCACTGTTTTACGGTTTGTTTTGTTTGTATACTGCAATTAACTGGTTAAATTTGGATATTTAACACTGTAATAGAAAATAAAAATATCGAAAAAATGTAATTTTTAGGATTCAGACACACAAAGCATTCCTGCCAAAGCATGTGACAAAAAAAAGAAAAAAAAAACAGACAAAAATAATAGGTGGAAATTCCTAAATATGGTAAAAATGTATACCCATAATTACACAATTCAATCTAATGCTTTTCTATTCAAACATCTGGAAATTGAAATCGTAAAAACTAACCTTGTATTTTTACCATTTCGAAACGATTTAAAGAAAAGTATAAAATTTTGAAACTTTTTTCGCTGATGTTGTCCATGTACTCTACAATTGGATTCGAAATTATAGACAAATGTGTGTTAACAGTTTATTATTCTACTTAACCCTTTAACTGCCGGCTGTTTTTTAGGTCATTTTTTGGCTAAGTTACCTTAGGTTAGAAGCTTCTGTTCAAAAAACTATTGATGTAAGCATTATATGATCAACAGAAAAGTTGATCAGTAATAAATTTTCTTTTTTTTAACATTAGTAAAATTTTGATGACGTCATGTATTGGGCAATGACGTCATGTGTTACTGTTTAGATCAACAAAAACTATCTTTTTTTTCATTTACAAACAAAACAGTATGTAGCAAAGTTATTTATGATTATCTTTGGAACGTTTTTGTACCGGTACTACTCTTTTTGTGATGACGTAAAAACTTGACTGATAATGAAACACAAACACATAGCCACAGGAAAACAAAACTGCTGCAAAACAGCTTCAAAAAGATTCTTCATGGCTAGAACTACTCGAAAATGAAGCACAACTGCTTCCAGAATCATTACCAGCCAACAAAAGGGCAGTTTCTTCAACAGAGTACCTGTTTTTACCCTCCATGAGCTCAAAAAATAGCCTAATCCAAAATGTACAAGCGAAAAACGAAAGGCTTGTTTTCAAACTAAACAAGCGAACCATGACGACAATAGTTATAAACTAATCGGGGACTGAAATCAAAATTAAAACTAATTAAAACAACTAAAAATCACACATATATGTATACATTTTTTAATTTCAAATAACTAAAAAATATCAAATGCAAACCTATATATCATCTTATATTGGTAAACGCAGAAATTATTCAGCTCTCTAGCGCCATCTCACTGATCAAAATCGGCAGTATACTTTTCTACTTATGTAATTTTTGGCGCTGTCGACTCAAGTCGACAGCGGCAGTTAAAGGGTTAACCCCTAAGAGCTGATTAAAGTTCATTCTAATTATACGAACCAATAAAAACATATTTAAAATTTATGCAGGTGTTTGGTTGTTTTTCCTACATTTCACTGATTCGCCTGACCGCTGAACTATCAACCCCATTTGTCAATACAAGGTATGCACTTGTTAACTATATACTGGTATACAGTAGGTGCAACTTATTATGACCAAGGATAATATGACCAGCAGCTTATTATGACCAATTTGGTCAGGTTTTTTAAATAAAATAGTTAATGCCCAGGAAATTATCTTACATATAAAAAAATAAGGTCTGGTCTCTTTAAAGAAAGCTTTTATATATTTTCTTTAAAACTATATAACAGGCTTTGCATTAAAATTGGATGTGATATCTTCCAAACCTTGCTCCTCAATTATGTTTGAGATTGAGTAAAAATGGGGCATTCCTGTAGTCTAAAACCAAATACCAGTCAGTGAAGAAATTAAAATACATCTTTGTCTCTGCCTCAATGGTGCAGCTAAAAATGTAATACAGTAGAACCCCGCTTGTCGCCCACCTCGATAACACTACCACCTCTTTATCAGGACCACTTCAGTGCGGTCCCAAACAATTTACTATGGTAATGCATTGCATTCTGTTTCAATAACGCGACCACCCCGGTTTCCAGACCAGGACCGCCATATTTTGGTCCAAAACTTCGAATTTAACTCCGCTAAATCAACCACATGTGCTCAATAATGTGCTTTTGTCGCCAAAATAATAAGTTTAAATTTCTTTTGTGATCAAAACAATAAGATTACATGTGCGCATATACACACAAAGAAAATTGTGGCAAACAGAACTAAATTTTGTAAGATAAACATCAGAACTTACAGTTGTTTAAAATCATTTTGCAAAAAATAATGGCATTTAGTAAAAATTTAGTAAAAAGGCAGACGTTTTGGCTGCATATGACGACAACTTGCTTTAAAGAAAAAATCGCTAACACAACCCCCCCTTAACACGACCGCTTGATGACGGTCCCACAGGTGGTCAGGTAAGCGGGGTTCCACTGTAATTATCTACACTGCATGATAGAGCTCAACCATTAAAATAATAAAATATGCCCAATTTTTCACTTTGTTTGCAGTCTTTATTAGGGTAGCATTTTTGATTTGTGTTCGTGTGCAATTTTTACAGAAAAAAATTGTGCTTTTTCTTGTTGTTTTTTTTATAAATATTAGTCTTAATTACCAGCTACCACCCAGATGAGGCATTGTCAGGCTATAGATCTATCCTTTTAAACTAAAAATAATTAGTTTTTGTGTCTTGTTTGTCACTTTTAATTGTGTAAATTTGGGCGACAACTGTACAATGTATTTTCATTTTGAGTTTGCCTTTTTTGCCAAATTTTGTCACAAAAGTACTATGGGTATTTAGTGTTATCATATAGTTTATCTATTACATTGTCAAATTACATCAGGCAATTTGCAGAAAACTTTTTGTATGTGAACATTAATAAAAAATATATAATATATTTTATAATTTTTATTTTAGTTATAAGAAATATTTAAACTTTTGTAATTGGGTAAAAGCCTTTTGTGTTAAATTGACTTACTATCAAACAGTACCAACAATGATCAACATATTCAACAGCTGTGTTTATAGGCATTATAATAATAAGAATATGCTTAAAACATGACACTTTTAAAAATAAATCTTATGTTTAAACAACAATAAAATAGAACCATGCTGGTATGGGATATGAATTGTTATTGTTGTTAACGGCTCATTTGCGATTAACTTAGTTAGGAGGGGGAGTTGAGAAAAATCATCACTTTCAATTCTAGTTACTATCTTCGTTTGTGGTGCAAATGACTAATATGCAAAGTAACGTTAATTTACATTAGTGAATAACCAAATTAAAATACAAATTTACCTTGTACATACTTTTTAAAAATGTAATTATTACAACATCATGTGAAATAATATATCAATTATCTCTTATGAAGACATTTTTATGCCTTGGCCTAAGGTTGAAATAAACAGACTAATGGCATTCTCTTCTATGCTAACTGTGGCCATTTAGACAAAATAAAAAAACAACTTTATCTTGTCCCAAGCCACAAAGAGGAATATGGAATTGACAATTTGTTAGTTTCGTCATATTATGATAATGCCTTTAACATACTTACATACTGCATTACCAATTCCTTTTTGTGTGTAAATTTGAAAAATATGACACTATACTAAATACGACGAAGCACAACTTTTTACTTGGCTAAAAATAGTGATTATTATTTCATTAGCAACTTTTAACATTGCAATACATTGTCTATAATCCTTTATATTTATAGTCAATTAAACGCGTAAATAATTTTGGTTATTAAAAGACCGATAATTTAGTGTATTACAATTAATTTGACAGTTTGTGTTAAAAACATTGCTATGTAATTTTATTTGGTGAGATGAAGCAACTTTACCTTGATAACAGAAAATGCCGAGTTTCTCTATGTTAAGTTCCTTATCCCTTTAAGAACAGCTATTACGAAATGATAACAGATGTTATGGCACTTTAACATGGTAAAATGTATTTCTATCTGTGATGAAAGAGACTCGAAAAAAAGCGATGCAAAATGTCAATTAAATGTAAATATAGTAAAACTAAGTCGAGATTTATTATTCGAATATCTTTCTTTGGTAAGTTTTGGCATTTCGCTGTCTGAACTAATTGCCATAATCACGAAAGCGTATAACAAATAGGACATCGCTTTATCTACTTGCATGGGATTAAAAAAATTACCAATATTTACTCGAAGAGAAGAATATGCCTAATTGGACCGGTATTATCCCTTTATGGTAGTTTTGTAACGCTATTTCATTTATACAAAGCATGATTTTTATGGGACATGTATATCATGCTAAGCATGTCCTACCAAACATGTTCCATACAATCTTAATGTAGAGCCCTCCCCATGTTGTTGCCGCTTTGCACGAATTCGCCTTTTAGGTTTTTAAGTTTAGTTTTTTTTTCTTAATGAAAACATGAAGCATGACCTTTAATGTAAAATTGATAGACAACAAAATGATAGTTGTTAAAAAACATTTATCATCCAATCAATTATTTACTTTATATCTAAAATAAATCCTGAAAAATAAAAGTTTATATCAAAATTATTGCACTATCCCTGAAAGAAAAGTGTGCAGTTAAGCGTTACATGCAATAGGGAACCGGCTTTAGCAGGGGACCACAATGGAAAAAGAAAAACCCCTAAAGTATTGGGTGCAACAGTTATCAAGGCATAAGAAAAATAATGTAAAAAGAAAACAATTGTAGAAAATTATGTGCAACAAAAATGCCTAACATGCCAAACTAATCAAAAATAGAAATAAACTATGCAGCAAGTTCCGAAAAAAAAAAATTAAATTATTGAAAGGGTGGTTTTCATTTGACACTTACCAACAGAAGAACATCCCGCAATCATAAGATCTCTTAAAAAGTAATTTTGTGGACTATAGGGTTCTTAAATAAAACAAAACAAAAGGATTTTATTTGTGAGTAAGTGTGGGTAAACCAGGTGCTACATAATGCTTGATGTGATTTGTGTTAGAAATGTTAATACCACTTTACAAATGTAAAGCCTACTCCTTATTTTTAAAAGTCTGGTCTATGTTGCTATCACATATACCAAACTGTCGTTGCCTGTGCTCTTTTTGGAACAAAAACGAAAATAAAAAAAATATTTTAAAAAATCATGCAAAATTTAAAATCTTATGGTATTTCTGAAGTATTTCTGACTTACTCTGTACAATTATTACCTTTTTCAGGTGGGTGCTTGATGCATGTGGTATGAAATTATCAAAATATTATGTGTACAATGGCTGGGCGATGGTATTGACATTCCTATGCTGCCGGATACTCATTATGCCATATGGTTATTATGTGGTTTTGATATTACGCTACACTGAAGGATTTAAAAGGTGAATAATTAAACCTAAAATGTGTTATACCTCTGTAGAATTTGTTGTTGGTATATTGTCTTAACTGTGTAATAAAAAAATCAGGTTTGGAAATCTCCAAAAACCCTGCTCTGAAAGTATGGAAGCTTAACAGTCTAAAGCAAAGTGCTAGCACCACTGCGTCCAAAGAAACAAATCAATATTAATTCTCTGAATGAATGGTTGCACGAATTTTGCAGTTTTATACTAATGTTCCTATTTTGTTGAAAAGTATTTTTCCATTTAACTTAACGATCTTACTTTTAGGTTAGGAAAATTGGTTGTGATATGTATGTTGCCTGCTGCATTGATAGACTGCATGAACCTGTACTGGTTCGGTAGAATGATGAAAGGCCTCTTCAAGTATTTGAACTTACAGAACCAAACGTCTCGAAGCAACGGTCATATAATTAACAGCAAACAAAACTAATTACATTTGTTTTCCCTTATCTGCAGCAAATTTTGTAGAACCGATTTTATGTTTCAACTTTTAATGTGTGTAAAATGTGACATTCTCTAGGAATGCTAAATTTTTAATGGTATTGCTGTAAAAAGTTTAAGCTTTAAAAATGGACACAAGTTTAAATAAAACAAAATAAGATTTTGCATGTGGTAAAAAAATGTTGTACATTATTGATTTGTTATGCATTTTTTGCCATAAAATATCCCACCAAGTCCAGGTTTCGTCATCTAAATGTGTTAAAATTACAGTATTTCATTTTAATTCACGATTCTTTAGTTTACATGCCACTGTAATATTTTTAGTTAGTATAATGTTCTTTGCATGTAAACATTTTACATAAAAAATACTGTCAAACTATTCCACTGAATGGATGTTTTCTGCTACATATTTTGTATGTTTGGTTTGCCGTATGCAATTCAATATTTCGTTGTAATTTCATATATATCGCTTTAATGGCGATAAATATATCAATCGTATCAAAATAATGTAATTAAATCTCTTCTGAACTTGTCTTTGAAATTTATATTTTTCAATTATTAATGTCTTTCTATAACTTCCAAACCATTTGTGTGTAATATAAGAACTTAAGTGCCAAGTGCATCATACCCTAACACACTGCCAGTAAAAAACTACAGATATTCAAATGTAAAATTATTTGTATTGGTCACAACGAAGCTTTATTTTCACAGTCCACACTACTTCGGCGACATAACAGTAAAGAGTATGAATTGTTACTACTCTAATATATGATTGCACAGAATTATTGATTGTTTGTTCTTCTCTGGCGAACTACCCGACCGGTTAGTCTGGCGGTTAAATGCGTCGCCTTTCAATCGAAAGTTTGCAGGTGCGTAATTGGTCGCTAGCTAGTCGGTTGTATCTATAGGCAAGGAACTTAACGGACATTGCCTGAACCCAGCGGATTATTGGATTCTACCAAATTAAAGGAACGTGTATATCATATACAACACGCTGTGCAATAGCTTCGGTAACCCGACGATGGGCGCGAGGTGATCTGACGATTGCCCGTGTGTTAACCCCCTTGGTTTTCTCACTCACGGGAAAAACATGAATATCCTATCGTAGCCACGTAGCCAGAATTGATGGCATACCATTGTAGAGCAGTTTAATAGCTTTGGTGGTTTGGTTAAATGTAATGCTATCGACGGGAAAAATGTTTCCATGATATACAGCACAACAATTTGGAATCTGGAAAGAGATAACGACCGCACTTAAAACAAATCTACATTCGAATTAATTATTTATACAAGTCTGTTGGTGTTCATTATAATTTATAAATATTGATATTTGGACAAGTAGACCATTTTATTTAGTGTTCTGTATGTTTTTACCCAATGGCGCATCGGTACAAGTGATATATATAGGTTAAATGGTATGTTCTTTCCGCTGCCAGATTATAGGCAGCGTCGATATAACATAGGCTATATATTGTGCATTTTTTGCTCCTTATAGATTGTTTGCGTTTTGAAATTGCTGCCAGCATGACAACCAACTTATTGTCCAAAACAGAGGTACCAGTCTTCCGTCTCCTCGGTGTCTTCAACTCTTGAAAAAATCGTAGCTTTAAGAATCGTCACTTCACTCAATGCCAATTGCCGTTTCTATCCAGGAATCACCTTCCTGATTGTCCCGCAGTCCAAACTTGAACAATGGCGTTCGGCATAATATCATAACTTTTTGACCAATGCGACACAATCGCATAACCAACTTCACATTTTGCTATTACTATCATATCTTGAGGCATTCAAGGATGATTTTCGTGTTTGCTAAAAAAATACAGTTACGGGACACTGCATTTCTGCTTTATTGCCCCGCTTTTCTTTATAATTATTATCAAATTTACAGTTAAACTGATTTAACAAGTCACATGCATTTTCCGTTACTAAAATTTTAATTTTCAACTTGTATTTTCGTCTGTACGTGGATCATCGGTATTGACGAAATTAGTAGTATTTATGGGTTCCCTTCCAATCTGAATTCTAATGTCGCAGTGTCTGAAAAGCCGTTTTGAACTCCTACAGACCATACTAAACGGAAATTTCAGTCATCGGTACTAAGAACATATCTAAGCAATAATTGTGACGTATGTACGTCATTTTGAGAATATTTATCTCTAAGGCGTTTAGCATCCTTGTATGTAAAGTCCTGCGAGTTACCATTGTATATATTATATTTATGGTTCCCGTATTTTTTAAAAAAGGACAGTTGTTTTTAGTTTAGTTTATTCATTTTTGCCCCAGTTTTTGAAAATGGCAAACGAATATAATCACGACACAGGAACGGGAAAAGGCGGCAAAACGAACAGTCGTTAAAACACGTCATTAGAAAAACAGGATATAAAGTAATAAATATAGCAGACGCGGGCGCCAAACCTAGGCAAAAGAACAATATTTAGAGATCCAAATTTAATTAAGACCGAGCGATATAAAGCCCTGAAGAAAAGTTTGTGGTAAAGTTTTATTAATTGTTTGACCCGGGTATCTTGCTCGTACGAGATCGTCTAGCTGGAAGAAGTAAGTATTCAAAATTAACGTTTCAATGTGGTAGCTTATGTAGCGTTTCATCACAATTTTTTCACTGTTGCTCGGTCTACCACCTCGACTACCATAACGCAACTGACTTCCCAAAACGGTACAACCAGAAAATCAGGCAACCAAAATATACTCAACGAAACTAGTAAATAACGGAAAATCGACGATCATCCTAAAATGGAAAACAATTAAATCAATGACAAAGAAATAAAAAAGAAACCTTTACACTAACCTGACTTAGATATGTTAAATCCGCTAAAATAATAAAAACACTAAAAACAAAAATTTAGGGTTTACACTTAATTAATTCAAATTTGGGTAATTAGGTACAGGCTAGGACGCTATGATCCCTAGAAAATAAATGGTGAAAAAATGAAATACTATTGTATATTACGAGTCTACGAAATTCCCATCGTTATATTAAAGGGATCATGCCAAACGTGACACCGACAACATAAATTTCTTTAAATGAACATGAACAACAATTTTGATTTCGTAACTCACAGGGACTCATTCGTTTGCTTGCAAAAACAAAACAATCGTGTTAAAATATTCAGCAATGTTATAGAATATGGTCTAGACCAGGGATGTCCAACCTGCGGCCCGCGGGCCGCACTGCGACCCACCTGAGATTTGTGTGCGGCCCGCTAGTCATTTTTACTCTAAGTAGTATTTCGAACTTTAAATCTTGGCCTAATTCAAATGTATCAGTCAGCTTTTAGGGACGCAGTAAACTTCAAAACTGCAGAAAGAAACCGATGGACGACAAACACTTATCTCATTGACTTTGTATTACAGAAATAAGTTTTTGTTTCTTTCTATATGTGTGTTATTTGTTCCTTTTTTCAAAGATGAAATTAATGGCTTTTAATTGTTTCTTTATGTACCAATTCAGGGTTGGAATTAAGGGATCGCGAATCGCTATTCGCGAAACGTTTTCTAAAGTTTGCGAATTACAAAATTTAACAAACTCGCGAAAATATATATTACCGGTACTGATTTCGCGCACTTTTAATAATAAATCCTTAACACGTTAATATAACATCGTTTGCCTTCAAACATAACATTATTTATTTACCTTGGCTTTATTTTGCATTATTGACGCATAATAAGCATTGCTATCACAAGGCAATAATGGCCATTATGCGTTAATATACCTCGATTCCTTTTATTTATGATTGGCGAGATGCGACACACCCCCTTTTAAATTTACGTTTATTGCAATTTATCATTACTGTACTACTAAATAACGGTACTGTCTGCTTTATGAAATAAATATCTTTCTGGTAGTTTAAGGCAATTATCATAACCAAATTTTTTTTTTCGAGCGTTCCTTATCCGCGCATTTCGCAAATCATCTCAAAACCATTTATTCGAACCCTGCCATTTTTATTGAAATTTAATAGGTTCTGCGGCCCATTGAATTATTTTAAGTGACAATGCGGCCCATTACAATAAAAGGTTGGACATCCCTGGTCTAGACTCTAGACTTAAAGGGGTGAACACCCTTTTTGAATCAGAGGCCAAAATTATTACATTTTTGGACTTGGGAGCCAAGTTATCCGGCCACCACTCACATATATATATATATATATATAGTTTGTTACTGTTGATAAAAAAACATTAAGCTAGAAAATACAGTACATTCCTGTTTAAAACCAGGAAGCACTGTTGCGTCAAGCGATGCATAAATATAGTAGCTTTGGCATCGCTATTTATTCGTCTTGCAGCGAGTCGTAAACATCCGGCAGGCCGGAGTATACCCGTGTCATCTATGCACATGTGGGATTCAATGAGGAAAACTGATTCCGGCGTGTGAAAAATGGATATGGAGTCAAATTTATGAATGCGAAGAGTTATTATATAGTAGGCCTATTTTACAAAGTGGAGGCTAAAATAACGTTTCAAGACAATCTTGGATGTATATCAGCCTAATTTAATAGAGAAAATCGATACCCACCGTAAAGTAATCATTAGTTTCTAAAATACAAATAATAAAACGCTAAGCCAGCATGCGATCAACATGGGTTGTATAGGTTCAAACTGTTGCGTAACCAGACACCAATGTTGAAACGTTGGTGATCCGGGGTATTTACTTACACACATTCAGTTGCTAACAATCAAGTAGAAAGAGTTTTGTTTATCCTGTAGTGAGAATCGGTTAGTTAGAGCTTTGTTTTAGATAAAACAGTACCAGTCAAAGTTTGAATGCTAAGATAAATATATTTGTTAAAAAGATGAATGCCAATTACCTAAAACTTTCCTATTTTTATACAAATAAATAACGCTGAGTTTAGCCAAATAATGACGTGGATATCTACTTAATCTCGCATACTTATTCGTTTATTTGGATTTTAATATTGTTACTTAATGAGTTCAATACCAGTTTATACATATAAGGTTGTAAGAATCAATACACTCTTTGTCCTTTAGACTATCTCATTTCATTCAAGGTAACCTATATGATGTCACAGTGATGTGTTTGTTTAATTAATTATGATGTAATGGCGTAGCCTGGCCAAACATTACAGGGAGTAAACGAAAACTTCGGACCAATGCGCGCATTTTTTTAAAGAGGAAATTCGTACGTGACGGAAAATATCATTCAAACTACAAAATATAAACATTATCATTTGCGAAACCCCTAAAATATTTTTACACAGATGCGCAAATTTAAGTAATTTAAGAAATGCGAGGCTAATAATGTTTCATTCGTCATTGGCATTTATACAAGTTAATGAACAAGTGTCTCCATGTCCTTTTATCGGGTGCAATGTTCTTGGATCACTGTGTTACGAAAATGCCCTGTACGTTTGCCCATGCTTCGAAGTCAAAACCATTTTTTTCTTTTCCTCATGTTGACGCATATTTCCTTTCGTGTTTGCAGAAATCGTCGATTATCCATTACAAAAATGGGCGCAAGCGTAACCACGTGGTTTTGTACCACGTGTGCTAGGCTACGTCATAATGCTATAATAATGCTTCAGTGGGTTTGGGCGATTTAGAGCAGTTCATTCCCTGTTCCAGAAATAAAGGTTTTCTGCTAAGAATGTAATTTATTTCCGACATTAAATTTCCGAACGTGAAAATTCTTACTCTATTTATATAAGCCGTCAAGGCTGTTGTGATATGTCAGTTACTTTTTAGGTATCTAAAGGTGAGCAAAGAAGTTTAAAAGGCGTTTTATTAGCAGGAAATTTTACCTTTTCATTGGGTAACAATTGTTTAACAAGTTTACCAAGATGAATGGTGCCTTATTTGCAGTGAAAGTATCTCGTTTTGTAACTGTTAATGGAATTTTTAATCCACGAACACTTGTTCTTAACAAAATAGTTGCTACTTCAAAGCGAAGAATGGCTAGTGGTGGTGGGTTTCGCAAGGAATCTGACAGTTTCGGTGAACTAGACGTCCCAATGAATATGTATTATGGAGCTAACACCGCAAGGTCTCTTTTAAACTTTAAAATTGGTGGCCCTGGTGATAAAATGCCAATTGAAGTAATCCATGCTTTTGCAATCTTAAAAAAGGCAGCAGCTGTAGTGAACAAAGAATTTGGGTTACCATCCGATCTTGCTGACGTAATCTCAAAAGCAGCAGATGAAGTTATTGCTGGCGATTTGGATTCCCATTTTCCCCTTGTAATCTGGCAAACTGGGAGCGGAACCCAATCCAACATGAATGTTAATGAAGTGTTAGCAAACCGTGCAATTGAATTAATGGGTGGTCAACTTGGAAGTAAAACACCTGTCCATCCAAATGACCATGTCAACAAGAGTCAAAGCTCAAATGATACTTACCCTACTGCAATGCACATTGCTGTGGCACGGTCCATTAATGATGTTTTGTTGCCAGGACTTAAAACTTTAAAGGCTGCTCTGCAGGATAAAGTGACTCAATTCAACGATATTATCAAAATCGGACGCACACACACACAAGATGCAACACCGCTGACACTAGGCCAAGAATTTTCGGGATATGTTCAGCAATTGGAGAATAGCATACGTCGTGTGGAGTTGTGCATGCCAAGAATATACGAACTTGCAGCTGGAGGTACTGCTGTTGGTACTGGGCTTAATACCAGAATAGGTTTCGATGAGAAAGTGGCATCAAATATAGCTGCAATTACAGGTTTACCTTTCGTAAGTGCCCCCAACAAATTCGAAGCACTAGCCGCCCATGATGCATTAGTTGAAGTAAGTGGTGCGTTCAACACTGTAGCATGCTCGCTTATGAAAATCGCCAATGACATCCGATTTCTTGCCTCTGGGCCAAGGTGTGGACTAGGAGAATTAATGCTGCCCGAAAATGAACCAGGTAGTAGCATTATGCCCGGAAAAGTTAATCCAACACAATGTGAAGCAATCACGATGGTATGTGCACAAGTAATGGGAAACCATGTTGCGGTAACAATTGGTGGTTCTAATGGCCATTTTGAATTAAATGTGTTCAAACCTATGATGGTGTCAAATGTGCTGAGATCCTCACGGCTTATTGGTGATGCATGTGTCTCATTTACTGAAAACTGTGTAAAAGGAATTGCTGCAAACAAAGACCGTATCTCGTCTCTGCTGCATGAATCCCTAATGTTGGTAACAGCACTAAACGAGCATATTGGATACGATGCAGCAGCTAAAATAGCCAAAACTGCTCACAAGAATGGCTCCACTTTAAAGAAAACTGCTATTGAGCTGAACATTCTTACAGAAGACCAATTTGACAAATGGGTGCGGCCAGAAAACATGCTCGGACCTAAATGAATTTCTTTCTATACCAGAATAAACCACAAGTTAAAAAATTTCAACTTCTAATGTTAAAACCATTTGACCTATTAATAACATCTTGTGCTCACTTTTTATGGCTAATTTACATTACCAAGTCTATTTGTGTATGGTTCTCATAATACATATTTCAGTTTTTGTGCATTACTTTTACTTACAATAGTAAATATGATACTGGCTACTGGTAACACAAAGACCTATTCAACTTCTATTATTTCATCACCCATTATATTACAGTAATATGTGTTATAGCAGTTTAAAATTTATAAAATTTTATTTTTTGGTTGCAGTCATTTTATTCATTTGTATAAAATGATATTATCTATGTAAAAAAATGTCAGAAATTTTCGAACTGAATTTACTTTTGAATACTGAATGCAACTCAAGCAATGATAGCACTTGGGTAGGTACATCTCTGGCATTTTGACTTTATTGATATGGTACTAATAAGGATATATTGTTGGCTTACCAATTTTGAACTTAATGTTGTGCTGTCTAATTCCCTTGTAGCAAATAAAGACATCCCTTTCCATAACCTATTATGTTTGGTTTAACCTCTTTAAGTGTTTATACTGGTACATGTGTATGCAGATATTTTTGTATTCTATAACCCATTTCAACCCATCCAACTCCAACATTATTGTAACCAAATATGGATGCACAATATAGACAAAGATTCAAATCTCAAAGGATTTGAATATTTACAAGCAATTTGATAAGAATAGTTGAGATTCGAAATTAAAAACGTGAAATCACTGATGTGATTCATCACGCGACAACACGTGTGATGCCGATTACGTCGGTGTATCGTCTCAGCAAACGTGCGACAATAGGTAACCATGATAAGAAAGAAACAGACATGCTTAAAACGCACGCACATGAATGGCGGTCACTTTAGTCGGGCTTTAATCTTGAAGGTTGTTTATCACACCTTTAAATATGACGCAATTATTCCATAGACTGAAAAGTTATTTATAGGCTAAACACGTTTAGTAATGGCAATATTTATTTCACTTAAACAACTATATTTTCAATTAGTATGAAGAATAATATCCTAAAAAAGGCTATCATCCTCCCTCCTCGTAAATAGTTTTTAGAGATGTTACATCTTATTAAAAAAATATATAATGGTGAAATATTGCTTGACTACGTAAATTGCTCTCATCACATTTTAAAAGCATATTGAAATAGTTCAATATATTTAACAATCATTTACTGCCCGGCCCGGTATCTAATTTTTAAATGAGAAAATATATGCACAGCATATCAAATTTAAATATATGGTAATACATTCTAGAATATATTTGAAATTCTAGGTTAGAAATACATTATTCTAGAATACCTAATTTTCCTATATTGTACATCCCTATAACCACCTAGTTAAAAAATTATGTCATCCTAGGAGTTCTCCTGTAGCGCTTCCGAGAGTGGAATCAGCGACATTATTTCTAGTCTTCAGATGACTAAGGACCAAGATTACCCTGATCTTGATGATCTTCTTGATATTGGGGAAACACCTGAAATCGTCAACCCTTCCTCATTCGACAGCAATGTGGGAGTGATGGAGCTGTATTCTGATCCAACGGAAATTAACCAGTTACAATTTAAAAACCAGATTGAATTTGAGGTAAATTTAACAGTTCAGTGTTGAATTGTAAAATCTAAAATCGTTAAAACAAGCAACAAAAAGTTTTAAATTATCAAGTTTTTATCAAATTACACTGCTATAACACAGACCTCGAAACTCAAAATTCAATTATGTTAGCTGCCAGCTGTCAAATCAAATCCCTGAGAGACTTTGTCGCTTTGATTGTTGCACCTCGATTTGCTGAGTTGACAATTCGGCAAATCTAATAAGATAAAGAATATTGTAGGCCTTTCATATTTTAAACTTTTGTCCGGATTTTGACTTGGTAAAAAAAACTCACCAGCCGGATTTTGCGATTATTTAGTACTGGTTATAGATTGCTGGCAATTTGCCTTGGGCTTTTACGTTTATGCTATTTTTCACGGCATTTTTTTGCTGTTTACCTATCAAACAAATATCGAGTACTGACTGTACGTACTGCTTGTTGTTTATATTTATATATTTGGCAACAAAAGGTTAAATATTGGACAAAACTAGGGGTGCGAAAAATTAACGGTTAACCACGGTTAACCGTTTTTATGGTTAACCGTCACGTCAAATTTTAACCGTTGAACCATTTTTTTAACAACTCTTTTTTAAACACTTATCTTTTCGTTGGTTGGTAAAACGCACGCTTTTCTGACGTGAATTACCTGTCTGACAACCACTGGCGTCGATTCCCGAGGTGGCAAGCCACCCCAGTAAAAAATGCGGGTGTCAACATACGAAATATACCATACTTGCGACCCCAGTTTTTTTTCACTTATGGTATTTTTTATGTGTTAACTGTAAAAAAAGAATTTGTAGCACAGAATCCTACAAATTCAAAAGGTTACTTTACCACCCACATTTAATTGGGCGTAATTGCGTTTAACGTATCGTGTGCCAGCAACAAAACAGCTACACATAAGCAGAGTTGATAAACTTCAATTATACACAACATCATTCCACGTCGATTGTTTGATTGTCTACGTAATATAAGCAACCATTCACACGTCGATTGTTTGATTGTTAACGTAATATACGCACTATTCACACGCTGATTGTTTTATTTTTAACTCAATATTACGTATTACAATCAAAGTTATACTACATATCGTAAGGTGACCGTTTAAAACAATTAAGTATTGCATAAATAAACAGAATCATAATACCTTATTAACCCCGATAATAAATATTAATAGAACAAGGTTCTTTATTGTTTGAATATTGCAAAACATATATTTGCAAATAGCCTATGTTAAAACGACCAATATAACTAGGGATGCACAAACTAGAATATCTTGGTATTCTAGAATAGTTATTTCGAATCCAGAATATCGAATCCTATTCTATATTAAAAAGCAAACTCCAGTTAAAGTGGCAAGATCGTCAAAAATTTCTGCTTCAGCTGACTACCTCTTTGGCCAGTGTGATTACATACTTATAATCATAGGCGGCGACTTCAGTAAAATGTTACCGTTGCGCGAAATTGTATGACGTCACAATCGGCCCTATGCCTCGAACTAACTGGGATAGAACTATGATACTAACGATTTACAAAGCTAAAAGATTAAGCCAGGAGTTTAAGTGTTTAATCTAACTACTTCCCCCGCTGAAATATTGCATGGTTATACGCTG
>CH003211.1:78875-100239 GCA_000149265.1 Ciona savignyi
CTTTGGAAATTCGGCATATTTTTGCCGTGTACTTTTCTACCACATCTTTAGTTTAATTTAGTTATATTACGTAATATAAAGTTGCATAAGTAAAACATACGTTGACAATGAAGTTTAAGATTATCTCGATCTCGCATTGTGCTATCTGACCTAATTACGCATAACGAAAGTCAGAAATACTGCTTCGCTTTATCGGCTTGCATTTGGGCTTTCTAGTTTAAATTACAATAGCGAAAAATAACCAATATTCTGCCGGATTACAGTGCAATTTTTGGACGGAGCCAAATAATAAAATAGGGTTGCTATCTGTCCGGATATCCGGCTCCAATCCGTCCTATTACTATCTGTGAGAAACATTCCTAAATCCACAATTATTTTATTTTTATTTATTTTTTATTTTAAAAACACATTTACATGGGGAGTGCCAGCACACCCCTGTACTTGGCGACAATGCCAAGTCAATGTAGCACTAATACCATCAATCAACATTTTGACACAGGACATGCTGTGGGACCAATCTCTTCAAGTCCAGCAAAACGTTGGCAACGAGGTCGAGTCAGATGTTGGGTGTTGAGTTCTACAACAAACTGCCAGCCTACCTTTATAATGGGAAGGTTAATCCAGGTCAAATATAGATAGGTTTTCTGGGCTTAATGTCAAATTGGTTAAATAAAACATTGCACCGCCCGTCGACAGTTGTATAGTAAAAAGGTTAAGCTACAGTCTTTACCTAAACATCTTGTCTTAAATGTAAACCATATTGGATCAAGTTAATAATTAATCTGATCTTTCTTGCTTACTATTGTACTACCTGCAGAAGCGAAAGTAAACCAACTTGGTACCGGTAGCTATTCACCCCCCCATGACCCCCCAACATCGAAGTTGGGGTTAAAGGAGCTCAGTTGTGATCCACTTATTGGAACAGATGGTCCGAACACAGAAATCCACTACAACAAACTTCCACATTATTTCAGCTCCGGCAAACTTGAACCAACGTAAGTAAATTAGATTCAAGATTTCATTTATTTGTTATAATAAGTTGTTAACATTTAAATGTTTGCCAACGGCATGGAAAGGTACAGAAAACCTAACGTTATGATTGATTTGCCCCCTTTTATTTCTTAATATTTATAAACTTTGATTTATAGGCCCATCCAAGGTGAATCAATACAATTTGGCAGTAGTGGACAGCATCCTCAAGGACTTGTTACTTCAAGCAAGATTAAATGCACACCACATGGAGCTCTACTCAATTTGGACGACACTTATTATTCTAGGCTGCCCAATTACTACAAGTGCGTTTGGTTGATCTATATTATTTACATTGCAAAGTATAAAACTTAGAAGAGTTTGTTTTACTAGAACAATGTCTTAGTCCTCGTTTTAACAAACCTGTGCACATGGCCCAAATAGGAGACAGTGCACCTTTTGTTAAATGAGCTGAATTACCCTGATCCAAAATTAATTGGGTTTCTAGACTTTTCACTCTGTGCTTGGGTTACCAGAGCTAAAGCACCTGCCTTTAGGGGGACGCGTCTGGTGTCCCAATCACCGAGTTAATTGACTGCGCCTTGACCCCAAATTATCGGGACTGGTGCATTCTGCACTAAGTAGTGACTGTGCATCCCACCCACAGTTTAGTTTGACATGTCTTGTGCCCCACGATTCTTTTATTACGGATTATTTCTATTTAGCTATGGTCGACCCCATGTGGTAGGAACGGTTACAGAACCGCCGGAAATCGAAGATGAAACTGTTACATCACAATCACTGTTAAAAGCTGATGCTAAGAGTTTTTTTATTTTGTTTTGTTACAGTGACAGTTTATTCAAATTTAAAAAAATGTTTAGTTTAATATGATTATTATCAATGTGAATGAAAAATAATTAACATTGCAAACAATTTTCCAGCCAAAAATAATCTGAGCAGCATGCTTATTGTAATGTACACGGAGTGTACAAAGTTGTATAATTAATGCTTCTGACATCTTCACCCTTTCATCGTTGTACTTCTGCAGGCAAGAAAGGAGAACTGAGCGAAAGAGAAAAGCGAGCAAGAAACTTCCTCGAGTGGACAACCGCGTTGATGGAGATCGCATTCTGTATTCAAAGATACCTCAATATTACCTCTCTGGTCGTAAACCGCTGGTTCCAAAACGAAGGACTTCTGAACATTCCTTCTCCTCTAGTGAATCATCAGATGAGGATTACAGAGGTCGCACTCGACGGAGGTACAACTTTGATTTAAGCAATGACATAAAAATATTTCAATGTGTTAAAACGTGGATCAAATTAATTTTATTGACTTCAATATACATAAGAAATGTTTAGTCCCGTCAAATTCCCAAAAAATCATGTAACTGACCGTGCAAATTAATAGAATACCAAGTAAATGAATTGGTGTTTTGCCTTTAATTTATTTAAGAAGATAATAGTCATTACGAGTAATGTACCAAAATGATTCTTAACTTTATGCACCACGTTATACTTACAGATTATTTTATGTTATATATCAGTGTGGTCCAATTGCAGGCCTGCAGGCGGCATGCAGCCCACGGTTATGATTTTATAACAAGTAAAACATTTTAATAGTCGCAAGACTCTTGTAAATTAAGCTTTATTACGAATGTAAGAAATCCTTTTACGTCACACAAATGTTTATTGAATGATAACTTCTTGCCTGTGAAGTATTTCACAGTGTGTGTAGGGCTGTAGGCTAATGTAGCAATGTTTGCAATAAAATAGTCAGAGGAGTGCGGTGATGGCAAAATGGTTAGGCTGTTATTTTTGTGATCATTTGTTGGAAGTGGCCCGCCAGCTGTCACGTTTTTGTGAAATGGCCCGTAAGCAGTTGGACCACACTGTTATATATGAACAATGGGTAGTTATCACTTATCTGTACTAATGTTATTCATTTGTAATGATACAATCACATATTAACAAGGAAATAATAAACTTTTGTTAATTTCATTCTTGCCCAAATGAACACATTTTTATGCTGCTCGATATTAAATATCCTTGCTCTTTGCATTTGAAAGAAATTGATTCTTCATGGTTCCTGTTTTAAAAAGAGGGGCCCTATTGTCTATGTATGTTTTTTTTTTATCAAAAGATTGATGACATATCATATTGCCCTACCAAAAGGGTTAATTGATTTGCCTTTAACCTAGATTTGAAGATTTTGATAACCTGTTATAGATATGCAAAAACCAACAGTTTGGGTGATAGGCCAATGAAATTCTCCTTGGTTGTTAAAAACCAAACAGTCATTTATACCTAAAATTTTAGCTTTTTAAGCATTGTGATTAACCAAATGCTACGATTTTGGTCAGTTATGGGGGATGTTTGTTCATTAGGTGTTGTACCAAATGAAAGAAAGTAAAAAATCACCCACGTTCCGTGCCACTTAAAAGCTTTGTGTATTATTACTTATTACTGCTCGAAATACAGACTCAAACAAAAAACTAAAGGGAAGAAATCTAATTTTAGTCTATATACATAGTCCATCATCATTATAGTCTTGCCAAGCAGCACTCTGTTTTAGTGTCAATTATTCATTCAAAGTAACAAGTCACTTCATTCATCCTCTTGTCTAGGTCTATATTTTAGTGAAGTTATGGTTTCTATTTAAGCTTCAGCTTAAAGAAACCTCAGCTTTTTTGTCCAAACCACCAAGGTATTGCTTCTAATATTAAGGTCAAAATGTTTGCAGATCTTCTTGCCGTAAATCTTGCTCGCGAAGCCCGAGAAGATCGTTTTCACGAAGCTCTTCACGATCACGAAGTCCAAGGTATCAGTTGTCACAATGGCTTGTGTTACATAATGCAGACATATGGGCACTCTGGGAATAGTAGTGAGAATACTGTTGGTTCTTGGTTAAATATTCAAGACATATCTATGTGATAGTAATGATTGCATGTTGGTTGCAGCCCAAGAGCATCAGTTGGTTCATGTCTTTCCAGATAATCAGTTGGTTCATGTCTTTCCAGGTTCATGTCTTTTCCAGAGCCAGATGTGTGCAACATTTTAACTATTGGCTACCAAACCTCCAGTCGAGTTTTATGTTTATTACTAGTTTCCCAATTTTGCATAAGGTCATAATTCATTATTGGTATAGCTGGTATAAAATATATTAAGAAATACTTGTGTAAATATGATGTTGTTTTATGTCGCAGATCCTGGAGAGATGAGCGACCATATTTGAGTGATTCTCGTAATTATTCTTCATCAGAATCTGATTATGAATCTTACTCTAGGTGGGTTGGCTTTAATTGTATTTCAGGAAGTTTTATCCAATAATGGGATAGATAACAACTGGAATGTTGTGTTTTCCAACTTACTTGCATCTTTGTGATAGCTTTGGCAATCTAATTGTCAGTCTGACTGCATAAAATGAGCATTGGATATCCGGATTAGCGTCTTGTTCTATATAATTCTGAACAGACTCTAAATTCAACTATTGTTATTGCAGACCGTCAAAGAGGAAGAGAAGAAATGAAAGCAGCTCGGTGGATTGGGGAGCTAAAAGAAAAAAGAAAGATGAGCGAAAAAAAGAACAGCATGTAAGTAAACGTTTGCAATCTTTGCTTATTCACAGTGTTTTTAACAAGAAGCAACTTATAATGTCTTGCATTCAAGATGACGTTTGTTGTGATGTCGCTGTGGCCTTAAAAACAGATGTTGGTTAAGGTTGTGCCAACCCACATTCTATTCCAACCAACAGCAATAAAATAACTTAATATAAGCATCTTACAATCCTCATTATGACAGAACAAAGCAATTCAAGACCGCAGAGTCATGTATGTTGGCAGGATCTCCCATTCCACCACTCAAAACGATCTAAGAAATCGATTTCAAAACTTCGGAGAGATAGAAGACGTCACTTTGTATTTCCGACAAGACAGGTTTGCATTTTAATCTGATAGTTATGCAATTGTGCCACATATTTAAATCACTTGGTAGTGATACGAGTTTGTGGTGACAATAAAAAAATGGTCGGATTTCTACAACGAGCCGGAAATCCCAGTCTGTTAATACCCTGCCCTACATCACATATTCTGAATCAATCTGTGTACTTTTTACTCATCCACTGATATTCCCGCATAGACAGCTACGGATTTGTAACATTTCGCTACACCTGTGACACCTTCACCGCCATAGAGCAAGGTAACAATGGGGACGTTGAACCTAAATATGATCTTTGCTTTGGTGGGCGCAGACAATTCTGTCAAGTGGAATATGCAGATTTGGGTTAGTTGGCTATGCGGGTTGATTAGGAGCATCATTTTAACATATTATTAGGAGCATTATTTTAACATATTAGCCCAATAATCATTATGCTATGCATAGGTCAGGTTTATTGCGATCATTACATCATAATAACAAATGTAAGTGTGTTCGACGTAACAATGCGTTTGTCATTTCATAAATGTTATTTTTAGATACTCGAGCCGTATTTTTATTTTTTATTTTCCCTGATAAGATTGTGCGTCCGTGTTACGATTATCAATATATCGTTGTTGCAGCCCTACTTGTAATGGACTAAACCTATTAAATATGCTTTTTAAAATTTATGACTTTATAATAATATCCATTGTAACAGATGAGGGTAATGAAGACACTGTTCCAAGCAACTACAAAAACGAGGAAGATTTTGACTCGTTGCTGCGCAAAGCGATGCGCCGATAGCAATTTTTATATTGTTGCAACCGTATTTCTTTGCTGGGCATAAGTATAGGTCATTAGCAAAGCAGATAATGGAATTTTTGGCTATCTACTGTAAAAATATTGCTTTTGAGAGTGCCACACACTGTTAAGGATTGTAAATGAACCATGCAAATTCTATATTATTCGATACCAGTGAGCAAATAATTCAAAACGGTTGTTCTCGTCCACCAGGCTATACCAACTTTATCCATTCAATGCACCATGTAAGATTTAGAACCGTTTTTATAATTTCCACCAGACGTGGTGCTGTTTAACTCGTATTTTATTTTCTTAAACCATTAAAAACTGCCCTATTCCAGCTAGCTTTTAAATGTAAAGAATCACCTGAATGTTGAAGTCCCCAAGTTTTAATACCAACAATTGGGATTTACTAATATTTAAGAATATTCACGACAATTATTATACCATTACCTAAATCTTGGACATTTTAAGTCGCTTAATTTCTTTGTGTTATTTGTTGATTTTTAAGGCGTTTAATTGGATATGGTGCTTGTTAGGTCAAAATTTCGTTTCATTTGTTCTTTTCGCGCTTACTCTTCTTTTGGCCTTGCACTTGTTTACGTCATAATCGTTGCGTGTTCCAGAATACAATTTGTGGTGTGTTAAGGTTCGACATGCCGGTGTATAATTTTAATTGGTGGGATAGAACATTACGTGTGTGCCCATCCTAATTTGTACGACCGAGTATCTTCGTAGGTTTCAGCCGAACGGTGGAGGTTTGAAACCGGTTTGTAGTATTGAAGGAACGGGTCTATCATATACAACACACTGCAATAGCTCCGGTAACCCGACGATGGGCGCGAGGTGATCTGACGATTGCCCGTGTGATAACCCCCTTGGTTTTCCCATTCACGGGGATAAAGATGAATATTCTAGTATCTGGTTGGGTGTGAACTTTGACACGGTGCTTCGCGTTGTAACAAAAATTGAAGGAACCTCTCCGTCGCGTACATATAACACCCCGCTTTCTTACGCTTTGCACAATATAAATTCTTTAGAATAGGAAAACAATTAGATCATACCAGCCAAGATACTTCGACTGTTTGATTCTTATTGCACAGATCGCATGTTAAGCTTCTCTCATTTGCCCAGTCACGATGTTGGTTCCGATACTAGGCAACGTCGCAACCAAACAGAACACCACCTTTCAGTAAACGCCTCGCCTCCACGTCTCTGTTTGCTCTAATCGACTTCACAAAGGTCCATATTGACGTGACTAATCTAATACCGAACGAACAATACTAAATTAAACCGAACCTTTCTTTGACCATTTCTAAACCAACAGAGCGAACACCCAGTACTAAAATAGAGCAACGAAATAAATCTTGGTGTTAATTTTCCGATTTCAGTCGAGTGGCTTCAATATATTAGTTCTCGATAAAGATATACTGACTTTCCAATGAATACTTTTTACAAGCTTGTCTAAAATTTTAGTATTTTTCGAAAGAGCTAAGTTAGTACAGGAATTTTATATTTTATCCACGTTATGGTAATGGTGTTATCACAAGGGTCGCTGCCGCTTTACCTCTCATCGAATTTATTGTAGATAGTTAAGTTGTAAATAAGTTCAAGCGATGCCGCAGCCAAGGACTTGGTCGATTATGTCTGTGGATGTTTTGATTAAAAATCCTCTATTCGCTTTAGCCTGGTACGTTCAAATTGAACATTAAAATTGGTTTATATTGTAACTCTTATGTCGTCACCAAATAGCGCAACGTTGAGAAATATAGAAAGTCCCATATATGTTAAAAGCCCATAACGCAATAATTCAATAGCCGTGTTATTAAGCGTTAGATTTTTTTCTGTTTGTAATCGTATTGCAACATATAAGCTATATTAAGCAGAAATTACATGCCACAAGGATGTATGTATATATGGATAATAATTACTGAATTTATATTTTACTAGTACGAACAAACGGTTTAAATTCATGTCTAGCTGTTTAAATAATACCCCGAATAAGCCTTTCTAAATTGTAAATGAGTAACCCAAGTCACAGGCTACTATTTTAGATTTTCAGTGATAGTTCAGAAATTTTAAAATTTAAGAATGGGAAATGGAAATACGAAGGCCGCTATAAGTCAAGACCAACAGCAACCACAACGGGGACCTGTGACATTCTACTCGTCTATAATGAGTCCCCCCAGTCGCGCAACGTGGATGGTGCTCAAAGCGGCTGGGGTGGATTTTGTTCTCAAAGAGACGGACCTGATGAAAGGAGAGCACAAAAGCCCGGCTTTTTTGGCAGTTAATCCTTTAGGGACTGTACCGACATTAAAGGATGGTACCTTTTGCCTTGGGGAAAGGTAAGGACTTTATCTCACAATTGTTATGTGCGTATAATTTTTATAAAGCAACCTATAGGTCCTGCGACATAATTAAAACGGGGTTTATTTGGCATGTAGTAACAGCCCATCACCAGACCACTTACAAGAAATAGGATTGGATATTCTTGTTTATCCCCGTGAATGGAAACCAAGGGGGTTAAACACACGGGCAATCGGGTTACCGGAGCTATTGCAGTGTGTTGTGTATAATTCACACGTTCATTCAATTTGGTTAAACCTATTAATCCGCTTGGTTTTTCCACTGTGGCACACACTTTCCGGGCCACCCCTTCTCCGGCTCCCCCATTGCACGGGTCGCTTTACCGCACACTTTTCTTCGAGGCTTAGTGTAATTTTTTATAAACATTTATCTTTTTCATTTTTATATTTTTTATGTGGGTTTAGCGGCCACGTCTAATTATACCGAAACTTAATAATTTTTTGGTTTTTAAACGTGTTCTAACGACTGTCGTTTTGCCGTTTTTTCCCGTTTTTCAAATTTTTATCAAAGGTCCTGCTTTGTGTTTTTTATGTCTGCTGACTTTTGCCACGGAACCTTTAACAAACTTCAAACTTTAACAAACTTCAATTAGCTTATTAATTCTTCGGGTGGCATAATGTGACGTGCTTGTTTACTGAATTTGTACAATAAAAGCTTTAACAACACCAATAAAAATAGTGTAGTTCTATGCAAGTTATTGATTGTACCATTATCCCACCGAATAGTGGATTAGTCTACGCCTTTAAGTTGAACGGTTTATGCTCGAAACTGGTCGCAAGACATTTGACGGACATTGCCTAAACCCTTTGGATTAGTACTGAAGAAAGTTATTAATCATACACAACACACTACAATAGTTCCTTTTGCTATCGCATTTAACTTTGTAGCATATAACTAGGCGTGCAGTTAGCAAATAACAGCTAATTGTAACAACACGATTATGAATTAGCTTTTTAACATCGGTATCCCTTCCACAGCCGAGCAATTATGTGCTACATACTGAATCGGTACGGCTCCGGGTCAGCGCTAAGTCTATACCCGAAAGACCCAATGGCAAGAGCAATAGTGGACCAGGTTCTTTACTTTGATACTGGTCTTATTCAGGCCACGTACAAATACACGGTAAATTCATTTTAAATTCATCTCGGTTTTAGAAATTAGAATTAATAAATAACAAAAAAATCTAAAAGTCCTAAATATGAACCTCGGAAAGGTGTTTATAATATTCACAATGGGGTCTTGAAATAACTTTCTCAGGTATCATATAGACCAGAGGTTGTGAAACTGCAGTCCGCAAAAAAATGAATAAACTATGCACTAAACTAATTTTTACTTAAACAAATTTAAATTGTTTTTAATTGATTATTACTCAAATCATGAAACAAATAGTCAGTCCATCTTACCCCGGTTATTGTTGTTACCGCAAAATCATTTTTCGTATTTTACTCTCTCTGTCCATCTAAGGGTCATCATGAAAATTATTTTCTTTTAAATTTAAGAGCAAAATTTTTTTTTAGCCGACATGTATAAACATTTTGTTTTGGGATAAGGTTAACCATCTGTTTATAATTAACACTGTAATGTAACCAACCCACTTGTTTAGTAGATATCGTTGTTTTAATTGCTCTGGTTTCAAATTCTGCATATAAAACGATCGTACCAACCATATGAAAACGCGGCACAAATAGTGGTGATTGGTATAATTGTAATACGCTCCATGGTGTTTCTACAGAAACTTGCTGAAGTTTTATTCAAACGTGAAAAACATTTGGAACTCGATGGTGAAGACGTCATGAAGAACAAACTGCAATGTCTAGAAGATTTTTTGAACAAAAATCGTTATTTGGCTGGAGATCACATGACCATAGCAGGTATGTGGGTGAGGGCAGGAACCAATGTAAAAGGAAAACTCCGAACCACAGATAAAACGTTTCGGTCTTACAGTCAATACACACATAAACCGTTTCGTCCGAATTTTTCGAATAAAAGGTTATAGCCATCTCAGCGATATATACGTAATAAAGGTCTGCCGAACACAGAAAGCTATGGGAGTTTTCTACCCTCTATTCTATTATGAAGTTCATTTGGACAGTATTTTATCAAAAAATATGACGATAATAATAATTATGCATAAAGTGTATATGATATCTATTATAGGAAGCCGCTCACGTTACCCACATTACTATTAAAATATGTATACACACTTATATATTCTTAGAACTTATATCCTGTAAAATTGTTTAGATTTGTCGGTTTTGACTAGCGTGGTGTTGCTGGAGCACTGTAAATTCGATCATTTCAACGAATTCCCGAAGCTGAAAGGTTGGCTCACCACCATGAAGGCACTGCCTTATTACGAAACATGCTGCGGAAAACACGTACAAATGGTCACTGATATGTATCAACAAGTGATCCACGAATAAGCACGTCATGTTTACAACCCCGAAATTTGTTTTTGAATATATAGCTTTGCCTAAAGAATCAGATAGCGTTCGTAAATGGTGTACATGGTGCACGTTTTACAAATAAACGTTAAACATATAAAAAAAATGTACATACAAAATACTTGACCAGTTTGACCTCCTGTAGGGGACAGTCGATCAAGCAATATAATTATGCTTACCTCCCTTTCGATTACCAAAGATTAGTCGGTATAATTTGACGTTTACAAGCCAAATAACGTCACTCGATATTTTCACAACTACCCGGCGTTAACATGGATATAGTATCATTTTATTAATGGGTGCCCATTAAATGTCAATTTACTGTATTTAAAAAAACTAAACCCGCAACCTGGTTAAAATTCGTTATCCGAACCGAAACCGACCTTAAACATTCCGTTTTAAAATTGTGAAAACCCGAACTGAACCTGATAATCAAAATATAAAAGAACTGGAACTGGATGAGTAAAACAAGCTCCTACTCCCATTTATTACCACGTGTTTGAAGCAAATGGTTACTCGACTGATGTGTCGCCCACGGTGGATCGCGATAAAACTTATACATGTTGCTTTGTGGACACAAACCTCATCTTTCCAAGAGTTTTCCAAGAGGCTTATTGTTTACATTGATCGGTTGTAGTTAGGATCTTCTCTCTATCTCTTGTTGGGATCCTACTTCAGTTTCTCTCGGCCATTTTCCAACTTTTCGACTATTTTCATGCAAGTTTTAAGCTTCGCCGAGCACAGACTTAAAATTGTCTTTTACACCAGCTCAATGTTATTTCTTCTCCAGAATCCAGTACTCCTGCATGTTCCTCTTCTTATTCTCATGCTCTTCCCAGATACGGATGATTTTCCAGTTCATTGTCGACAAATCCCGCAGGTTCTGCTGTAACACATTTACATCCTCGTTGCTCCTGTCATTCTCTTAAAAAACCTTCCCAATTTCGGTGTCACACGGATGGAATGATCTGTCCTCATTTCGATACCATGCTTAAGGTATCAAATAGTTTAGCAACGATCATTACCGATTCTTTAGCAAAGCCATATAGGGATCACCAGCAGTACCTTTAGTCTTGCCAGTGTCCATGCTTAACACAATTATAACAATTTTCTCGTCTCGTTGAAAAAAAAAACACAATTATTGGTTGTGCTGTTTGGTGGATTGACACATTTCTTTAGCTCAGCCACTAAAGGTTCCACTAAATATTCCTTGGTGGGTTAGTGCGTCGCCTTTTTACCAAAATTAAAGGAACTTGTGAATCATGCAACGTACTGCAATAGCTCCGGTAATCCGACAGTGGGCGCGAGGTGATCCGACGATTGACCGAGTATTAACCTCCTTGGTTTTCCCCTTCACGGGCATAAACATAAATATCCTATCCTGTCCTACGCATCTCGGAGGTAAGAGAATGTAAGGCAGTGGGATCTAAGGGAGTGTGGTTATTTAATGGAGAATACGATATATAAAACATATTTCTCGCCGACGTTCCTTGCGTTTTTCCTATTCAAGAAGATAAACATAAATACCCTTTCAAAACCTAGTTTTATTCTGTCTACTTACATTTAACACTTTTATACAATGCGCAGAAGCGCGAAGATTGGCAACGCGTCGAAGTATAAAGGGCAATGAAGTATTTTAATAAACAAAATAAATGCAATGGACGAAGCAACAGTATCGGTGAAGGATAGTATAGGATAGGCTATTCATGTTGATCCCTATGGAAAACGCAAGGGGCGTTAACACACGAATGATCGAGAGATTACCTCACGCCAGAATCCGGGTTATCGTGCGAGTTATTTCAGTAGACCTATGTTGTATATGATTAGACATTCCAACTATTTGGTAGGACATAGAGCCTATTCCGCTAGGTTAAGCAAGATTTGTTAACTGTCTTGCCCAAGGACACAACCGAATAGCTAGAAACCAGTTTCAAACCTGCCACCCTTCGGCTGAAAGGCAACGCACTACCCCACTACGCTATTTGGTCGGGATTTAATAGTGTTGGTGGGTTACCAGAGGACTCGGTCGATTCTTTATACAAAAACGAACAGTAAACAAGGGTTATACAAATGGTAAACGTGGATGACACTTTACAGTACTAAATTACGTGGTCATCATGTTTATGTTCTATAAACGTTTAAAATAGGCATACAGAAAACTTTTTCTTCACACTTAAGTGCCGAATGCTATTCTTGCCAATAAAACATATGAGGAAGAAGATGTTTTCAAAGATTTTCGTTGTACGGGATTTCTCCATATTACGAGAAATGACTTATATTCTTATGTACATTTCTAATTATAGTAAAAGTAAAAATAGAAAAGATTCATCACCGCGGTGACGTATTTCACGTGACCAAAAGGTTATCAAGCGTAGCGTTTGTTTGTGGTGGTTTCGTTTTGGGGTTGGCAGTTTCGTCCTATCGTAGTACAAAACAAACGAAGGTATATGTTTAGATAATGGATAGTCCATATATTATGCATCGTTTTTTGTTCAAACTGGACACAGAGCACAGTTGTGTGCATCATCGTCGGTTGTATGAAATTATATGTTTTATTTTCGAATGAGACATTGTGAAATTGTCAAATGGATGTTAATATAATTGTGACAATACGTATAGGCCTACAATCTAAAAAAAATAATGAGTTTTTTTTTCATTTAGTGCAATGAATAAAGATAGACAGCAAACAAATGGAGAATGTGCGATATTTTTGAATATTAATGAGGAGGAAGTGAAAGGGAAACATTATAGACCGGCAGCTCATGCCCTTGTTTATTGTAAAATAGGTAGCAGAATGCCTTCCAAATACGAAATCATGATGCAAATGCGGTTTGATGGAACCTTAGGGTTCCCAGGCGGATATGTAGAGTTCAAAGAAAATTTGGAAGTTGGATTAAATCGTGAACTACATGAAGAAATTGGGCTGCCGAAGTATCTTTATTTCAAAGAGGACGATTATTTTGGGTCGTGGTATCATGATCATCTTCATCTGTTGGATCATTTTTACGCCAAAGAAATCTCTGAAAATGATTTTGTAAAACTTGAAAAAGGAACACTAAACTGTAAAGACTGGGGTGGTGAAACAATGGGCATTATCCGTGTCCCATTGGACGAAAAGAATAACTTTAAAGCTCTGGCTCAATTTCTGAAGAATAATTTTATAGGCAATGCCAAATACCAATTATTAAAAGTTATCATAGACAAGAAAATTCTTAAGCATGGGGATATAGAAATAGCAACAGCAACTGCTTAAGACTGCATTATAAGTACAAATATCAACCAATTTTTATATATACGGGAAAGTACTTATTTCTAGAATAAATGGTTTTAGCAACAGTCTCTTAATATATGTGTTTATCTATATGTTGTATATATATATGTACCCAACTGATTTAATATTTATTTAAGACAAGTAGTATATATGCAAGGTATTTTATTAACCATTATAACTAAATATTTTATTTATTTTTTCCATGAGTTGTTTCATTACAGGTGTAATATATTGGTACGGTGCCTTTAAATACTACAGGATCGCTTGGATCGCTTACTATACTTTGTAATTACAAAAGCCATGCTATTAATGTTAGGGTTGGAGTTAAAGTTAGTTCTGGGATTGAGATTAGTGTTTGAGACAGGGTTAGAATTACTTTCCAAAGCAATCCAAGCGCTCCAAGCGATCATGTAGTATTTAGAGGCACCCAAATATATAGCCAAAGAGGATATTGAATTTTAGTTTAAACATTTAAATTGTTTCGCATATGTTATTACCCACTTTTTTACAGATACTGTACCGTAGTAGTTTCCTTTTTTTTTCTTGCAAGAATCTGCCGATTGCTTAGTAGCACAAATCATGCCGCCATTTGTTCGTGTAAAAATCGTTCGTTTTGAATTAACTGGCCAACATCACGGAAGCGTTTCTGATTATTTTGTGGCTATCAACGTGAAAGAGTGTGTTGTGCAAAATGGTGAGAAGAAATTTGTTTCAAAATTATGACCTTGTTTGACTGTTGCACACAGTTCTACAATCTGTGATGTCAAATATGTTCTCCAGTCCGACAGATTAGGGTAGTGGTTTAGTGCATTGCCTTTCAGCCGAATGGTTGCAGATTCGAAACTGGTTGCTAGCTGGGTGGTTGTGACCGTGTGCAAGGCACATAATGGACATTGCATAAAGATTAATTGGTTCTACTAACTTGTAGGAACATGAAACATGTTACACAACACACTGCAATATCCCATTTATGGGGATAAACATAAATATCCTATCCTCCAGACATTGGGTAATGGTGTTAAGGTATGACGATTTAACTAAACATAGTACCCTAAATTGTAATATACCATAATAAATATGGACCGGTTTCTCAAAAACAGGTATAATAAATTTACTTTATTCACAGGGCACAAATCAAAACATTTTTAAATCATTATCAATACATTTGGCCTAGGATTAATGTAAAACTGTTAGTGTGGGTCTTTAAAATATCATAATACTACTAGTATTTATAAATGCTATGCAGGTATACGTGGGACACTTATGCAAAAGAAAAAAACCATCTACCCTGAGTGGGATGGCTGCTTTGATTCTCACTTAAAAGATGGTAGAGTAATTCAGGTAAAAATAAAATAAGTCTTGTTTAAAATCACTGTATAATATGTTAATACCAACTATAATTATTTTTATTAAATTAATCTAATAGGCCTATACATTCAACAAAGGAGTGTCAACTGACACAATTTGTAAAATGCATATTGTCTTTACGCTATATCAGCGTTTCAGCGATATTGGTGGGTCGTGAAAAGTTATAGAAAGCTCTGATTAACTATACTGGCTATTTCCTATACAAAAATCAAGGGGAAATTATCATAATTGTGACATCACACATAGTATAAGCAAATTTTTTGTTTATATCACCGTTTCCGCGTGAGCGTAAAATATTTGCCTGGGATACATAATTCTAGAGGTGTGTTCCTTTGCAACGATAGCGTAACCTAGAAACCAACAACAACTTTATATAAAGTTAAGTGGGTCGCCATAAATTGTGGTAATTAATAGTGGGTCCCAACTCTAAAAAGTTTGAGAACCACTGCGCTATATGTTAATACAAGCCAAATTTATTATCTATGTTTAGTTAAAAAAATATGTGATAAGAGCATATTGCTCTATTGCTCTTATCAAATTTGTGCATCTTTGTACTGTGCTATTTGACATTTCTGAAAATGTAAACCCTATTTGTTTTGATATGCGCAAACTGCTTCATATCAAACTAGAAGTTTTATATTACCGTAGTATTGTTGCCATCAGTTTGCAGCCACTAAATCTCCATCAGATAACACACATCACTTGTATTTTCACGTGTACAGAATTATGGTTTCTGGTAGTTAAAAGTGTTTAGTTTGATAAAATAAACTGGTTATTGGAAAGGCTATATACACATTAGACTTAGTTCTACTGTACACATATTTCAACACACCACACATCAAGGATGAGCAACCATAACCACAATAATGCTTGATACAGATGAACAATATTATAAAGAATTACACTAGTGTCAACCATGCAGAAAATTAATCCCATTCTTTAGTCCATATACAATTGATGAATACTGATTACACAACATTAGATCAGTCTCATAAATCAAAGAACTTTAAATGATTTTACTGGCATGTTAGCTACAAGCATATTCCTGTCAAATTTTGTAAATTTACATCTTACTAACTAAAATTCATGTAAATTTAAATTTTTCCTGTTGAAATGTAGCAGAAAATTATACCATACAACAGATTACGTTTTTATGTGGAAATCGAATGCTTTGCAGGGGCTATTTACCCAAAATTAAGTTGAACTTGCACCTTAAATTAGGTAAAATGTTTAAAAGTGTTATGGTGTCGTGATTGGATTTACTAAAAACTAAAGCCAGTTTTGTGTTGACCGTGGACTATTTGTCAAAGTTTAAACAATCTAGATCATTATAGGTACCAATTTCAATATTTTTAAACCGATTTCCCAACTCCTTTTCCAAACACCCATTATATACCAAGAAGAAAATAAGCGTTATTTAATTTTAGGATATTTTAGGAATTCCACCGTTATATATTCCATAGGCCTGTTGGTCACATCACACCTATTTCATGTTAGCTGACATCAGTTTACATATTAACTCGATTTAACTATTTTCTTGCATAAATATGAAGTGTTAGGTAAACCGATTACAAGTGTTAACACTTGCTGTTTGTACTTACTTTTACATATTATCAAAAAATGAACGCATTAACCATCATTTTTAAAATTCTGACCATGATTAAATAGTGTTTTTAACCAGGTCGTCTTTTTACCAATGCTGTATTGTCTATCTTATAAAAATCTTGTTTTTATTTTACAAAAAGCTCTCGGTTGGTATGACTTGTTCTTTACTGGCATAATGTACTTGGATTATTTGTACCACAGTATATTGGTATGTCTTCCATTTATTCCAATAAAAATAGGTATTTGCATTTCGATGCATTAAACACTGTTTAGTTGCTACCATAATTTTTTAAAACCGTGTTTATATTAAAAAAAATTCAAAAATTAACCTTTAATCTTTTGCCACAGATGGTCCTCATGCAGAAACCCGACAAGCTGGTTAGTGAGTGCAACATTGGTCTCCAGATATTGGCGGATAAATGCAGGAACCAAAGCATTGGTGGCTCTGGTACAGATGTTTGGGTAATTAAATTTGATTCTATCTTTCCCATTTAGAAGATGTAGATGCTACAATACAACATGCTCAAAGTCATGTTGCTTAAGCTATTTTAGTATTTGGTGCTGTACGTTGCCCAAGCCCAACCAAATAGCAGAAAAAGGTTTATTTAAACATACAACCCTTCTATCTTGTTGCATATGGATTCATATAATTAGCGGTGTATTTAAAAAAATCGACATTGCTGGATTAAAATGCTGTTATATTTTAGCTTGACCTGAAGCCAGAAGGAAGACTGCTGGTGCAAGTGAAGCTGTTTGTAGAACAGGAAGGTGCAGTGTGTTTTTCAATTACATTTTACTCAGGGAAAATAAAATATAATTTTGACTCTTTTGAAATAGTTTTGTTTTTGATGCTATAAATATTTTGTACATGGTGGAGCGTGTTGGTGTAATTGGGTGGTGCGAATATTAGATTGCACATCACATGATGGAAAATTAATTTTTTTTAAATGATAAAGCCACCCTGAGTTTACAAAGGCATAAGATAACAATTTAAGTCAACCCATTTATTCTGATCATTACCCAATAAACATGAAATTCTTTAGAATCATTTGCATCCAAAATATATTACATAACACCAAATTCAGACTGACTTAAATGTCTTTTAAAGGAATGTAAAAAAGGAACATGCTATTTTTATCATCGTGGTATAAATATATGTACAATTCATAGTTGCAAAATTACTATTTCTCCACGATGAACTATAAATAATTATTTTCTCAATATAAAATTGTTAATATTAGTACCGGTATGACTAAAATCAGATTGTATACCTGTCTACTAAATTAAACATAGTTAACATTAGTATGTGTATTTTATTATATAAACATAATATGTTTAATGTGTGTCTAATCTTTTACGGGACTTTTAAAAAGCACACTGTACAAGATGTATACCAATACACAAATTTAAATGAAAATATCTATTGGAGAAAATACTGATGTTTACAATTTATCTATCTTTAGTATAATACATTAGATCTTTCCTAATTTGGTGGCTTGTGTCATGCTTGTGCTGAGTAAAGTGCACTGCAGTGAAATCAGTTGGTCAGGAAGCTTCATTGCGTGTTTGAGTGTTGTGACTCACAGTGCTTATTAAGAACTGTGTATGTACAGTTTGGCTTGTAACAACTTTACCATTGCCTCCAACATTTTTTTAAACCTTGTCTAATAAAACTTTATTTTTCCATAGCATGGACTGCACTGTTGCTTACCATATTTTTTGTTTACCATAATATAATGTTCTTAATTAGGTTTTATAATTAATAAAAATGCACAGGGAGTTTAATTCAAAGTTTTGTCATGTACTTTTGTAAAGTAATTTACGGTACGGTATTTGTTACAACCCCACATTTATCTATACTTTGTAACTTTATCTCCAACAGATATCAACCAACAAGCACAGGATGAACTGCCAACCCGAACCATTCAGGGACGCAGAGGGGCAATAAAAAAGGCTAAAGTTCATATGGTCAAAGGTCATGAACTCACTGCACGATTTTTCCACCAACCTACTTTTTGCTCTGTGTGCAAAGATTTTATGTGGGGACTCAATAAACAAGGATACCAATGCAAAGGTAGGTTCAGATGTCTTGGTATTTTAGAAAAGAAGCTTTTAACTGTGTGCTGTCATAAAGTTGCCATATTTCCAAAGTCCAGGGGATACTTGCCACTTTTTCTCTGTAGTATGTAGTTGTACGCAAATCAAGAATTTGATGTTGATAAGCAAATCACCTGTCCATCGAACATGTAGGCGAATAACCATAAATACTAATGTTGCTGTCAGGTTACCATGGCTAGAGCCAGCTCCCTTGGTATTCAAATTTCTTCTGACAGTTTTGTACTTAATTCTCCTTACGATACAACATAAGAATCCACATATTCTCAATTTTAACACTTGTGACTTTAGTGTGCCAGGCTGCGATGCACAAGCGTTGTAAAGAGCACGTGTTGGGGGTGTGCGTAGGCTGCGACAATGACATAAACCTTGTAATTATACAATGGTGTTTTACTTTTTGATACATGGTTCAGTTTTTATAGTTAACATTTTTATTTTATTTTTTTTTAATTCTATAGCATTAAACCCAAAAAATAATGTTTTTCAAGTGAAAAAATAATCATTTTTTAAAGAACAATACTTGTGCACATGTATTTTTCTTCCAAAAGGCATGACCATTATTAACCTCAGAAATTCAAGAAAATATATGTAAACAATTAACACTTAAAGCCTTTATATGTAAAATGTCTCTCATTGTTATAAAAAAAAGATTTTTGTGTTATCGTTGCAGCACAGTATTTGTTGCCTTTGTGTTAAAAGGTTATAATGGGTGAAAAGAAATTTTAATTTTTTTTACGATGTCTTGTTTGTTAAACTAGTTGTTCTTCATAAACATAAAATGAAAATCAAAGTAGAAACTAGTTACAGGTTGTATTCCATAACTCTCACTTCAGTAGAATTTCAAAGCTATCATGGGAACTTAAATATTTTACCAGGCTTTAGAAATACATATTGCAGTTTTTTTTATAAACTACTAACCCTTTCATTTGAATTAATTTTGCATGTGGTGTTTTCATTTTAGAATGCGGTATTGCTATGCATAAGAAATGTGTTGCCTGTATTCTCAGCAAGTGTAGTCGGTCCACTGAACGCTCTGACACAACAATGGTTAGTATTATGACAATTAAGATGTTGTGACATCAACTTTTAGCCAAAGTATCATTTATTTCTTTAGGCCATGATTTTAGTTGTTTATCTGAAAAGTTAAATACTGAAAAATAAAATCCTAAATTCCAATACTAAAAATCAGATTTCCAACCAATAGTAAGTACATAACGGTATGTTGAAAAAGCCTGATAAATATATATGCAAGATTTACGCTCATTTTAGCCTTATTCCACAGTACCTGAAGGAACGTTTCAAAATCAACATGCCACATAGGTTTAAAGTTTTTAGTTACAAAAGATTCACGTTTTGTGACCATTGTGGGTCAATGCTGTATGGACTTATCAGGCAAGGTGTACGATGCGAAGGTATTTATGAATTGTACCATTGTTTACCCAAATCTCTTATAAATTACATGTATGCTTAACAAATTGTATAAAAGGTAATGTAACAAATAAAATTTCTTTATATTGCCTTAAAAAATTAAAATTTTACAGCTTCTGCATTGAAAAAGTACTCTCACTGCCCCATATATTTGCAAAATTTAAAAATTCTTTTACATTTATGTTCGAAAAGTTCAAATTTGTTAATCTTTAACAATGAAAAATATTTACTTTAGATAACACATTGCACATACGGATTTATACGGTAACTGGTAAACAATTGGGTAGACCAAGCTGTTATTTTTAAATTAAGACAGTCACAATCCACACCCACTATAGAAAATAAAAACCTTTTCTTTTACTACATAACTTCTACTTCCTACTATTTTAGATTTGTTAATATTTTTTTCCACAATAGTGTGACATCACTAAACTCTATTAACATACCCACAGAATGTGGCACAAATGCTCACCACAAATGTTACAAGAAGATGGCTCACACATGCGGTGTCAACCAGGCTTTGCTGGCAGCTGCGCTGGAAAAGTTGGACAAACTACCGTCTGTACAGGTAATCTTTGTATTCTTGCCCAAGATTCATATAAAAGTTTTATCCTTTAAAAAATCCTTTAAAATTCTACCTTATTGTTTTAACCCTCCACTAGTATATTTTAATTTCTAAGTAATTCGTCATTTTTAATTTTTATTACACGAAAATGCCTACCAACAAAAAAAAATATGTCGTGAGTTTCTACTAAACAAGTACTTTTTGCAATAAAATCAAATGAGAGAATGTTAGTCATGTCACACGTTTGTAACACTTCATAACAACCCAATAGCAAAAACAAGCCCCCATGCCCCCATTATCAAATCAAGAGTCAGCAATCTATGAAGATGCGACCACCCTTCTGGTACCCAAGGATAAAAGCAACCGTAGAATATCAGCTCCTGCTATGGATGGTGAGTATTTCCATGCATAATTTACGTATGTTGTGATTATTGAAAGTGGATGTCATTCTCATCACATGGAATATATGCAAGCCACATAACCAAACTGCCCAGTTTCTTTATGAACACTGACT
>CH003211.1:100414-125349 GCA_000149265.1 Ciona savignyi
ATATGAGGCTATATGGAAAGCGAAGTCTGGGGAACCACTGCGGCAAGATCAAAGGAGGCCCCAGCAAACTAAACCAATACGGGTAAACCAACCCCCCTGCCCCACGTTCGGTTCGAAAGCCCCCTGATGAACCTAAATTTAGAAGCGAAGATTTCAAATTTCTTAAAGTTTTAGGAAAAGGAAGCTTTGGAAAGGTGAGCACTAACTGATTTTTTAATTCATGAAATTTAAGTGTTCTGGGGACCATATTTTATTGGAAAAAGGACTTAATTTCCATATAGAAATCTTAAATATAAGATGAGTAGGAAACTATACTAGCCAATACCATCCACCATCGCCATTAACTATTATGATGATAATTGTTTTCCACCACAAACCACCCTTTCACAATATAGTGTTTAGTCATCTAAATTAGACCAAATCTAATTGGCCAACACACTAAACAATTTTAAATACAGGTTCTCCTAGCTGAGCTGAAGGGGCGAAATAAATTCTATGCAGTAAAAGCATTAAAGAAAGACGTTGTTGTTGAAGATGATGACATAGAATGCACAATGGTGGAACGACGCGTGTTGGAATTGTCCTGTCAACATCCCTACCTTACCCATCTTTTCTGTACATACCAGACAAAGGTGGGTGTACAGTTTAGTTAATAAGACTAATAGATGTTCTGGTCTACCCAATAGATGCCACATGAATTAAAAAATGTCAATGATTAAAAAACCACGAGCATTTTGGCTAATGTTCGCAACCACTAATTCCCCCAGGAGCATTTATTCTTTGTGATGGAATATTTGAATGGAGGTGATCTGATGTTCCACATACAAGCCAGTGGGAGGTTCACTGAGCAACGAGCCAAGTTCTATGCTGCGGAAATTACACTTGGCCTGGAGTATCTTCATAGTAAAGGTAAGATAGGGTCTGTAATTAATTGTAAAATTTTGTTATTTTACTGTATGGTTTGAACATATGAACACATTCATTCATGCTATTGTGCACTTTGCATGTATAATTTTTAAGATCATATTTGTTCGGTTTAGGCTCCGGTATCTACTTAAACTAAAACAACCTGAATCACAAGATTGGTTTTGTATCCTTAGAACCCATTACTACTGTTTTCTGCTTTCAAATACATGTAGTGCGTAGACAGTACAAAAATAAGTATTTAATTATAAGTGGTGATTGATACGCTTCATGCAGGGATCATATACCGCGATTTGAAGTTGGACAACGTATTATTGGATTCAGATGGCCATACTAAGATAGCTGACTTTGGAATGTGTCGGGAAAATATGAGTGACACCAACAAAGCTTCAACATTTTGTGGAACTCCCGACTATATTGCCCCCGAGGTGGGTTGTAGAACCGCATATTGGTAATGCTTGACTCCCAAGCGTCTGCTAAACTTTCGAAACCACATCAGATCCTTCAAGGGAGGAAGTATAGTTTTGGAGTGGATTGGTGGTCAAGTGGGGTTTTGTTGTATGAGATGATGCTGGGGCAATCCCCATTCCATGGTGAAGAAGAGGAAGACTTGTTTAACTCCATCCAGAAGAAGGAGCCAATCTATCCACGCTGGATGCCTCGACAGGCCGTGGATTGCGTTAAACAGGTCAACCAATTATTTTGTTTGTTAAGGTCAAAGTTTTGAACACAATTATTAAGTTATTTACACAAGAGGTGCTAAGCAAATGTTACTTTAAACAAATTATAAATTTTAACATTATTCACACAGCTAATTCAAAAAGACCCAGCGCAACGACTTGGAGTTTGCAGTGACGTAAAAAAGCATCCTTTCTTCAGTTCCATTGATTTTGATTTGTTATTGTCGAGAAAGATTAACCCCCCTTTTAAACCGAAAGTGGTATGTATAAATAATTGATGGTTTTATATTTTTGTTCGGATCTTTTTTCGTTTTTGTTTAGTATTTTTATTTTTTATTAACAATGTATTAAAATGTTCTATTAACATACTGATTATGCCGGTTTAAAAGAGTCCCTTATATAGGTATTGACACAAGGTATGTTACATAATTCTAATGTCTGTAACAAACCCTTTTCAGCGCTCTCCAAGCGACTACAGCAACTTTGACAAGGAATTCCTCTCTGCCACCACTCGCCTTACTAAGGTAAATTTTGCTGTTTATGTTCCATTATTGCAATAACAAATGTTTATCATCCAAACAAAAATAAAGATATTGGAACACAGTAAAAGTGGGAAGAAAGTGACCAAAGAGAACCACTGGTATAAACTGCTCTAATGGCCAGTTAATCTAGGAAGGTTGCACTAATAAACTATCTACTCCCTGCCTTGTACTGTTAAAAAAACTGCTGCTTCTTAATCTATTTAGTTGGGAGTCAGCTATGTTACAAGGCCTTTATACTGTATGCATTGGGCATGTTTCCCAGTTCTTTTGGCACTATTTACCTAATGTTGGGATAAAATTTTAGTTTCGGTTTTGTATGTATTTTAGTAACTGATTTTTAAATTAAACAATGATTTCCAGGCAGACAAAGATGTCATCGCATCACTTGATCAAGCTTTGTTCGACGGGTTTAGTTTTGTGAATCCACAAAGTAAAAAGTGGTTGAACACTGCAAACTAGTATAGCGGCAGTGGCTTTTCAGGAAATTGTTTGTTTTTTTTTCAACCTAAAGTTTTCCAAAATGGAAAACAGTTGATATGGAAATTATTGCCGAGATGAGTTAATCCAGATTATTCCTCAACATCATGTTGTGATGAAACTATACAAAGTGCTACAGCAAGATTAGGGATGTATTCATGTTTTAATCCTGGATTAGTGTAAAGAGGGTAAATTCATCTACTTTCTTTTTAACCAGCCTAAATGAAATGCTACAATTCATGTCGATTGATACAATCACTTTCTTCAATATGATCCGATTTTATTTTATATACTTGGTATGTTGGTATCCATATTTTTGCACTTGTGTTTTCGAATTTATAACCAATTATTGTGATGTGTCATTTGGAAAAATTTCATTAGTCTATTTTAATTTCAAATGCAAAAATGTAAAGTTAACAGTTTATATTTATTTAGATCCTCATCTACACATATCAGTATATCTTATTTTATTACCATTTTTAACCATGCACTTTTATCATGGGTCTCACATTTTAAAGAGGATGATGTTACTAAATTACTTTGGTACTTTGTTAGTCGGCACTGTTAATTCTGTATTTTTATTGTTTTTAAAAAGGTTCAATTTTGTGGCCTTATTTTAAATTTTTTTGGAGCAAATATTCTTGATAATATTGAAATGTTTGTAAACCCCCTGTACCATCAATCGAAGCATGGTAGGAGGGGAAGTGCCTTAACAGCCCCATGGATGAAAATGACCGTTGTCTGTAGTATAATTGTTATGCAAATCACTGGCTGCACTTTTGTCTTAAATTTTTTGTGTGTAAATAATATCAAGTGACTTCCAAAAAGTTTTTTGTTGTTTTTTAAAGAATTCCAGTTTTAAAAACTATTATGTTCGGTACAGGTCATAAATTGAGGTTATCACCTGCATAGCTCAAACGACAAAGGTTGCACATGTCTAAATATTTAATAAACCAAGCTCCAATATTTCTATAAATTTTATAAAATTGCTATTTTAGTGAAGTTTTGAATTCCTATTATTATGACTTGCCAGTATATAAATAATAAATTCAAACTATGTTCTTAGTTTATGTTGGTCTAAAGTGATATGCTTGGCACACTAACTTTCTTTATAAAATACACCTACAAAAACATCTAAAAATATACAGATTTTAAAACATGAAGAATTTAAAGACTAATATAAAGGGCAAGAGACTAACAATTAAAATGGTAATTTCGATAGTCAAGTTGATTTGAAATATCATCTCATTGAGTGGAATAAGCATTTGATTTAATTTTAAACGTTTTCATGAGCGGTCTCGCCGTAGACGTGGTATCGGTGAAATTGTTGTGTTTCTTATACCCCCGTTGCTCGAGGTCGAGCTGCCGGAGAGTCGCGCGAGTTTCTTCTTAGTCTTTTCTCTTTCTTTGCTGCTCATAAGGAAAAATAACTTAGTGTTATCCCATCTATTGCAGGATGTTGAAAACAATGGGGATATTGTTATAGTTTTTGTTTTACCAATTAATTCACTGGGTTTGGGCAATTGGAATAAATTACTTGCCCCCAAGAACACAGTTGAATAGCTGGTGACTTGTGCAACAACATTTTGTTTTGCATAGTGATGCACTACCACTGAACCAATGTTACTATGGACAAATGTAATAGTTTCAGCGACTTGAAAGTAAAAATGAGTTGATGGCAGTAATATTCATATCTTCCATTATATAATATTATAGTTAGCTTACAATGCATGGCCAGGTTAGAAAACTAACTTGACACAGCGTACTGCCATAAACTTAAACAGTAGCATAAGTGATAAAAAGATGTTTCATTTAAATTTCGTAATCTGCACCAGGGAAAAGCATGCTATAATATCTTGTGAAGTTGTATGTTCAATCTATGCCAATGTTGCTAAAAGAAACTGGTCGCTGGCTAATCAGCTGTGTCATTGGGCAAGGCACTTAGCGAACATCGCCTGAAACCACTGGAGTAATTTTGTACTAAAACTAAAAGAACGTCTTTAACATAAACAAAATACTAAAATAGCTCCGGTAACTCGATGGTGAGCGGAAGGTAATCTGACGGTAACTTTAGCAAAAAAGCTCTATTACGTATGCCTCAGATAGTCTTCTAATAACAAGTGTGATAACTCATGAATATCCCATATGTTATAGGAATGAAAGACTAATAAAAATGATGCAAGTTAAATTTGTATTGCAGTTTATATTTATTAGTCTTTCAGCAAATATGCAATACTTAATATTCTCTCACGTAAAACTGGAGGCGGTTGGCTTAGGTACAACTTGTGAAGTGAGCTTGTAATAATCAGTAAAAGTTTTCGCCAAATTCCGTCCGATTCTCATATCTTAATCAAAAGGTTAAGGAAATCGACAGCTGAGTTGGCAAAACGTGATAATAATGTGGGTAACGTGGTAGTAATGTGGGTAACATGATAGTACTGTGGGTGATAGTAACATATGTTATTGCAATACATTTAGATCTAATATATATTTAGTTAAGGATACAGGTTTCTTCAGTGTATGGGATTGGGTTGGAAGACAAACCATTGTTATAATTGTAGAATGATACTTCCAATGTATAACAGTATGATGATTCGTCTAATATACCCCCGAGAAACCTAGTAATATCATTGCAATGATTATTTTAAATGCATTAAGTTGTAATAAAGTTATTGAATAAGCACTGCGGAACCTAAACGAAATATTAGGTTTTGATAATTCAGATGTTGAAAAGCATTTCATTTGGGCAATAACACTTGACACATGTTTATGTCAAGGGGTTTTGATGTGCTTATTATTTGAATAAAGAGTCATACCCAGACAGTTAATATACCCATGTTAGACCGGTTAACTCAATCCATAAAAGCATCTGTAGGTAACGAAAGGGTTTGAGTTTTGGGCATGGAGTGGATAATGCCTAAATCCAGTGGATGGGTTCTATTAAAACAGAAGAAATATTTTAATCATAAAAAACACATTGTCATAGCTCCGGTTAACCGATGGTGCGCGAAAGGTAATCCTGCCCAGGTATAAAATCAATGTATCCTTTTTATTGGAATAAAACATGAATATCCTATAAAATGTTTGGACAGAATTTAAAATACATTATTTTATATAGAGCATACCCTCCTGCAACATATAAGAATGTTGTATACTCTTATGAAATAAGAGTAGAAAGTAGATAGTATAAACATTTGCAGATATTAAGATATTTGGGTTATTAATAATAAGCACCAAACTCTTTACACTTTCGACTGGGTCCTTTAAAGTCAAACTGATTAATTTTGTCTCACATACAAAATTTTTTTTTAAATCTCCATCATACCTTCTACCGGTGCCAGCCTTCACTACATCTCTATTAAAAGCAGTGTTTGCATAACTGAAATCCTCAGCATTAGAGCACATTAGTTTGGGGAACACTGCTTGGCGCTGGAAGCGATCCTCATCGTCGTAGATGTTGCCGTACATGAAGCAGTTGCTGAGCGTGGAGTGCGCATGGATGTCGATATAAAAGTCAATGTCGATATCCTGTGGTGACATTATGTTAGGAAACCAAAACCAAAACATTGTGTATCTGTTATTAATCTAACTCTGTTAATTCAATATGGTATCCACCACACACACACTGTAGTAGGAGCTTCAGCAGATTAGTAATAAGTGTGGTTGCATTGTGAAACTTGCACATTAATGAACAAAATAATAAAACCAAACAATTAAGGAACAATGCTTTGTACTGGACTGGAATGAAGGTTCATAAGGTATTGCTTGGTAGCATGTAGAGTTGGGTGGGCCCACGGGGAAGGGTCCTGCCAGTGGCGATTCAAATCAAACCCCATCAATGAGCATCTGGATACAAATGAATTAGCAGAACAGTGATAGAAACATAGCATCGGTAATACTTGGTTATCGTCAGCTAAAATGCTAAATTAGACCAGCTCATACTTCACACAGTTATAAACCAGGTTGTGGGCATATGAAATATTATAAAGCTGTACCAAGTAATTCTTGGATAACAATAAATAATTCATGAAATCACCTCCTCCATTTACTGTCAGTTGAACCACTTATTTATAACTAATATAAAAATGGCGCTTCTGTGATAAGAAATTTAATCAGTCCAAACTTCTTATTCCTGCCATCACCAACAAACCTATAGTTTCCCAGGTATACGCCATCTGGGTTCAGCATAGGGGCAACTTTGAACATGATATTTTCCCTCAGCACTCTTGCTACTGGGTGGGCACTTAATATAAAATCAAGGAACCCTGTTGATAAAACGGAAATTCAAATCTGTATTATTCTTCTTGTTTCTGTTTTTAGAATGCAATAAAGAATTGATTATTGTAATGCTGCTAGTATAAAGTGATAACCACAACTGTAACTTTAAGAATGGAGAAAGCTGGAATAGTCCAATACAGACTTTTTGTTCTAATAAAAACGAAAATATATTTATTGCCAACTTAATAGACCAAGAAATGTTTTATTTACTATAGGTTATATTTGGTTACTTGTAAAATAAGGATCACTGTAATTTAAATATTGCAGCAGAGTTAAGACAAAAGAACCCAAAATGATCATGAATCAGACATCAAACTAACAAGGTAAAAAATGTTGTACCTTGCACAATATGTGATGCTGGGGATTCCCCAGGGTGAACACGAGCAGTAACAAACACAACACGTTTCCGATCACTGCTGTTGAAGTTTTCTGCAGCAGTTATCGTTAAAAGATCGAGTCTTCTCTGTTGCTGAAGAAGTATTTATGATAATTTGTGTTAGAATAAAGTCTCTGCATTAGCCACGAAATTAAAAAATTACAATATAAAAAATAACATGTTACATGTACCAGTATAAGGTAATATTTCAATCTGATTGGCTTATAATAATGATGTTATGACAGAAAACATTTTAGATTTAAAGTAAATTTTATTTTGCTAACATTATTGAAACCTTAACTGTTTCAAACTTTTGAAATTGGAGAGGAAATATTGTACTGCAATATGGCTTTGTAGTATAATCAGACGGTTTAAATTGTAAACATAAAATAATAAAGCTAAAAAATGCAAGAGCTGCATTCTGCAAAACTTAAGTGGGCACAAGGTAATACAATACAAGCAAACAAAAATTTTAAAGCATAAACACTGCATATATTTTAAGATTTAACTTAAATAAACTTACCACAGTTAAAGTAAGGAGTTCCCGCTTGAAATAATCGAGCTGCTTTCGTTCAATCCGATCAAGGTATGCCTGCAGGCGTGAATATGTGTATGGGAACGAGTATGAGAAGTGATAAACTTCGTGATCATCTGCTCGATCAAAGCAAAATGCAAACGACATCACATAATTCTTCCTATGGTCAGGACAACGGTAGTAGTACACAGACTTAGATGGAAGTCTTTGCCTGTTACAAAACGTGTTTTTTATTATTTTTATAATAAAGTTGGCTTAGCACCCAAATATGTCCACCCACTGTTACTGCATATTGGTATAGTAATTATGTTAACAAGCAATACAATTCTAATTGGTTTGAATGGGCACTTAGGCAATATAATTGAAACACACAACAGGACGACAAATTTGGTGGACTTTTTATTTCTATAGAACTTTTGTAACTATAGTTAGCATCCAGTTGACCTACAGAGAGAATTTTAGTTATAAGTAAAAGTTCAGTGTTGTTTATTTTAAAATACATTTTTTAAATTGGGTGTTTAAATATAAGATAATAACATTGACCAGGTAGCAGATATGGTTAATGTAGCAGTAAACCTTCTTTTGTGGAATACTGTCAAAATAAACATTGTCGAAAAATAAGGATATTGTCATAATAAAGGATTTTCGTTTTAAACAATATTATAATTTCCTATGGTTCATTTAAAAATAACTTACCATTTTGGTCGACTAGTTGATTTTACCACCGGGGACATTCCTTCTCGATAAAGGCTTTTGGTCTTGCTGAAGTTTACAACATTGAATATAACTTTCTGTGGTATTAGATAAAAATAGTTACCACCTTGATGATCTTACTAATGCCCTACAGTGTACTATCAATTTGCATTTGTTCAAAACATAACAATTATATGCCAAAAAGAGCCTCCCTTTCCAAATTCCTTGTCATAAATGAAACTTAGCTGTTTTCAAATCATAACAAAATTTTGCGATAAATAGAGAAAGTTTGGAATATTTCTCCTCATTAGTGAGTAAATTTCCAACCTATGCTACATGCACCATTTAAACTACATTCCACTTATCCGTGATATGTGTTTATTACACTTTACTCCTGATATAATTATGTATATGATATTGTAAGCCAGATTATTCTCTCAGTTTAAAAATATATGGATATATCTTGTTACAGAACAATATAACAATATTACCTATTCTATTGTTTAATAGGATGGATTAGGATATGATCGAAATCACCTGATCAGGTCGCGCATTCTCAACGCTGAAATGGAACCACACTCGGAACCGTGGGTTGCATGTGTCAGGACGAACAAATAAATCATATTCATGTTCAGTGATGTAATCCACTCTGCCAAGATTTCCTATATGTGTGGTGGTGGTTATCAGAGTACCTTGTTTAGACAAAATGCTGCATTACTGTATTATAGAACATTCCTCCAACCAAGTGAAGTAAGTCAAACTGGATGTGCAAAAATTGAACATGAATGATAAAATAACAGAGCATGTAATATTTTAAATTGATAGTTAAATCTTAAAATCACCCACCACTTTCAAAGCATGCATCAAATACAAGGTGTCCTTTCTTAGGCTTTCCTGTATATCCGTGTGGAAGAACTAAGAGTTTGTTGACATTCCCAACAACGGCATCTTCGCCACTGTCGGAACTTCCTGTTGGAAATTGTTAAGTTACTAGTAGGGATGTATTAAGTAGAGTAATTGACCCTTTTTGTTATATTTTATGACATCAGCAGTAAGCCCCAGTCTGAAAAGCATAAGTATGCACAAGATAATAAAAAATACAAATAGAACTTCAACATAAATACACAAAATCTGTGTTAGCTGTTGTATGCATAAGATCTTGTTAAAAACTTTCATGCTATCCAAAAAAGATTATGCCCGTAAGCAAACAAAACAATACGTATATGTAAGCGTCAAATCATATTTAAAGGATATTCAAGCTAAACTAACTTACAAATTTACCTGAATCAGCACGTTTTCCATCTCCCATGTTTATTCACAACGAGGTTTAAAAAAATTATAAAAAACAATCGACTTTGGAGTTCATTTTTCACTTTTAGAGCAACATGACACTTGACCTTTTAGCTTGGTTTCTCAAGTGGCGTCTATCACAACCAGAACCATAAAGATCCCAATCACACTCATAGATACCACTAGTAATATAGCCTACCAGGGAGTGTGACGTATTAACCAGCACTGTTTGTACAAATAGTGTGATCCAATGGATTATTTTAACTTCTATATATATTTTAGATCATTTTATATTTCTACGACTACCTTTTATGGGTTCCCTTCGATTACGAAAACTATTACGAATGGAACACATTTTGTTTGTTTAATTTTTACTGCGTCACGATCAGGCATGTGTTGCCATTGGAAAAACGGGTTATTGAATCCAGGTAAAACGTTCAGTGATCCTAACTGGTATGCCGAATTTGCATCGACTTTTTATCTTGCAAAAAAACAAGGGCAATTACTTTTATCGGGAAAAAAATACAAAAGCGGACCATTTTTAAGATGTTTTGCGTTATCGCCGTTATATTTACGTTATACCTTTAAACTGGAAAAAATCAAATTTAGGATAGGATAGGATATTCATGTTTATCCCCGTGAATGGGAAAACCAAGGGGGTTAACACACGGGCAATCGTCAGATCACCGTCGCGCCCACCGTCGGGTTACCGGAGCTATTGCAGTGTGTTGTAATTGAGACATTCCTTTAATTTGATGGAACCAAGTAATAATCCGCTGGGTTCAGGCAATGTCCGTTAAGTGCCTTGCCCAAGGACACAACCGACTAGCTAGAGACATGTTTCAAAACTTCAAATTTCGGCTGAAAGGCGCCACACTAACCCACTAGAGTACTAGACTAACGGGTCGGTCAATTTCCCAGTAAGGTAAAGATATATAGAACCTGAATCAAAAACATTTTGTAATTAAATTAACCCAGTTTACCCCATGTAACCCCAGAAAATAGAAAATGCATCATGCCAGGAAAGATTTACTGGAAAAAGAGTAATGCATGGGTATAGGGCTTTAGTGTAATACTGTAATTTTTGTTTTCTAAACATTTAATTATGGGTCCCATTTGGAAAAATGGGACACATATAGTTTTTGTCCGTTTTTTTTTTCGTTAAAGGTTTGACAGGCATGGCTTGTGGCTCCGACATCTACCAGATGGGGTGATGGAATTGCAATGAAATTTAAACATTTGTTAGCGCACATGGTCTAGATATGCAGAAACTACAATTTTGGGTAATTTAGCCAGGGGAATTCCCCTGGGAGGTGAAAAACCAAAATGGTATTTTTATCTAAATAATTAGCTTTTTTGAGCATAGGGATTGAACGTCTACTTCAATTTTAGTTATATTTGGAATAATGTAAGAACATTTGCAACTGATATAACACTTAAAAGAAATACAAAAATTATCTAGGGAAATACCCAAAAAACAAGATTTTGTTCTCAATCATGATTGTGACAGGCGTGGCTTGTGGCTCCGACATTCATCAGAAGGGGTAATTAAATCGCAAGGAAACTTTGTAATTTGTTAGAGTACATGGTCTAGATATGCAGAAACCAAAGTTTTGGGTGATAAATTCAGGGGAATTCCTCTGGGGCGTTAAAAACCAAAACGCTATTTTTTTCTAAAAAAGTTGACTTTTTTGGGCATAGCGCTTGAACGGTTGTTACAATTTGAATCAGATTTGTCGGAATGTAAGTGCATTAGTCACTGATTTAACACTTAGAAGAAATAATGAAATTACCTAGGGAAATACCCCAAAAATAGGATATGGTCTCAAATCATGATTGTGACAAGCATGCCATGTCGCCCCGACATCTACCAAAAGGAGTAATGAAATCGCAATAAAAATTGGACATTTGTAAGTCAACATGGTCTAAATATGCAGAAACCAAAAATTTGGGTAATGATTCTAGAAGAATTCCCCTCAGACGTTACAAAACCAAAACATTTTTTTTCTAATAGATTCGATTTTGTGGCCATAGCGCTTGAACGGCTGCTTCTAATATTATTAAAATTTGGTAAAATGTTAAAACATTAGACATTCTGTGCCAATTAAATAAAGAAAACATTTACTGAGGTTAATTCCCATGAAAACGAAGATATGCTCCTGAATTATGATTGTGACAGGCATGCCATATCGCACTGACATCTCCAACAAGAAGTCGACAAATCAGATTAAAACTTTAAGAATTGCTACATAACATGACTCACTTATGTAAAAACAAAAACTTATCTATTAAACCCAGGGGAATTACCTGAAACAATGAAAAAGTAAATCGGACTATTTGGGAATTTAGCTTTATTTCACTACAGCGCTTGAAAAGAAGCTATAATTTAAAACATTTGCGGTGAAATGTTCGTAAAGTTAAGACGTTTACTCTTTATGTAACTAAATATTGAAAATATGTTTGGTATGTTAACTATGGGACCCATGCGTTTATGCTTGCAGAAACAAGAAACTACATACTCAGTGTATAAAATACAAAGTATGGTTAGGGACCCTGTAGCATAAATATAGGGTATACAACATGTGTTTTACAAATAGTGATGGTTAAACACGTGGTTGACACTCTCTAGTTATTTTCTATTTTTTTGGGGGGGGGGTTAGCTGCCACGTCTAATTTTACCGAACTTTGTTACATTGAAATCACCCTATCATACGTATACACTGGGGAGTAATATTATAAATGAGGTCATTAGACGTAACAATGCCTATTGTTATCGTTGTGCGAAATATTTATACCTCGTGTAAGATTTGGGCCTTTGAAAGACTTGGGAGTTTAAGTGACTGGTTGCAGTATTTTCCATAGTTAAATTGATTTGGGCCATGTGTTTTAATATTAATTTGTCATGTGTATAGAAGTGAAGTTTATAAGGTAGCCTACTATGTAAAAATATTTAAAAACCGTAAACTGTAGTAATATCATAGCGTAAAGTGGAATACAAGTTTGGATTTGGAATTACGTCTTGATAAAGCTGGAGTTGCGCGTTTCGTGACGAGTCCTGTATTGTGCTACGTCTGGTTTAGTAGGCGCCGCCAGAAGACGTAACAAACTTTAATAATTTATTTCTTGTTTTTAGACGTGCTCTAACGACTGTCTATTTGCCGTTTCTTCCCGTTTTCCAAATTTCTTTTAATAGTCCTGATTTATGTTTTCATCGTGGAAACAAAAAGTAAACTAGAACTAGAGAGTGTCAACCACGTGTTTAACCACCACCATTTGTAAAACACATTTTGTATGCCATATATTCATGCTACAGGGTCCCTAACCACAATTTGGATTTCATACACTGAGTATGTAGTTTGTTTCTGCAAGCATAAACGCATGGGTCCCATAGTGTCCAACCAAACTTCTTTTCAATGTGTAGTTAAAAAAAGAATAAACATCTTAATTTACGAACATTTTACCTTAAATGTTTTAAATTAAACCTTTTTAAGCGCTGTAATGAAATTAAGGACATTCCCCTAGGTTTAGTAGATGAGTTTCTGTTTTTACATATGTTGGCAATGTTATGTAACAATTCTTAAAGTTTTAATGTCATTTGTCGACTCCTTGTTGGAGATGTCAGAGCGATATGGCATGCCTGTCACAATCATAATTCAGAACTATATCTTCGTTTTTAGGGGAATTACTATAAGCAAATGTTTTCTTTCTTTTAATTGACCTAAAGTGTCTAATGGTCTAACATTTAACCAAATCTGATCAAAATTAGAGCAGCCGTTCAAGCGCTTTATTGCGATTTCATTACTCCTTTTGCTAGATTTCGGGGCAACATGGCATGCTTGTCACAATTATAATTAGAGAACAAAATCCGATTTTTAGGGTATTTCCCTGGGTAATTATTTTTATTTCTTTTAACTGTTAAATCAGTGACTAATGCACTTACATTCCACCAAATCTGATTCAAATTGTATCGGTCGTTCAAGCGCTATGCCCAAAAAAGGCTATTTTTTTAGAAAAAAATACCGTTTTGGTTTTAACGTCCCAGGGGATTCCCCTAGATTTATCACCCAAAATTTTGATTTCTGCATATCTAGACCATGTTATCCAACAAATCACCGAGTTTCATTGCGATTCCATTAACCCTTCTGGTAGATGTCGGGGCGACATAGCATGCCTGTCACAATTATCATTTAACAGCAAAAGTTTAATTTTTAGGGTATTTCCCTAAGTAATTTTTTATTTCTTTTAACTGTTAAATCAGTGACTAGTGCACTAACATTCTATCAAATTTAATTCAAATTGGAGCAGCCGATCAAGCGCTATGGCCTAAAAAGCTAATTTTTTAGAAAAAAATGACCGTTTTGGTTTTTAACGTCCAAGGGGAATTCCCCTAAATTTATTACCCAAAATTTTGGTTTCTGCATATCCAGGCCATGTTGTCTAAAAAATCACCAAGTTTTATTGCAATTCCATTATTCCTTCTGGTAGATGTCGGGGCGACATAGCATGCCTGTCACAATTATCATTTAACCGCAAAAGTTTAATTTTTCGGGTATTTCCCTAGGTAATTTTTTTATTTCTTTTAACTGTTAAATCAGTGACTAGTGCACTAACATTCCACCAAATTTGATTCACATTGGAGCAGCCGTTCAAGCGCTATGGCCTAAAAAGCTATTTTTTTAGAAAAAACGACCGTTTTGGTTTTTAACGTCCAAGGGGAATTCCCCTAAATTTATTACCGAAAATTTTGGTTTCTGCATATCTAGACCATGTTGTCTAAAATCTCACCAAGTTTCATTGCGATTCCATTATTCCTTGCTGGTAGAGGTCGGGGGCGCCATGCCATGCCTGTCAAGCGTTTGACGAAGAAAAAAAAAAAAGAAAAAAAAAACGGACAAAAACAATATGTGTCCCATTTTTTCAAATGGGACCCATAACCAAACTAGAGAGTGTCAACCACGTGTTTAACCACCACCATTTGTAAAACACATTTCGTATGCCATATATTCATGCTACAGGGTCCCTAACCACAATTTGGATTTTATACACTGAGTATGTACCTTGTTTCTGCAAGCATAAACGCATGGGTCCCATAGTTGTCCAACCAAACTTCTTTTCAATGTGTAGTTAAAAAAAGAATAAACATCTTAATTTACGAACATTTTACCTTAAATGTTTTAAATTAAACCTTTTTAAGCGCTGTAATGAAATAAGAGAAATTTCCCTAGGTTTAGTAGATGAGTTTCTGTTTTTACATATGTTGGCCATGTTATGTAACAATTCTTAAAGTTTTAATGTCATTTGTCGACTCCTTGTTGGAGATGTCAGAGCGATATGGCATGCCTGTCACAATCATAATTCAGAACTATATCTTCGTTTTTAGGGGAATTACTATAAGCAAATGTTTTCTTTCTTTTAATTGGCCTAAAGTGTCTAATGGTCTAACATTTAACCAAATCTGATCAAAATTAGAGCAGCCGTTCAAGCGCTATGCCCAAAAAATCTAATTTTTTAGAAAAAAATGTTTTGGTTTTTAACGTCTCAGGGGAATTTCCCTAGATTCATTACCCAAAATTTTGGTTTCTGCTTATCTAGACCATGTTCTGTTACAAATGTCAAATTTTTATTGCGATATCATTACTCCTTTTGCTAGATTTCGGGGCAACATGGCGTGCTTGTTAAAATCATAATTAGAGAACAAAATCCTATTTTTAGGGTATTTCCCTAGTTAATTTTTTTATTTTTTTTAAGTGTTAAATCAGTGACAAATGCACTTACATTTTACCAAATCTGATTTAAATTGTAGCAGCCGTTCAAGCGCTATGACCAAAAAAGGCTCTTTTTTAAAAAAAATCGTTTTGGTTTTTAACGTCCCAGGGGAATTCCCCTGAATTTATCACCAAAAAGTTTAGTTTATGAATATCTAGACCATGTTGTCTAACAAATGCAAAGTTTCATTACGATTCCATTATTCCTTCTGGTAGATGTCAGGCCAACATGCCATTCCAGTCACAATCATGATTTGAGAATAAATCTTATTTTTTAGGATATTTCCCTCAGTATTTTATTTTTATTTTTTCTAATTGTTAAATCAGTGCCTAATGCACTTATATTTCACCAAATCTGATTCAAATTGGAGCAGCCGTTCAAGGGCTATGCCAAAAAAGCTAAATTTTTCATAAGAAATACCGTTTTGGTTTTTAACCTTCCAGGGGAATTCCCCTTGATTCATCAACCAAAATTTTAGTTTCTGCACATCTACACTATGTTGTTTAACAAATGACCAAGTTTTATTACCCTTTCCATTATTTCTTCTGGTAGATGTCGGGGCGACATGCCATGCCAGGCAAACCTTTGAAAAAAAACGAAAAAAACGGACAAAAACAATATGTGTCCCATTTTTCCAGATTGGACCCATAATAAGGGCCACAACATATGCAAAACTTTTGCAAAATTCTATAACTACCCCTCTGTAAAACCGTAACATGTTCAATCGCATCCTAACACGATGGGTTATAAATATTCAGGCGCTTAGTGCATATAGCTTCCCCCGGCTATTGCATATAAACCATACATATCAAATTAAATATCTCTACATATGGGTAAATATTATCATATTTATATTCAGTATTATTAATTGACACTTTAAATAAAAATCCTCAGTCAAAGGAGCATGGTTTGATTTGAAACGTAACTTTTAGAACTCCAGCACACGTAAAAGGTTTCACTTTTCCGTCTTCCGTCGTTCCGCGTTTTATATTTTTCGGCAAAAAGAAGTTTGGTTACCTGTAAGGGACCTAGCTACACAGTTCTGTAGGTTATTGTTTTTGAGTTTATTAGATTGATCCAAAATTAATATACAGACTATACAAAATTAATATTCCTTTAATTTACTCTGGATTAATCCAGTGCGTTCAGTCAATGCACATTAAGCATCTTCCTCAAGGCCACCACCAACCGATAGCAGAATTATCCCTTAGAGGGAACTTTGCATTCCGCTAAGGATAGGTTAAACGACCGAATCAATAAACGTTTAATTCTAACATTTCTTTAATAATTCTAAAGCCTAGATAGTTAATTAACAATGGGGTGGGGGCTTAGCAGAAGTGTAAGAATTGAAGACGAACCTCTGGGAAAGTCTGAGATATATGACAAATTTGAAGATGAGTCTCGACCAGTTAGAGGTAGGTTTGATTTATTTTTTTAAAGTATAGATACCGTTATTCCTACCAGTTTATCTTTTTGGTTAGAAAATCCTGCATAGTTCTACTTCAATGTAGCTAGGCTGGCACTGGATGTAATAATAAAACTTATTTTTACCTGCTCTTATTTTGGGCATAACAATTTAAAAAATCTAAAACATATCTTTAATACTAGTCTTAAAAATATATATTGAATGATTTAGCTTATCTATCCAGCACTATTCTTTGATAAGTATTTTCCATCTACAATCCAAAATTTGAGTTTAATTAAATTTGTATTTTCAGAAATGTTTGTAACTACTGAGGAGATGGACAAAGCATCGTTGCTTAGAAAAGACCGGGATTATTGTGCCCATTTATTCATGGATATCATGAAATGTCGTCGGGAATGGTTTCCAGAGTATTATAAATGCAGGCCTGTAGTTGAGAAATACCAACACTGTACCGTCAATGAGTAAGTACTTTAATAATTTTGGCTCTGCGAAATATTTGATCTATGACATTTTAGGATAGGATAGGATATATTTATGTTGTGGATTTACACACAGGCAATAGTCAGATCACCTCGCACCCACCGTTGGGTTACCAGAGCTATTTCAGTGTTTTGTGTATGATTTACACATCCTTTAATTTGGTAGAACCCATTAATCCACTAGGTTCAGACAATGTCCGTAAAGTACCTTGCTCACAACCAATTAGCTAGTGACCAGTTTCAAACCTGCAACCCTTTGGCTGAAAGGTGATGCACTAATCCACTGAGCTATGCGGCCGGACATTTTGATTTCTATAATAAGAAAAGCTTTGAATTATTTATATTGTTATAATAATTCCAGTTATTAATTGGTGGCTGCTGTCTATCATGATCATCATATAGGTTACAAGGTTTTTTACATTCTGTATTTTTTTAATTTTTACTATTTTTGGTCATGGGCCTGTTGTAGTTTTGATATGTAATATATTTCCTGGACTAGGATAGTATATTCATGTTTATCCCTAAAAGAATAAATGCAAGGGGCATTAACACACAGGCCATCGTCAGATTACCACTTACCCACAATAGGATTACCCAAGCTATTGCAATGTGTTATGTATGATTGAAATGTTCCTTCAATTTGGTAGAAACTAACATTTAATGGGTTTAGGCAATGTTCGTTAAATGCCTTGCCCAAGGACACAAACAACCAACTAGATGGGTTCAACCCAATCTGAAGGAATGTCCGAATCATACACAACACACTGAAATAGCTCCGGTAACCGCACGGTGGGCGCGAGGTGACTGATGATTTCTTGTGTGTTAACCCCCTTGGTTTTCCCATTAACAGGGATAAACATAATATCCTACTATTTCTTAAATCAATACTTAACAGCATCAAGCATCGAATGTTGGAGTATGAAAGAACGAAACGGTTGATGGCCAGAGAAAAGCAGAGGCTCGCAATTGAAGCCAATTGATATTATTATCTCCAGATTCCTTTTTATTATTTCATTCATGACTTATTACTTAACGGTTGTTCTCAACTAAAAATACAAAAATGATCACTTATTGAGTCTTTAATGTACGTGTATCAACCAAATGCTATGGTAAAACCACTTTGAAACTTAAGGATATTTTAGTTTATAACGGATTTAAAGTAAGGTAAGAGCATAATATCACACAGACAATCGTCCGATTACCTTGCTCCCACCCAAGGGTAGTAAGTGCAACGTTTGACGTTTCGTGGAGGGTTGATCCTCTCCAAGTGCATCGTTTAGCGTTCTAGATAAACGCTCGGTGCTGAGCGCGAGGTTCGAATAATCCGAGTCCATGCTGGTTGAACGGTCGTTTGCTTGTTGTCAAAACGATGCTATTAATAGACCGTTCGTTTTCCTTTGTTCTTGTGGCTTGTCGACCGGTTCTTGTTTAAACCGACAGATGCGACTTTTGTCTTGTTCTTTTTGTGACTCTGACTGTGCAACGAAGCCCCGTAGACCAGGTTTTTGAGTCGCACCAGCCGAAGCCAGATGCTGGCTTTGCGGCAGAGCTCACGCCGTTCCTCGCCTCTCTGCTGTCTCTTGTTCTGTTCATGCGAGATCAATCGTCGATTCCTTGCGACAACAAGAGACCTATGAGAAACAAAAACAATTGACAGCTAAACGATGTCACCAACTTCTCTTGTAACGATTACGTCATAATTAGCTGACCAACCGCACATTCCTCAATGACGTTATAGCTAGAGGCGTTCCAGGATGATTAGGGTTTTGCTCCAGCATGACCTCAGCTTATCGCATATGCTTGTATAATTGCTTGGAAGTTCAATTCCTTATTCTGCGAAAGATCCAATATATTTCATGGTTTGTTTCCGTCAATCAATCTGACCAAATAGCTTGGATGAATTGGTGCGTCGCTTTTACCTGAAAGGTTTCAGTTTCTAAACTGGTCGCTAGGTGTGTAGTTTTATCCCTTGGTCAACGCACTTAACTAACCGAACACAGTGAACTAATAATTTTTACCAAAATTGCTAAAACTTCTCATTATACACAGTGCAATAGCTTCCTGTATAAGCGCACCTAGCGTTTTCATATTCACGGGGATAAAAATAATTATCCAATGTTAGTTTACAATACAATATATAGAATTTAAATTATATCCCTTATAAAAAAATGTGTTAATTAGGATGTTAGACATATCACATGGGCAACCGTCAGATTGCCTTGCGATTAGGCTACTCAAAGGGGCGCTTTTATGCGGGTAATAGTCAGATCCAAACGTTTCGCCGAACGTTAAAAAAGTGTAGCCAAATACTTAACGCGACCGATACACCTATTGATTCTTAAAAAAACGGCTCTGGGACGACGCCATCATGGTTTGGCTCGGTATAAAAATGTTGATTTTATTCGTTCCTTTTTTATCTTTACGCTCGTGACATGCTGTGTAGAACACAGTTTTTTTTCTCACGGTCCGTTTGCAGAAACGTATTTTACTTTATGCCGCAGGGGAATTCACAAAACACTACAAATGAATAGACAAATTTACTACGAACAAAAAGTGCTACCTCGCAATAAACATGTTAAACCCGCTTTCAAGAAATGTCAGAAACTCAATGTGTTAAAGGCATTCATCGTGATCTTTCGGTTTAATGTTCAAGTCTTAACCCAACTAATCATAATGCGATCGGTTTGAATCGTCATCAGTTGATCAACTTACTAGATTGATGGGCTGGTCTCCAAAGCAGAAACGTCTCAATTGGACAGTGAAACTGCACCACTAACGCAGATGGATGCACAATAAATGTTTTTTCTAAATAATTTTAATTAAGTATTTATTTATCTATTTTATTTTTACTAAATATAGACTACTTTTAAATGCCTTGGTAAGCGTTTCACTTGAAACTTTTTGGTGAAATTTCATTTTTGGGTTTTTCTTTTTTCACTGTGGCAATTAATTATTTTTTTCAATTTTCATTTTTTTTATTTGGGTTTAGCGGCCACGTATAATTATACCGAATTTTAATAATTTATTGCTTTTTAGACGTGTTCTAACGACTGTCGTTTTGCCGTTTTTCCCATTTTTTTGTCAATAGGATAAACCATAAAATATTTTAGGTAAAGCAGCCCAGGACACTAATTTCAGCAATAATGTTAAGACCAAATCGCATCAAGGTGTTATTTGACCTAGCATTAGGCTATAACTGAACATTTCCGAACAAAAATACGGATAAAAAAAGGCATCATTCAAAATGATGAATGTATTTCACAGTGCACTGAGTGCTAATACAGGGCACCAACGTGTTAAAGAACAAATATGTTGAAACCATTAAATATAAAAATTCCAACAAACAATTTTATGATTTAGCAGAATGCATTGGGCATTCAGATGGTATTTTACTATTAATGGTAGCTGGTTCGATATTTGTGTCGACTGTATCGCCGGTATGGTACACCCGGCTATCACCCCCTGCTTTGTTAAAGTTGGTCCAGCGCATGACAGCAGCCTTGCTTCGATCCCAGAACGCAGTAAATGAATCCAATGCCGGCCGCACATCCTTGATATTTAATAAACATGTTAAAAACGTTTTAACATGTTAAAAAAAAGAGATTATAGTACCAGACTACGTAAACATGTGGCCAAAAGTATTGCGGTATAATGAGGCGAAAAACAGTTTTTAAAATAAAGAAAAATAAATATCCAAACTCTACCAGCAAAGTGAATTGGTACGTCTCGGGATCCACCATTCCACCGTCATAATAATCAATAATGTAGCGCACTTGCTTGCCACATCTGTCCACTATCCAATCATGTCGGTCAAATGGTAACTCATACCTGTATGTAAGATGTGATCAACACTTGCCACAATGGTATATGGGACATATTCTAACTGCCAGCTATATTTATTTTAACTGAGCAAAACACTTTTTACAAACTGCAATAGAATTAGCGTTGGGGACATAGTCATCCAATATATTCTGAGGATAATAAGTTCCCCCTTTCTGTAGGAAATCAAATAAGTCGCTTTTGCTAGTATGATTTTAAAAAGTGTGACCACGTTGATACAAAACATCGACCTACCCCATCCAGTATCGAATCCGAGCTCGAGGTGAAAACTCTGTGGCTTTCCCCCCAAATTTTAACAGCTTGGGTCCACATGGGCAATCCCTGGAAATGAGAATAACATTGGAATTGTGCTTACACATTTTTTTTCGACTTTTGCTAAATTGTGCTTACACATTCTTTTTTGACTCTTGCTAAATTGTGCTTACACATTTTTTTTCGATTTTTGCTAAATTGTGCTTACACATTCTTTTTTGACTCTTGCTAAATTGTGCTTACACATTTTTTTCGACTTTTGCTAAATTGTGCTTACACATTTTTTTTCGACATTTGCTAAATTGTGCTTACACATTTTTTTTCGACTTTTGCTAAATTGTGCTTACACATTCTTTTTTGACTCTTGCTAAATTGTGCTTACACATTTTTTTTCGATTTTTGCTAAATTGTGCTTACACATTTTTTTCGACTTTTGCTATATTGTTTTTTTATTCTATAGGTTTTGATATCATAAGTTTTAATCAAGTTTATTTAGTTCACCATAAACTAAGATACAATTATGAAGAAATTCAAATATATATTACAAGTGAAGCTAACCTCGCATGAAAAGCCTCCCACTTTAGCACTTCCTGCCAAGCTTGTTCATTATTAGCGTTATGAATGGATATTATATTTGCCATGTCTGATGGTTCAGGGCTATCTTCTTTCCAACGCCATCTGAGGAAAGATACTTTAAATTATAGATAAATAAATAACAGGAAAGTGATGTGGGCAATGACCAGATTTTTTTTATATCTTCAAAAGAAGCTTTTCTCAGCGAATGTAGAAAATCAGAAGATTTATTACAATTGCCAGATTACCTCAAACCCACAAACATTATTACAAAGGTAATTGTTAAATTACCAATTTTTCTTCGGATTATAAAGCTAATGCAGTGTGTCATTAATGATTAAAACAATGTTATCTGTTTTAGTAGAATAAATCCACTGGGTCCAGACCATGATCTGTGGATGCCTTGCCCAAGGACTTATCTTACTTGCTAGCTACCAATTGGATCACACCCACTTTTGGACTGAAAGGCAATGCACTAACCAATTAAGCTTTCTAGCAGGACGATTAAGAGATGGATAAATCTTAGGAACAATAATTAAATACAAGTATGCTGGCAAGCTCACCCCTTCCTGAGCATGGCATTCCAAAACATCTGCTGCGAAGGATAGACCCATTTTTCACCATTGGTTCCACTGGCTTTTGGAATTGTGGACACAACTCGACTTGTGTCCAATGAGAATGGTTGGTCTGGTGCAGGACGCTGGTTTGGTGGTGGCATCTATGGTACATTTGACTATCTCATTATTGTGGATATAATAGATTGATTTGTCAAAGAAAAAAATATAATAAATATCCACACTCTATATATTATTATTATTATATTTTTTTCATTAAAGGACACAAACACCTAGAAGTGTATCTTATTGCACATTCCTATAATCCACTGGTTGCATAAACCTTATTTTTAAATTTTTAACATCAAATCAAACAACTTGTATTAATCAATGACCTCCTAAAAATTACATCAACTACCATGTTATTTGGGTCAATTTGATCTTTAACTGGACATTGCTTCCTGTCAGACCCAGATTCACTTTGGGACATCGGACACTCACTTGGGTAAGCCGCAGATGGGTTAGGAGCTGAAAATATTGCTAGTGAATATAATATTACTCATGGTTATACCACATTACCAAGTCATTACAACACACCTTAAGACATACCAGAAGATTAATAAAGCATCCCTGTGTAGTTTTAGTTAGATGTGAAATTTATAACAACTTTATGCTGGTTATAGTGTTCATTCATGATTTATTCATAATGGAAAAAACTGAATGGGAATGTGCGAAGGGCATTACCACACAAGGCAATAGTAATATTATTGGAGCTATTGCAGTTTGTTCTTTTAGTTCCAATAAAACCAATTAAATCTTCTGTGCGATGTTCGATCAGTTCCCTAATTAAAGATACAACTGACCAGACCACGATAAGTTTAGATTCTATAAAAAGAATACTGCTTGCATCTATACAAAGGACAGTATCACCTATTCTACTTTCTTGAAACAACGCAACCACCAACAATACCCAAAAAATGCTTTCCTTCGGTTAATTTAAAGGATAGTCTGTTTGTGCAATCAACGACATATAATAAAAGCTTACAATAATTTGTTTGTTGATTAGTTATCAAATTTTATTATTGGAAAATAAACTGAATTGAAATGCATGCCCAGTCTGTCGTTTAAGTTTAGACCTACAGGTAATAAATATTTGGTAAATCCTAATAAGTTAAACAGTAAAGCTTAAAATTGACAGTACTATTAACCTGAAATCGGCGCATTGCCTTGAGAGTTAGAGTTGCCCATAGGAAATCAGGTTTTGTTTCTGTTACGTATTCGTTACTGAAGGTTATGAGTTGATCATGCAAGCAAGCGATTCGAAGAATCAAGCAGGCAGGCAAACGGGGGTGAGATGGTCGAAAATGTAAAATTTTATATTATATAATTCAATTTATATCACAATAAGCTTACAGAAAATTACTGAAGAATGTCAGTAATGTATCATTTGAAAAATGTTAGACAAAATAAGGCACACGAATTGTATTTTAAATATCAAAAGAAATAAATTATGCAACACACGTAATAATAAAGGTCCAAATCAACGTTCGAAATCAACCGAGGTATGGGGGAACATCCACATGTAAGCTTATTACTTCTATATGAGTGGTTCTCAAACATTTTTCCCTGCGGCGCACTAAAGAAATAAAAAATTGCGGCATACTTGTAAAAAAACTAGAGAGTGTCAACCACGTGTTTAACCACCACTATTTGTAAACCACATGTTGTAGGCCATATACTCATGCTACAGGGTCCCTAACCACAATTTGTATTTTATACACTGAGTATATGTAGTTTGTTTCTGCAAGCATAAACGCATGGGTCCCAGAGTTATCAAGCCAAACTTCTTTTCCATGTGTAGTTAAAAAAGAATAAACGTCTTAAATTTACGAACATTTTCACCACAAATATTTTAAATTAAACCTTCTTTTCAAACGCTGAAGTGAAATGAAACTAAATTGCCAAAACAGCCCGATTTAGTTTTTCATGTGTCAGGGAATTCCCCTAGGTTTAGTAGATAAGTTTCTGTTTTTACATATGTGGGTCATGTTATGTAACAATTCTTAAAGTTTTAATTTGATTTGTCGACTGCTTGTCTTATTTGTCAGTGCGATATGGCATGCCAGTCACAAACATAATTCTGGAACATATCGTCGTTTTTAATGTAATTACCCTAAGTAAATGTTTTCTTTCTTTTAATTGGCCCAACGTGTCTAATAGCCCCACATTTCGCCAAATCTGATCAAAATA
>CH003211.1:128347-141635 GCA_000149265.1 Ciona savignyi
ACAAGACTAGATGATGAGTACTGGGGAAGACCGGAGGATTTCACAGGGTCTCGACCGTCATACAAGATCACCCAGTCGAACCCGGGATCTGATCTGGCAGCAGAAACCGCTGCGGCGTTAGCTGCTTCCGCCATCGTGTTTAACAACACTGCGTCTAACTATTCAAGGTGTGGGTTGGGAGTTTATTTATTGGCTGGGTGGCGTTGTACTTTTGAGCAGTGCTCTGCTTAAGATTCGACAAACTTAATACAATCGTTAACCTTATCTCGAACAGGTTTAAACAAGATCGAATTGAATGTAAGTCACATAAATATGCAGTGAAATAACCTCTATTTTATTTGCATTATCAGGCTATCAGCGATGCAAAAAACAGGATATAAAATAAGTGTAAAGTGAAATATAATTACTTTTAAAACATTTAATACAGCAGGTAGAGCAATGATCTATTCAATTTTTTTCGTCCATTCCATTGGTTGTCTTTGTGCTGCCTTTTTCGTGTAGTTTTGGATCCAGAAATTAGAAAAAAGAATAATAAATGAAACACCTGAAATAAAGAAAAATGAAAATGTGTCAAATTCCAATAACACTATCCTAATTTCCATACTTACAATAAGATAATACGATGTACTTTAACACGAGCGGGTACTCGCAATTTTGGAACAGCATAATATTCATTATGTGGACGAATATAGTCATGAACTGAACCTGGAAACAAAAAAGTTAATATAAGGAACCAACTATCCACACCACTGTAATGACATTGACAATTAAACAATAATTGTTGTCTAACCGCTTTCTATTTAGATTTTAGATCTAGATAAACCGCTATATATATAGGCAAGCCGGACAAACAACTGAACATAATTGTATTGAGTCTCACCAGTTGAAATGCTGTTAAGTATTTCTTCCACCAAATATATTTCCTGTACTCCGGACCCAACGCAGACACTCCGTAGTAGAAGTACATAACAACGTGCACCAAGGAGTTTATTGGGGCGTGGAAAGTGCCCAATCCACCTTTTGTTTAAACAATGTTTCAATAGCATATATTATTTAAATGTTATGTGCAATAAAAAGAGCTGGGTGGATATTGTATTATCAATTCTAGCTTAAATGAACAAACAGTATTATTTTTACAGTTAGATGACAATTCATAGTAACCTGCTGAAAACTTGACGCCATACCACCAGGTGTATGCCATGATTGTGTGATGAAATACATGGAGGACAGACACTTGTTGCCATTTCTTTCGTAAAATGAAGAAATACTGTAAAATATTTTTTTGTGACGTTTATATGATTGCGGAGTGGACACATGGATAATGCCTGATTCGCAAGAAAATTCAACCATTTTAACTTTTAGTAATGTTTTACCGTATTTTTAGCCTCTATCGTTCAAGTATGTGGTAAATGATGTTTCATCCTGACCCTAAAAATCGATTTGTGTTAAAGCAAAGCTTACCGTGTCAAGGAATTCGATGTGTTTAGAGAACCAGTAGACATAGCAGGCCCGCAGCATTCGAAGAGCTTTTGGTGAGTTTGAATAATCAACTTGTTGGCAGGTGAAGGAGTAACCGGTAGCCCAACCAGCAGCTAAAAACTGATCAAAGCGAAAGGTTTATTGTGGATAAATTAAATTGAACAACATCGCGTTTATTTGACGTATTGGGCAAAATGTATTTAATCATTTATGCGAGCTTGCGAGTGGCTTTCATGGCGTATTGTATTTAAATATAATTTGGTTTAAAGTTATTCTCAACAACCCCATGGCTCCCTCTCACATATTAACAACCTGCCGAATATTATTTTGGGTTAGTACATCGCCTATCAACCGAAAGTTTGATTACTCGAATATGGTCGATAGCCAGTAGATTGTAATTCTGGGAAAGGCACTTGGTAGATTTTTCGGAAACTAGTGGGTTAATTGCTTGTATTGAAACTGAAAGCATTTTCCAATCGTATTCAACACACTACAATAACCCGACGGCGGGTGCGAAATAATTAGCCTGTTTAATTCGCGAGATAATCTGACGATTTTACGTGTGCTAACTTTTCCGTGTTTTCCCATTCACGGGGATAGTACATGAATACCCTATTCCACTAAGGTATATAGGACTAAGTGACCTTAATTTTCACACACTACCTTTGCCCCGGAAAAAATATATACCTATGATGCCATAAGTGCTTCGTATAATGACCATTAAGTAAAAAGAAAATGTACTTTTAACGCCATTAAGTGCTTTACAAAAATAACACTAATGTAACAACATCCGTACTTCATAACATAACCATGCTGACACCAACACCATCACACTATTGTAGACCAAGATTGGCTTCCGGAGGTCGAATGGTTTCCGATTTCTCATGAACCATGGTCCGGCCAAAAGGACAATAAAGAGATAAACTAGGGTACTGGTCAGGTTAAATGCCTGGGACTCGATCAACGGATATTCTAGAGACCTTGGATCTGATAGAAACAAATCAAATATTAATGAAAATTAATACAGTTTAATCAAACCAAAAATTTAAAAATAATTAAGTAATAATAAAAATAAATAATAACTAGAGAGTGTCAACCACCTGTTTAACGACCACTATTTGTAAAACACATGTTGTATGCCATATATTTATGCTACAGGGTCCCTTGTCACCACAACTTGTATTTTATATATTGAATGTGTAGTTTGTTTCTGCAAGCATAAACGCATGGGTCCCGTAGTTATCAAACCAAATTTCCTTTCCATGTGTAGTTCAAAAAAGAATAAACGTCTAAAATTTACGAACATTTTCACCACAAATGCTTTAAATTAAACCGTTGTTTCAAGCGCCGAAGTGAAATGAAGCTAAATTGCCAAAACAGCCCGATTTAGTTTTTCATGGTATCAGGGAATTCCCCTAGGTTTGGTAGATAAGTTTCTGTTTTAACATATGTGGGTCATGCAATGTAACAATTCTTAAAGTTTTAATCTGATTTGTAGACTCTTTGTTGGAGATGTCAGTGCGATATGGCATGCCTGTCACAATCTTAATTCAGGAACATAACTTTGTTTTTAACGTAATTACCCTAAGTAAATGTTTTTTTCTTCTTTTAATTGGCACATACTTTCTAATGGTCTAACATTTCACCAAATCTAAATATAGTTAGAGCAGCCGTTTAAGCGCTATACGCCCCAAAAAGCTAATTTATTGGAAAAAAACCTTTTGGATTTTAACGTCTCAGGGGAATTCCCATAGATTCATTACCCAAAATTTTGATTTCTGCATATCTAGACCATGTTCTCTTACAAATGTCAAATTTTTTCTGCGATTCCATTACTAATTTTGGTAGATGTCGGGGCGACATGGCATGCTTGTCACAATCATGATTTAAGAACAAAATCCTATTTTTAAGGTATTTCCCTATAGAAATTTTTTTATTTTTTCTAAGTGATAAATCAGTGACTAATGCACTAACATTTTAGAAAATCTGATTTTAATTGTAACAGCCGTTCAAGCGCTATGCCCAAAAAAGTCAATTTTTTTGGAAAAAAATACCGTTTTGTTTTGTAACGACCCAGGGGAATTCCCCTGGATTTATCACTAGAAATTTGAGTTTCTGTATATCTAGACCATGTTGTCTAACAAATACCAAAGTTTTATTGCGATTCCATTTTTCCTTCTGGTAGATGTCGGGGCGACATAGCGTGCTTGTCACGATCATGATTTGAGACAAAATCTTATTGTTTAGGGTATTTCCCTAAGTAATATTTTTATTTCTTTTAAGTGTTAAATCAGTTACTAATGCACTTACATTTTACCAAATCTGATTCAAATTGGTGCTGTCGTTTAAGCGCTAAGCCCAAAAAAGCTAGCTTTTTAGAAAAAAATACCGTTTTGTTTTGTAACGTTCCAGGGGAATTCCCCTGGATTTATCACCCAAAATTTTGGTTTCTCGAAATCTTGACCATGTTGTCTAACAAATACCAAAGTTTTATTACGATTCCATTTTTCCTTCTGGTAGATGTCGGGGCGACATAGCGTGCTTGTCACAATCATGATTTAAGAACAAAATCCTATTGTTTAGGGTATTTCCCTAGGTAATTTTTTTATTTCTTCTTAGTGTTAAATCAGTTACTAATGCACTTACATTTTACCAAATCTTAATTAAATTGGTGCTGTCGTTTAAGCGCTATGCCCAAAAAAGCGATTTTTTTAGAAAAAAATACCGTTTTGGTTTTTAACGTCCCAGGGGAATTCCCCTGGTCTTATCTCCCATAATTTTGGTTTCTGTTCATCTAGAACATGTTGTCTAACAAATACCAAAGTTTCATTGCGATTCCATTTTTCCTTCTGGTAGATGTCGGGGCGACATGGCGTGCTTGTCACAATCATGATTTGAGAACAAAATCCTATTGTTTAGGGTATTTCCCTAGGTAATTTTTTTATTACTTCTTAGTGTTAAATCAGTTACTAATGCACTTACATTTCACCAAATCTGATTTAAATTGGTGCTGTCGTTTAAGCGCTATGCCCAAAAATACGATTTTTTTAGAAAAAAATATCGTTTTGGTTTTTAACGTCCCAGGGGGATTCCCCTGGTTTTATCTCCCAAAATTTTGGTTTCTGTTCATCTAGAACATGTTGTCTAACATATGGCAAAGTCTCATTGCGATTCCGTTATTCCTTCTGGTAGATGTCGGGGTGACATGCCATGCCTGTCAAGCGTTTGACGAAAAAAAAAAAAAAAAAAAGAAAAAAAAAACGGACAAAAACAATATGTGTCCCAATTTTTCAAATGGGACCCATAATAAAATAATTACTCAATTTTTCTTAAATTGTCAAATTCGCAGTATAAAAATACATTATGTAATATGTTTTTTTCTAGCAAAGGCAAATGAATTTTCGGATTAAATGTCCAACTTTATTTTAAATACTGCCTTCCGAAAAAAAGGCCTCTAAACCGTTCTTGTATTCTTTGCTTCCTTATGATGTATACAATATTTCCGATAATACAAGAAGTCACTTCTATAACAAATAGCTCTTCCCTAGTATTTGTTCATTTTGACGACATCACTTTTACTACGTTGTATAAACTTAAGGCTAAATATCAACCAATTTGTTTTTTAAAATCGTGAGTTGTTTAGCGTATTAAACTACAACTTATTAATATATACACATTGTATATTTTTAAACAAGTAAATAGAAGGCAAGCATGTTGAAGATGGGAAATGGTTCATGTAAAAAATACTTCGCGACCAAAAACATAAAATCTTCCATTAAAAAAGTCGTTAAACTAAAACTAGGGTTAATAAATGTAATTTAAAACAACACTTAAATAAATTAATTAGAGAATATAACTCTTACCGGGACGATACATTGTTTCATTATAAGCTTTGATCGCTTGTATTGCTAAGGTTGCCATCTTGACCAGTAGCCAATCGGGTAATACAACATTCCACAATTTGCCTCGCTTTATATACCATTATCCATTGATATTAAGAAATTAAAACACCGACCTTGAATAAGTTGCGACCCCGTATGTTAGAGACATTTCTAGTAAGTTGAATGACCTTGAAATTGTTTTATAATATAAGGTCGCATTTTTGAAGGGCGGTTTAAATATTAAATATGTGTTTAGTCACCTTTTTAGTTGGCCCTCTGACACAGCATCGGATCATTTCATGCATAAGACAGAACAGACTACATTTAATTCGTACAAAACACTTGAGATATGACTTGGACTGTAAGTTGTAGTAATCTATGTATGTAAATGCAGAATAAAAAAAAGATGTATCCAACTCAACAGCCACATTTATAAAGTTTGTATGCGATGTTTTAAAGACTTTAATATGTAAATCATCAAGACTTCTTTGGATAATTTTGAACGTGTATTATGTTGGTATAGGCACTCCTTTAGCGGTAGCCTTCAAACTGAGAATTCAAGGACAAACACGATATTCCAATTGGTAATATATTATTGGACTTTGGTTGGTACGATATGAAAGGTTGAAACTGCAAAACTTTCAAATTTTATAATAACAAGGTCAAATGGTATGTAAATACGATAAACGCTACAACGTTGTATCTTAATCTCGTTTTGTGAGTAAAGTTTCTTAATAAACATTATTTGACGCCTCTAAAGCTTCTGCAACTTTAACTAAGCACACTGTCGCCAAATTGTATTGTTTTTAAAGCAAGATACATTGATGTAAATTGATTTCTGCGAACCATAATAACTTAATACTGTCCCCCGTGCATTATTCGACCATTGCTATCACTGAATTATTGGTACTGTAATAAATCAATTTATGTTTGGTGCGATTTTGCGAACACAACTGCTTTGTTAAAACGTTACTTTGGACAAAAATATTTTTTCACAATACGAGCAAAATACAGCGGAAACAAAAATAAATAAATAAATAAACCAAGTGCCTAAAAATTTTAGTTGATGAGATTCGTCCTTGGAATTCTTATCCTTTACTTCTTATCTACTCGCGCGTCGACCTTATTTTGTTTGATCACAAAGGTCAATATAATGATTAATGCAGACAAACAAATTTTCTATGACGTCACACTGCATGATAAAAGAATGAAGGCCGAAAGAAAGAAGTGTCGACGACTGTGGATCCCAGAACCTTTATTTAAACGTTGTAAGTTAAACAAATTATACCACATATATTCAAACTTTTGAAATAATACTATCATACGTAAGCAATAGATATTTTTTATAATAGTTCAAGTATATTACGGTATTTTAGTATTTGCCAAAACAATACATTACAGAACGAAAACTAACAGTTCATAAAGTGACGTCATTTATCAACGCCCACACATTTATTGTTGGCCATGTCTGACCACTGAGTATTAACCTCATCAGGTATTTAAGGAGCGTCATTATCCCGGTAAAAATAATTTTCTTACCAACGCCTCTGCTTGTCGTACTGTGGGGCGCAGTACTTCTTGTCGGGGGTCGGTTAATACCGATTCTTTCCATTTCCCGACGGACTGTGTAATTTTAACAGGAATATTAATATTGTGAAATAGCACCACATAGCTGCATGTTATTATTGGTCCCATTTGGAAAAATGGGACTCATATAGTTTTTGTTCGTTTTGTTTTTTCGTCAATCGCTTGACAGGCATGGCATGTCGCCCCGACAACTAACAGAAGAAATAATGGAATCGTAATGATACTTTATAATTTGTTAGACAACATAGTCTGGATATTTTTTTATTTTTTAAGCATAATGCTTAGATATTCAGATTTGGTAAATGTTAGTGCGGTAGCGGCCGCTGTACCAACGAGAAAAAATAAATAAAATACCCAGGAAAATACCCTAAAAATTATGATTTGTTTCTAAATCATGATTGTGACAGGCATGCCATATCGCCCCGACATTTCCAACAAGGAGTCGTCAAATCGGATTAAAACTTGTTAGATAACATGACCCAGATAAGTAGAACAGAAATTTATGTACTAAACCCAGGGGAATTCCCCGAAGCTATAAAAAACTAAATCGGGCTGTTTTGGGAATTTAGCTTCATTCACTAGAGCGCTTGACACTTTAATTTAAAACATATTTGGTGAAATGTTCGTAAATCTAACACGATATTAATTCTTTGTTTTACTACACATGGAAAATAATTTTGGTTTGAAAACTAAGAGATCCATGCGTTTATGCTTGCAGAACAAACTACGTACTCGGTGTATAAAATACAAATTGTGGTTAGTGGAACCTGCTCGCATAAGTATATAGCATACCAAATGTGTTTTGCAAATAGTGGCGGTTAACCACGTGATTGTCATTTTATACTTTTTTATTGAAACCGCGATATCACCTGCTGCCAATGCATATAATCGTAAGTTAACAAATGGTAAGAACTGCGGCACTTTAATATCCCATTAGCAGTACCAGTTAACTTATTAAAGGAGAAGAGGCTTTTCGGCAGATTTATATTCTCGAATGTGGTAAATATGATTGGTTTAATTAGCACGCGAGGACGTAAACTATCAAATCGTTATGTTCGATGGTCTATTGAGAAAACCAAATTATCTTACCTTTCACTTCGGGCCTTTCATTAGTCTCGCTGATTTTTTTGGATCGTAATATTGACGTCACATAATCGTTTCTGACGTCATTAAAATCCGTTCTGTTGTAATGTGAAGTCGGAACCGGCTCAGTTGTCGCTCCTGTGGTTGTAGCTAAAATAAAATGTAAAAACATTGTAATTTACCTCTGTATTTAAATAGAAAGCTTTTTATCAGTGCCCAAATTCTAATGTTACCCTACCTAGCCTCTCATGGACAGTATCGAGTATATACGCTCATGAGTGTGGAAGGACAACCAAAAACCGGTCTGCAGGTAACCAAAAGGTGGTCAGATCGACAGTGTCGGCAAGCAAATCTGCTGTGTTCTACGACAAGGCATTAACCGGACATTGCCAGATTACAGATGTTTAACAGGTTAAACCAAAATAGTAGAAACAACTCTATCATATTTACACATTGTGATAAAGAGTGTATATGTTTCGTCGTTTACGTAACGTCCATGACAAACATGCCTTGTTGCTAGCACTTGATTGTTTTAATTTCACTGATTAAAACTTACATATTGGCGATTTGAACCGACCCACTAATTTACAAAACAAAACGAGCGAAACTTTCGACACATAAAACCCAAAGGAAATTTCGTTTTTTTTGCTTTTTCAATGCCGATATCTTAGGACCGGATATGAAAATTTAATATAATTTAATAAGAAACATGTAAAGATATGTATTAATGCAAAACAGAAAAAAAAGAATCAAAGAAACCCAGATACCCGCGGGAAATCCCCTAAAATATATAATCATAATATAACTCTTATATAGGCAGGCCTACGCTATTCCCGGGTGTGTGAGATAGCTGGTTTATGAATTCACATCGAAGGAGAGTTTTAAAATAAACAAACAAAAATGCAAGGTAAATTTCCCGAAGAAATTGAAGCATGCTCTTTGAAATTATATACTTGTTAATTATACGTGGTTAACACGTGTACATAACTAAACCATGTTAACTACTCACTTTGTTGAATATATATCGTTAACAAGGAACTCGCGATCCCACGAATGTTATGAAACAAATGGACAATTATTCTTACATGACCAACTTTCTCAATAATATATAAAAATAAATGATTTCAATCAAATCCAAGAAATGGCATATACACAGATGACACGCCATAGAAATACCATATAGGTAAACAAACAATGGCGTCAATTTATGAATAATTCATGCGATACCTTCAGCACACTTCATTTGGGTTATTGGAGCCTCTTCGATCTTCCAATGTTGGTATAAGTTTACTCCCTTGGTGTATCTTTTCGGGCTGTTACTTGCCCGACATTGATATACCCCCTCATCACTCTTCCGAGCATCCTCTATAACCAGTGTGCTTCTTACCACCACGAACTCCTGAGAAAATAAACAACGGTTTCAGTTTTAAAATCCCAATATTTTTCATTATGTAACGTATAGCTTACTATTCTAAAACATGGTCAATGCTTTATTGCAAATGTGTCATTATATTCACATGACCCTACACAAAACCTATTTGACCTCAACGACAACTTTTACTCTCCCCCCTCTGTCCATTGTGTACATCTTGTTTGATTGTGACGTCATGGAAGAATCTTGATCCTTAAACCACCATTCGATGTCGGGCGTCGCGAGTTTAATCTGTGGCGGTACAACAGAATAAGTTTTTTACCTTTTTGGTAAAATAATAATTATCCATTTTGAAACCACATATTTCTAATGCACACAGTAATAGTGTTGGGTTAGACAACCACTCGTAATATCCAAGTTCTAACCTTAGCTTGGTCACGCGATCGAGCCATGCACGAAACTCGAATCTCCTGTCCGCAGTCGGGGCTAATGACGTCATCTGGACGTTGGATGATCTCAGCAGAGTGGTGTCGCCCTACCAGGTTGGTGATCATTAATTATGTATGGGTGGCGACGGGCGACGAAACTAAAGTTCCATCCAGTTGCGCCAACGTAAACGCCAACTCGTAGTAACACGGTAGGGACATCACCAAGTCGACTTACAGGGAACGGGCTATATAGGTCGAAGTTGATTAACAAGATACGGCATCTAAGATACTCATGGAGCATAGTGATAGCAAGTAAATAGTGTAAACTAACGCTTGTTTAGTATTAGTAGAACACGATGACCACAACCAGTTTTAAAACACATAATGGCTATGCTATAACTCTATGGAAGCATGCCCCCTAACTACAATTGGTATATATTTTAAACACGTTATAAATATTTTGTGTCTGCAAAACTAATGGCTTCCTGAGTTAACAAATCAAACTTGTTGCAAATGGAAAAACACAGTGGGATTATCACTCTGGCAATCTTCAGATTACCTAGAACCACCTTTGGTTTACCGAAGCTTATGCAGTCTATTGTTTATGATTAAAACATTTTTTCAATTTCGATACAACCCATTAATCTATTACTTAAGTGGGTGTTGGCGAATTCCGTAAAGTGCATTGACCAAGAACATAACCGACTAGCCAGTAATCACTTTGAACTAAAAGGCGTCGTGCAAACCCACCAAGCTTTTTCGGTTAAAGTATAATTGATCAACTACTATATAACTAAATCTCCATCGGGTAACACAAAACACTTAATATAAAGTTTTTTATTTGATAATTATTATTGAAAAAATTAACACTCGTTTAAATGCTGAGTTTAAAAGGTCTCTAAGAAATTCCCTAGGGGTAAAAGCCTAAATTATGTGTTTTAGTATAACTTTAGATCATGTCAGCTGCTATATCTAAAAGTTTATTCGCATTGGAAAACTCCTTCCATTCCATTCGTTTTCCGGACGGACGCCTTCAACGCGTTTGATGAAAAAAGAAAAATATCATGTTTCTTTTCCTTACAGTTGATTATCAGTAATCCTAAAAATCGTGCTTGGTGCCTTAATTGGACGAGTTTTAAAGGATTATTCAGTTAAAACTTCTAGAAAAGTTAGTTTGTAACACGGATTTTGCCAGTTACACAATAATCCTGAAAACCCATCTGTGATTCTGATTGCAGAAAACTAATGCGTTTACTGTGTGATGTTACAAGTATTGGTGGTTGTTATGTAGTTGACATTCACTAATTCCTATTTAATTTGCTTATAGTAGGCTACATTTTAGTTTAAGAATACATGAATGGTATTTCGACACAAGATTACCTACATTTCTCTTTTAAGAATACCGCGTGCTCATAATGACCATGACCTGTAAACCGTTTCTTTGATTTTAAATCTAAAAGTCGATAGATTATCTCCACTTATGGCAAATGGGCGCCTACAATAGACATAATGGATAAAAAAAACATGGGCGCTACTGTAGGATAGGAAAAAGCGGTCTTCGAAATGTCATACTAATGGACAATTGCGTAAATGATTCTAATATCCGGATGCAGGTGTACCACTTAACTGATTAAGTAGTCTGTAATAGGATCACCAGGATAACAACTGTCTTTCTCGCAGTAATTTACCGTGGTCGATTAAAATGGACAAAAATCGACGCTACTTAATCGAAGCAACATCAGTTAAGCGTCTATAGCAGGCATGGGCAACCCCTGGCACGCGTGCCCAACTTGGCACGCGAGCTCGTATTTCTGGCACGCTAGTTCAAGAAAGATTCCTTTCTCTTAAAGATGATAACTTAAAAGTTGTTGTGATATTAGAGCTTTGGCCACGTTCATAAAATGTTTATTACCGTAAGTTGTGACGTAACATTTGATTATTTATTACCGTGTTATTGTTACTCAACAAACACCAAAGAGTACAACAATCCGCTTGCAAATTTCTCAACCTGCTGCCACAGACGAATCGGACGTGAGAGAAATTTGTACGTTTGTGCAGACAATCAGATGTAGTTAACATCAGTTACCCTTAGCATCCTAATTTACTTTTGTTAGCAATTTGAGATACAAATTGTTATAAGGCTAAACATGATGTTCGATGTACCGGTAAGGTCATTCGGTATCGGTAAAGGTCATAAATGCATATTTCGGCAAGTAAAAAAGAACGGTAACTTATTTCACATAAGCTCATCGTTACGTTTATCAAATTGCGTTAATGAGAGTAAAAATTCATCGTTAAAGACCTTTTCACCTGCCTAAGGTTTGCTCTATCAGTAATAGTACAGCGGTTGCTTATTTTGCAGTAAAGATAAAAATTAAAAGTCATTACTGTAAAACAGCGGATCTCAAACTGGGGTTCGCGGTCTTTTGGGGACCGCGAAGACAATTTTCTGGGACCGCTAAGGCACCAAAAAAAGTTTAAACAGCGCTTCTGAAAAAAAAAAAACTGTGTAAAACTAAGTTTTTACGCAACTTTTCTTCCAATCAACTTGACAAACAATTTTGTCACGATGGCTAGGCATTTATGACATCACAAGAAGCTGTTTGATGTCACATAAGTGCAATTCAAAAGTACAGAACTCCTACTATAGTAGGAAATAGTACAACTCCTATTATAGTAGGAGTAAACATTCAAAAAAAAGAAATATGTTCTCACGAATTGTTAGTTGGCACGCGGAAGGATTTTTCCATTAATTTTAGCCGATTTTGGCACCCAGGCCAAGAAAGGTTGCCCACCCCTGGTCTATAGACACAATAATATACCGGTAGTCATAGCAGGCCGTTTAATTAATTGTAACGCCGTGGAAATCTATAACATTACACATTTTTGTAACCTATTTTACCCGCAATCTTTATCATTCTATACTTTAATTACCTTAACATACATCGTTTGTATAATTGATTTTTACCAATGGATAATTTCTATCACGTAATAAGATTTTGTTCACTTAAAAAACAACTAGATATATTAAACGGCAAGCTCGGCATTTAAATCTATAAACAATTTTAAACATTTTTTTCATTCGCCATTGCTTGTTAATGTAAAAAAGCTACATAAAACGACTCACCTTGAGCAGGAGTTAGGCAACATATGGAAACCAGCAAACAGAACTGCAAAGTGTACATTGTCACGAACTATTAATAATAGTCAGATTTTTTAAATGGCCATATATGTGCCTAGTTCATACAAATACGAAACTTTATATAAATGTCGACGAAAAAACTGTTATACTAAGCAATAAATAATAGCTTTTGCAACATTTTTTAAAAACTGCTGCAACTTTAGTGACAAAACATGGAAGTTTTCTATATTGGCAACTGAACTACGTTTACAGAACTATTTCTGATTTGTCTGAAGTCGAATATTACTGCGGCCAACATACTTTCTCTCATTCTTTC
>CH003211.1:141735-224987 GCA_000149265.1 Ciona savignyi
CTTATTTAACTTTTATATCTTTGTTTCCAGAATACTATATATTTTACTTTTTATTTTTAGTAGATTATCCAATCCCATTTTAAGGTATCAGCTAACAAAAAATACCCTTCAAACCAAATCAAACACAGGCCTTTTTTGTTGTACTTTTTGGTCGTTCGGTAATCTCGCTAAGAATTTTCGTAAGGTAATAAAAATATTTATTACTACATATCAAATTTATATAAAAAGTATAGAGAGTCTATATGTTTTAATAAAACGCCACTGTGAAGCAATAAAAAATAGAGCGCCGTGGAGCTCAAATAAAGTTTTTACGGTATGCGTAAATATTAACAATAATCATATTCGGCATTAATATTTGACAATTAAAAAAAGCAGAGTTTAACTAGAAAATTGTGCATTTTATTTAGAATTCTAGATAAACGTAAAACTTTTTTGTTTCCGTCTTCCGTCGTTCCGCGTTTTATATATCTAGGTGAAACAACTTTGGTTGATCTTGATATTCGCTCTACCAAAGTTATTTTCCAATAATATAGATATGCAAATACTCCACATATAAATGAATATTAAAATTATTCCTATTAGGTATTACTATTTGATTTTTTTGGTTTTCTTCTTTAGGCTTTTCAGGTAATTTTGGTTGGTGCTTAAAACTGGGGGAAACTAAACGCCAGCAGATTTCATATTAAGGTGACTAAGAAACAACAACACAAAAATGAATGCAGCAGAAAAGGCCAAAATAATCTACAAAGATATTGACCGAATTGTTCAAACTGTAAGTTATGTCAGGATGACAAGTAAACACCTAACGTTTACAATAAGAAGATTCACTATAAGATTACACTTATTAGACTGTTTTCCCAATAACATAGATAACATTTAGTGTCCTATCATCTGACCAATATCTTTATATTCTGTGTGAATTATGCTACATATTGTTAATGGACTCTAGTGGGGCAACGTTAAAGGAAAGGAAAGCGGGAAGGAGGAAAACTGTTAACACATACGGTTAGAGACAGAACGGTAGGCTGATTTTTTCTGCTGGGTGGCGCTATTTATCAGCTGTACTAAAGCGGGGAGGAGGGAAACTACTAAAAAAAATACGGACACTAATTTTAACCCATTCCTAAACACTAATCTCAATCGCAAGACTAACTAACTCTAGCCCCATGTTTATTACATCATTTACGCATTTTAAGTAAATAGTGTTTACAATCAAATCAAAGTATGAAGTGATAAAACTGCAATGAGCTTATAAGATCGATTACTTTAGCCAATACTAAGAAAACAAAAGAGTTAAAATAACTAAGAGTTAAAAAGCCGAAAAAATAACTAAGAAACAAAAGAGTTAAAAAGCCGAAAAAATCTCCGCGTCCGGGAATCGAACCACTGTCTCCCGCGTGACAGGCCAGGATACTTACCACTATACTAACAAAGAATACAATTAGTAAGTGCGAAAACTAGTATACAACCTCTCAGTCGCGGGTGCCTCTAAATACTACAGGACCACTAGCCGGTATGGAAAGTACGTCAATTTTCGCCGAGATCTCGAGTGTGCACGCGCCAAATATTTAAATGTGCAAACGTCCAAAAGTGCACACTTGTGCATACAATCTCCTTTTTGTTACTGTTTTACCAAAATCTTAAACAAACATATTATTCTATCCTAAATCTATCGTATCCATCAGCTAACATATCTATCTACATAACATAGGGTCGGCTACATAACAAAAAATGTACTTACAGTAAATTACCCGAGGTTCAGAGGTAGGTTTTACGAGTGTGCAAAGACGCAGGGAAAAAAACTCAAGTGTGCAGCTGACGTACTTTTCATACTGGACCGCTAGGAGCGCCTGGATCACTTGGATTGCTATGGAAAGTAATTCTAACCCTGTCCCAAACACTAATCTCAACCCCAGAACAAACTTTAACCCCAACCCTAACATTAATATCATGGCTTTTGTAATTACGAAGTACAGTAAGCGATCCAAGCGCTACAAGCGATTCAAGCGGTCCATGCGATCCAAGCGGTCCAAGCGATCCGGAGTATTTAGAGGTACCGCTCAGCCGCTTAACACTTGAAAATCGTCACTCCCCAGATAATTCCAATAAATAAATAGCGCCACCCAGCAGAGAAAAATCAGACTACCGTTCTGTCCCTAGTCGTATCTACTGTTAACCAAAACTATGGAAAAATTTAACTTCTCCCTAAACACTAATCTCAACCCCAGAACTAAACCTAACTCCCATGTTTAAAAATAACTGTAATGTATTAATATTCATTTTAGTGTGTAGTTTCCTGCTTTTCCTCCTTTTAGTTTCCCTCCTCTAGTGTAAAATACTGCCCACAACAACATTACTTAATGCCTCTAAATACTACACGACCGCTTAGACCACTTGGATCGCTTGGAGCACTTGGATCACTTAGATTGCTATTGAAAGTAATTCCAACCCTGTCCCAAACACTAATCTCAACCCCAGAACTAACTTAACCCGAACCCTAAGTTAATTAATATATGGCTTTTGTAATTACGAAGTATAGTAAGCGATCCCAGCGCTCCAAGCAATTCAAGTGCTCCATGTGATCCAAGCGGTCCAAGGGATCCTGTAGTATTTGGAGGTACAGCTTAATTGCACTTGCACATCATGTAAACTTGAGTAGGGGTGTATAATGTCTACTTTTTCAGTTTAAGTCTGGAAATCAGGACTGCCACAATTTCAAAATTATTAAATTGTTTAAACTAAAGTTTACTAATTGCCGTTACTATGTTCACTCGTTAAATAAAAAACGAAACTAAACTGCCCTAAAATATCTGGTTCAACCTGATTAAAGTAATAATCAAATATAAATCAACAGAATATACCTGGTCCTTTAAACTTTATTTTATAATGCAAATGATGTTTGCATCAATGTTTTTAGTGTATAGTAATTTGTGCTTGATTAATTGTGAATCTTCAGAGGTCATCTGGTGGTCAGGTATCACAACTAGATGAACAACGGCTACGAGACTACCAGATCCGCCGATTACGAAGGTTATGGCTTAAGGATCAAATTTTAACAGCTCGTGAACCTTTGCTTCCACCCACCAAACCGGTATCTACTATTATATTTTTGTTTATTCAGCCAGTCACCAATCACTTATGGTATGACATTGCTGAACTGATTCATTTGATCTCTACCTTACATTTTTATCATACTATTGTATATTGGATTACAATAGTTTTATGTCTTTATTTTAAATAATCTGTTAAATCCATTTTTAAAAAGTAATACTTTGTCAATTATATATTTACAGTCAATAAAGGAAAAGTTCCAAGCTGCAGAAGATAAATTCTGGGGTCGATTTTTAAAGTTTCGGACTTTAACCCCGTATCTTTACCTGGGAAGCAACTTAAAGGAAATTCCCCTTTTAATGGTAATTCTATTTTTGACAATAATATTACACAGCTAATCATTTGTTTATCGTTTTATTAGTCTATGCTGCATGATGCAGCCTGGATCACATAACGTACCTGTTGTGATTTTTTACTGAAAACTTATCATAAACAGTTGTACAAGATGCAAAGCTCCATCCGCACCTATTTTTTTGTCTACATCCCGGTCGCATTGATTCCACTTTACTTCATGATGAACAGCAACTCGGTAAGAAATAATGTTACCTTTAGTATTAAGTGTGAAATGATGGGAAACCACATATTCATAGCTTTTATTTAGACAATCTGCAGAGTACTGCATTACCAAATTTGGGTATATTATTTCAAAAATTCTTAGGGAAATTTTTACCATTTTCAACGCCAATATATTTTATAGTCATTATTTGTGACTTAATAAGTCTATTTATTTTCAAATTTAAAATTAGGTTAAAACGTGTTTAAATGAATTTGAAAAACAATTGGACTCAATTTACTGACAAAAAGTTAACCCAGATGTTTTCTGTAATCTTCGCAGGATTTTAGACTAACAATGTACTTGTGACAGAAGTAACTTGTCAGATTACATAGTGTTGGGTTGCTTAAGATATTAGGATAGGATAGGATATTCATGTTTATCCCCGTGAATTGGAAAACCAAGGGGGTTAACACACGGGCAATCGTCAGATCACCTTACGCCCACCATCAGGTTACCGGAGCTATTGCAGTGTGTTGTGTATAATTTACATGTTCCTTCAATTTAGTAGAACTCATTAATCCGCTGGGTTTAGGCAATGTCCGTAAAGTGCCTTGCCCAAGGATACAACCGACTAGCTAGTTTCGCACCTGCAACCTTTCGATTGAAAGGCGACACACTTAACCGACAGGCTAACTGGCCGGACAAATTAAAGTATCTTCAGACATAGCTGCAGTTTTGTTCCACCATTTAAACCATTATATTTCAAGCATTGTTTGTTATATTTTGTTCAAAGACACAACTACATTCTTGCACCTAGTTTTGCTGCCACGACCTTTTAACTGACTGGCCAATGTGGCAGCACTGTACTATGTTGCTGGAAACTACTTTTAACTATAGGCTGTTAAACATTATTGTCTAACTCAGACGATTCCAAACATTACGATAAACGAAAAGCCGCGAGTTTACCCGGGTGAGGAAACGTTCAAAGCTCGCATTGGTGATGTCAAGATCAACCCACTTACAGGCCAATATGTCCGACCAGAATAACTGTGTGCAAGTTCCCTTTCTGTCTAATATCAGTTTATATCGAAATAAATTATCTCTCAACATTGTTTAAATTTTTTTTACGAAATTTACGAATGTTTAAATCGTAAATTTACTTACGTTAAAACAGTAAAATCTATGGGTTCCCTTTCCGAATGGAATGCATATTGTTTTACTCCATTCGATTCTTTTTTCTGCAAAACGGTTGTGACCGTATACTTAATGAACCCATTATTAGCAAGAATTAGTTACCAATCAGAATAAAAAATGAGAAATGTAAGTTATGACATGGTGTAAAATCATGACCTGCTGTAAATGTACGAAGTCTTATGGGAAATACCCGATAGGACAAAATACAAAAATCCCGTTTTTGGGCGCCGATATTACATGAAAGCCGTTGTTATGGAAATTAAATGATTTTTTATATATATATATATATAAAAACAACATTCCACTCTCGCTTTCTCTAAAAAAGCTAGTCCTTATTTAAAAAATAGTATACTACATGCATTAGATGACTAAGGATAGGATATTTATGATCACCTCGCGCCCACCGTCCGGTTACCAGAGCTATTGCAGTGTGTTGTGTATAAGACAGACATTCCTTTAATTTGGTAGAACCCATTAACCTGCTGGGTTCAGTCAATGTCCGTAAAGTGCGTTGCCCGAGGCCACCGACTAACTAAGGACCAGTTTCGTACCTGCAACCTCTCGGTTAAAAGGCGTCGCACTAAACCTCCAGACTAACCGGTCGGGCTAAACACTTAAGACCAACATATATTGATAGAGAAAATAAATACAAACAAAACGTTCCGACACCCCATATCCAATTTAACTGTTTTCTGTGAAATTTCTAAAATCGTAATCTCACCAAAACCAGTGACCAGCCTGTTATTGCGCTTATAATACCAGTATGAAAATGACCAAACGTGTTAACGTTTTCTTAGGTATTATAGCTAATGGAAAATTAAGGCAAATCTCGACAGTGCTACCCGGCCGACCAAATATTGCAAGCAAGAAGGGTCCTTTTTGGCATTTTCATCGCCGAATATTATTTGACAGATTTATCTAGAGACTGGAAAAAAACTATTCAATTAAAATTTTCGATTGGTCATTTCCTTCCTTTTTATGTAGCGTAAATGAGACTGATCGCTAGGCTTTGTGGAATTGAATTTGTGGAGATTTCCAGGAAAAGGTCTACTGGTAAGGATTATTTACTTAAAATTGTTAAAGTAATATTCTAGAACCTTTTAGTGAAGTAAGCATTTTTGTTTACTTTTACTGTTATTTATGTATTGCATTGTTAAAACTTCATTCAGAAACAATTGACATCAAGTTTGGGAAAATCGGGAACCCATTAGTTCAGCTTACAAACCCAAATGTTAAACACCTTGCGTAAGATATGCCTAGATGGATTAGTTAACAAGGCAACTGGTTCGTTTCGTTTAGAAAATATAGATATTTAATTTGGGTGGTAAATCTGAAATCCACTAGTTTCTGCTTGCATAAACAAACGTTATACACTTTGTATCGAGTGGTTAGGACTAGGTAAACTGAGAACCCGATCGTTTCAGAATGCAGAAAAATTTCGTACACTTAACAAGCGCAATAAAACAGGAAGTTGTGCTAAAGTTGGCCGTTCCGAGTCGTCTTATAATAACAGAAATATTTAAGGTTTAGAGTTTGAACTCTGACGGCATAGTCTACATTACTTATATTTGATTCATCCATGTTAATTCTTTACATTCTAAATCGCTATCAATGGGCTACCCCTTAGGCGGTTAGGCTATATTCAATTCTTTGATTCAAACACAGAATAAGTGAAGACAATTTCTAACTGGTTAATACAAAAAAAATATATATGTATTCTTATATTAACCCGGTGGCACTACGCAATATTTTCAGAAAATAACAACCTTTACATTTTTTATGTTCTGGTCATGTGACCAGTAAGTTTCTCTCACTACACCACCACTGTTTTACATTTTTACCGAGCCCACAAGCAAGTTTTATTGCTTATAACTCGAATTTGACCTACAAGATTACCATACATAAGGCATTTATAGATTTGTGTGATAACAAGCTATAAAATGACGCTTAGTAATATTTAATGTCATTGACCTTACACTTTTAACTGTATGGTAAGCGTTGAAATTTAAAATTAAATACAAAGAAATTACGGTATAACAAAAGTAAAACAATATTTTTACATACAAACGTCCATTGTAACTAAAACATTTGTCTTGAGAAGTATTGTGTTCAAACTTAAACACGAGGTTATGCCCTAATTCATAAAAGCGCACAGTATGGGTGAATATATTATGTAATATATAGATATTTCACAGTATGTTTTCCGCCATTCAGTAAAATGGCATTTGAGAAGCCCATGTACTAAAAAAATACTTTTCATTCTTTACGTTTAATGACCTATGGTAACGGAGAAGTAGGCAAACAAATATATTTACTTAAGCACTGGTCAGAAGTAACGCCCAGATTCCTTACGGCCAGTTACATAGTTAGTTGTAAGGAATTAAATTAGGATAGGATTGTTTATCCCCGTGAATGGGAACACCAAGAGGGTTAGTACACGGGCAATCGTCAGATCACCTCGCACCCACCGTTGGTTTACCGGAGCTATTGCAGTGTGTATTTATGATTCACACGTTCATTTAATTTAGTATAACCCGTTAAGCCGCTTGGTTTAGGCAATGTCCGTTAAGTGCCTTGCCCAAGGACACAACTGATAGCTAGCGACCAGTTTCAAACCTGCAACCTTTCGGTTGAAAGGCGACGCACTTAACAACTAGACTAACCTGTAAATTATTTACAAATATTTTCAGTACATTGTTGAGCGCAAAATATGGTAGAAAAATACGAAGTAATTGGCGAGGAAGTACCTTTGAGCAAGAAAGGTGAAAAGAGGTCACTGCAGCCAATCATTTGCGCCTTTCTCGCCTCTTCACTAGTAGTGATGGACAGTGTCTCAATAGCCTCTCAGGCATGGATTCAAAGTGATTCGGTGAATGCGGGAATCTGGTATATCTGTTACAGTGGCAGTTGCCATAATTATACAAGTAAGTGTCGCACAGTTAATACCACATTCGTGTTGGATCAAGCATACTTATCTAGATAAGCGTACTTTACGAAATACTTAAAAAGTCTATATCATTGGTTTTATCTGGTGCAGCTTGTTTTTTACTTTAACTGTCCACAAACACAAGCTTAAAAATGTCTACGCATAAGTAATAAAGTAATGACAATGATGTCCCAGCACATTCGGCCTAATTGATCACACAGTTGTAAGCGATGTTTATCTAATATCTCACACACGAGGATAAAACTGAGTAGGCCTACACTTACTTTTTAATTTTTTAAATTTAAATAACCTTATCATTCAAATCAAAAATGCAATGTGATTGCGTTTATGGTAGAGATGCTAAGAAAGCCCTTTTCGTCTTCAGAAGTCCAAGAATACGTGAAAATTGTTAGGGGCTTCCAGATATCAGCGCTTGTGTTTTCGGTCCTTGTGAGCACTTTGTCTTTTTTGGGAATTTGTATGGAGAAGCTTCACACAAAAAAGATCGGCAAATTTCTCGCGACGCTTCTTGTTTTCGCATGTAAGTTAGTACCCCTTAGCAAATGTGTTACTTACAATGGTCCAACATTAAAGTAAATATTGTTAGAGTCATCTGAAGATAACTTATATAGGTTAACGTAAACTGTTTATATATACTTAAACAAAAACTATTTATGCCAAGGCCATATACTATGCATGTATATAGCACCAACTAATACACGCTCCCACAGGTGTTTGTAATATTGTGGCAGCGTCGGTATTCACAGCGTGGTACCCTATGACCTCAGGACAGTTCTTTGGATATTCTTATGTACTAGCTTGGGTCGCAGGTGTCATCTCTTTACTAACTGCAATTTGGAGTACATTGACGTCTTATTGAAAAGGAATGCGTATTTTGAAGCAACTCACAATATTTGTTTAATTTAAACTGCTGATTTCTAATCGGTTTTGTACAGATGTTATAGACTTATTTACAGTTGATCGCTTGTGTAATGTCAACCGAAGTATCAGCTATACATAGTTACGCACATCACTTTTTAATATAATTATTGTCAAAACTATAGTTTTTTTTTATATAGCTTTCACATTGAAGCAACTAAACTAGTTTAAACTGGCACACAACGCAAACAGTTTGTTTTGGACAGAAAACTTTATAAATAGAATTAAAAGAATTCGTTTTAAATTAATAGTAAACGAAAATGATGCACCTGGCGTATAAAACAAAATGCAATGATTATTTTTGATATATATAGGCTATATATATTTCGTTATTATTATTATTGCATGCACATCTTATTTTCGTTTACTCTTTGTTCTGGTATTAACTTAACCTTGTATTTAATGTCACATTATATAATTTTTGAACATGAAAAAAATGATTATGACGCTATTTTGTTAGAATAGAATGAGTTGGATATGATAAATTAAAATGTAAATAGGCAACCCGTACAATAATTTACCGACCTTGATGAATCAAAAGACTCGCCGTACCGTTTTTCGATTAACCAAAGGCACCTTAAATCACCAGCCATAAATAAAGACAACCTGAGTCATGGTGGACCGAAAAGCCTGGTGGGTTAGTGCCTCGCTTTTGAGCTAATATATCGAAAATTTGGTCGTGTTTTGTAACTGGTCGTGTTTTGTTACTTGTGTTTGGCACAGAGCGGACATTGGCTGAACTTAATGAAATGCTGTTTTTTTATTTTAAATTTAAAAAATGTATCAATAACACCCAACAGACTGTAATAACTCCAGTAACCCTTAGATGAGCGCGATGTAACCTGACAACTGCTCAAGGTATTGCCCGTGCGTTTTGCCATTAATGGGATAAACACGAATATCCTGGGGTTTAATACTAATAGATAGGTTCTTTCTGGGCAATTTCGGACCTACAAGAGTCCCAAAAAACGCCCAAAACAACGGTCAAAAACTCTGTATTAGACAAACATATAACGCTTTGCGTTGCTCAGCAACAAGTATTTCTCATTACCGCTTGAAAAATGTTTTGGTTGAATTTAGTTTTGCATGAGTGAGCAGAACAAACTATGGTAACAAGGGAAGCTGAGCAAAACAAACCGAAAATAATTGGGGAAACTCGATTTTAAGTCAAATAATTGTAATAAAAGAGATTTTTTGCTGATTTTTAGAATAAACACTTTATTTAGATTTTCTGTCTTTGAAACTGAAATAGTTTTTTGTGATTAGAGTGTAAATTAGATCGGAATTTAAAATAACACTCGTTCAACAAAATGAGCCATCACTTAAGCGTTGATTTTGCGGTTCTGCAACCGGGAAAAGAACCAGCTTCAAAAAAATTACAAAAGAAAGTGTCTCCATCAGGGTCAGCAAAGAAGCGGGAGTTGAAAAAAATGGACATTGACAACAAACAAATGGAATGGAGATTACACCAATTGAAACAAACTATGGAGAAGCAAAAGGAAGAAAGAGGGTAAGAAAATAGTTCATTTATAGCCACAGTCTGGAATGAAAAGCTGGTATTTTTACGATGAGTGGTGCATCGGTTCCTCTATTTTGTACAGGTCCGCTAGGTCTAGCGCTAGGGCCGCTAGAGTTAGTTTTAAACATGGGGTAAGGGTTAGTTTAGGGCAGGGCACTGAACCTAGCAGACTTAGCGCTCGACCTAGGTGGACCTAGATGGACCTAGCACTGGACCTAGCAGATCTCGCGCTGGATCTAGCAGACCTGTACAAAATAAAGGGACCTGTCGTGCATGCCAAAGGTTAAAGAAAATAAAAGTTGAAGTTTGTCCAAATGACACGATAAAATATATTGATATAAAATGAATCATGCACTACCAGAATAATTTTTAAGGGTTTTCTGTGCTAATATCTAAAAAGCATTCTTTAATTCAATAAAACATCATTAGAAAACAAGGCTATATTTGGAGATCTGGCAAGAACATATCGCTTGATTCCCACTCAAGAAATGTATTGGGTCGAACAATTCACACCACTTCAAATAAAAGTCCCTCTGCACCAAAGAAAAATAAACCACGTCAGAAAGTTACAATTTTGAAAGATGAACCGTTAGGTAAAAAGTATATTCCAATATTAATGTTTAGTGTCTTTTAAATAATAATGGTAAACTTGAATATATATTGTGTTTGTAGTTTTTTTCCTTTCATCTACACCATCTGCGTTCCACATCAATACCATTGATTATGGCAATTATTGCAATTTTATTTGTTTTTGTAAATAACAGTTAAAATACAGTAATTTTTCGTTAAGAAATGTGTCAAAAATATATATTAAAATATACCAATATCATTTTTTTTTTGCATGTCGTTATCTATTTAAAGCTCCTAAGAATGTAAGCTCTTTCTTAAATACACCATGCCATGTGACCTAAGATATGTTCTAGCTCCATATACATTCCAGACCTCCCGAAGCGCAAGTCACATTCCAAAGAACTTACAGAAACATTGATGAAAAATGATCCATTATTAGTAAATAATCACAAAGAAGAGCCAACGTTGGGTGCTGACAATGAAAAGTGGATTTCGGTCGCTCTGGATCGTTCTCATAATGAGGTCGGGTTTGAAATATTTGTCTTTTAGTTACAAATATTTATCAGCATATCAGTCAACAAACATGTATATACCTATTGGTACTGGTATATAATGTTACTTATTGCAACATTAGCCTATCTTATATTCAAGCAACACACTGTGTCAATCTTTGGTTACTAAGTATAACAGCTGGTTGACTGAGTATTGTCTTGTAATAGTAGTATAGACCAAACGTCCACACAGTAGAACCAGAACATTTAATGATCACAGATTATGGAAATCCAAAGTGACAAAGAAGGGAACCTCCCACTAGGAAGTCTGCATGGTGTTGAGCCTTCAGCTGTGGGACTTTACTTCATAAGGTGGTAACAGTATTAGAGTACTTACCTGATGTAGATGCATAAACCCAAATTTCAGTAAGAATTGAAACATTAACACTAGTGCATACTAAAATTACCCATTTAAGTGTTTATGGTTCATATGAACATGCAGCAGATTAGACTGGTGGTTTAGTGCATATTCTTTCAGCCGAAGGGTTGCAGAAACGAAACTGGTTGCTACCTAGTCAGTTGTGTCCTTGGGCAAGGCACTTATCGGATATTGCCTGAACCTAAAGGATTAAAGGGTTCTACTAAATTTGAAGGAACATGTTAAACATTCACAACACACTACAATAGCTCTGGACTCAGGTAACCCGACAGTGGGTGTGAGGTGATCAGACGATTGCCCGTGTGTTAACCCTCTATGTATTCCCCTAAATTAATAGCCAAAGTATTTTACCATTGCTATCTTTATAGTTTTGTGGAAATTGGGGCCTTTTGGAAGTTGAAACTTAAGTCATAACTGACAAATTTCAAGATGATATAAGTAAGGCACTTGTGGCATGAGCAGTGATTCTATACAAACCCAACAATCTGACTTTCAATGACCATCTGAACTGAACCATGTATCACACTTTCACAGATGGAGTAGAAAGAGGTTGTTACCAGCAGTTGATGGCAAGGTGATGATGCCAAAGAATGGTTGGGGAAGCGAAGTGTATTACCCGTATGTTACCAACTCTTCTCCAGCTAAGGTTAAAATGTTTGTTTAACTATTTCTGTGATTGCATGCACTTGGTCTCAAACACAGCATTGTGTGCGTGGCTCGCTGCCTACCCATATGTCCATTTTAAACGTCTTTATTACGCACTTTGCTTACAGCATTATCCGGGTGTGTCTTATAAATTAAACAGGTAATTGGGTTAACATTTGCACAAGTATTAATTTAGCTTTATATTTTTTTTGGCAAAACCATTGTATTCCTTCTAAAACTACCATGCAGGCTAAATATAAGAAATGACTGTAGTCACTTGTGGGCTTGAGATGCAAGACCCTCTTCTTTCAATTCATGTTAACTATGATGGTGAAAATATTATTAAATATCCCACTCACAGGCCGTCACCCCCACACCTCCGCCAAGTTTCACCCTGCACAAAACATCTCCTAAAGTATCAGCAAGGAGAGCTAGGAAATCAGCTGAAGTGATGACTGGGGGAAAACTGTTGCAGGTATGACTTGGTGTGTGGAGTATTGAATGGTTACTTCTTTACCAAGCGTGTACAGCATTTGGCAATAGCATTTGTGGTAATAAGTCCTGATTCAGAGTGGATACAAAGTGACAGTCTTAGCCACCAATGCATTTGGGGTTTATCTGTCAACCTTATGTTTTATTCAGGGTCAATTCAATGAAGATGAAAGTGCTCAATCATTCCAAGATGCTTTGAAACAATGGAGGACTACCGAGGATAATAAGATCAGTAAGTTACCAAGTGAGCTACTGTAGTACAAAACAAATGCAAGTATATTCCTGGGGATTCAATTACTACTAACCAATGTTGTTTCCAATAAATGAAAGTTAATAACTATCCTAGTAAATATCCTAAATAGTCCAGATTAGGTTCTACATCATGATTGTGACAGGCATGCCATGTTGACATCTTTCACAATAAATTATTGAATCGGATTTAAACAGCGAGAAATTTTAGAAGAAATGCCTAGGGAAATTTTCCAGAATATTAAAAAAACGATCTCACATTTTTTATATGAATTTACCTTCTTTCAAGCATACAGCCCATCAAATTAGGAGGAATTGTAATTTTAACCACTGTTAAAAAAAATAAGAAAGTTGGAAATTGCCCAGGTTAATATCTTAAGTTTAAAATGTGTTTCTCAAGATTATGTCAGGCATGCCATGTCGCATGTACAACCCAACTATTTTAAGAATTGTTAGATAAGCTTATCTAAGACAAAATATTAAACCACAGGATAGTTTGTCATTTTGTTTGTTTTATTGTTGTTAATAAATTGGAATATCAAAAACATAGAGTATACAGTAGTGATTGAAACTCTTATTATATCTGGTTAGTTCTTACATCCACATGGTCCAACGTGGTAATTTGTTTGGGTGCATAATTACAATGTGTCCAGAATTTTAGCGAACATGTGTAGTTGTTTGTATAACTCTATAGTTTATAAATACAATCCTAGGTTTACCTATTTAGAAATTTTAACATAAATCTAAGAACATAGTCGCACTTAAATTCGACATGCTACATTAAAAAGCTACAATCTAAATAATTTCAAGATAAATATTCAAAGCCACAAAACGGAATAATGCTTCTGCCATAATATTCAGTAGTAGTTATTCTCTTTTAAGTTCACATTTAGAACAGCTAACCTAATTCTTTTAAGATAAATAATTAATAATAGCCCTTAATCATGCACACATGAGTTGTTTTGTCATGTTGCACTTTGGAAACGAGTGAACACCTCTCATGCATCTATCTTTTTAATGACTCATGCGCCCGCACCTAACTCAATAATAACAGTAATAAAAACAATATTTCTTTAATAGAAATGTTGATGTTGGTTAATAATACAAATCAGAAATTTATACATAGCATAGAAATAATTTTTTTACCTAAAAATGTTTTTTAACAAAAATTAGTTTTACAAAATGATCAATAAGATTAACAAAAACAAGCACATAGTTGCGCATATGACCACCTAAAATAAATTATAATTTATAAATATTCAATTGATGAATGCCAATGATGATTTGTTTTTTCTCTGAGATTTAGTTTTTAGTAGTTATTTTCCTGTTGATGTGATAACTTGAGATATGGTGATATCATAAAAATATAATTTATACACATTATTCATCATTCGTTGCTTTAAATATTTCCTTATTTATCCTCACGCCCCTTCACTATAACACGGATAGAAAATTAGTCTCATTTTCTAGGTGTGGTGACATCACCGCATGATGAAAATCCTGCTGTTCAAATGGCTGTTCACGCTGTTCAGTCAGATCCAGTACAAATTGACGTCAAATTTTCTGAAACTTCAACCTTGACCTTCATGGAAAGGGTGCTGCTCAAGAAACACAGGTGGTTCCCCAGTTGGTTGGGCCAGCCAGTTAGGCTTTAAATAATTGCAATGTGTTGATTTGTAAAAGAATAGGTTACCTATATTTTTCCTTGTGAATAAGACAAAGAACTGTATTCTAACTTCATTTAGCATTAGAATACCTTGTACTAACAGTCTTGTTGCATGGACTATAATATTTTTTACATTTTTTATTAAACCATTCTTACCCAAGCCACATAGACCTTATATATCTGGTTCCGACTTCTTTATCTGTTATAGCATCATTATTTTTGTGGTAAGATGAACCTTGCTTATTTTGCCCTGCTTTTTAATCCATAGATCAACAGAAATTCCACCATTGCCAAACCTAACCTCATTTGATGGCCAAACAAATGGGTTGATTGACACATTATCAGGTGATAATCTTAAAAATAGTGATGATATTTCCTACATATTTCTATTAATATCCATTTGGTGACACCAAGTGTTGGTGTCCTGGTTTGTTATTGCTCATCCTCAGTTTTAAATTTTTATTTTTTAAAGATCGCCATTTTCTTAAAGTGTTCAATAATGTTTTCCCAGAGGAAGACATGGAAGAACAGGATCGCATCCGACAAATCTTCTCCTCAACACCCAGAGGACTTGAGAGCAGAAACTCGACTTCCACAATTGATGTGGAAGATCAGATGTGCGTCATCACTGAAGTCCCAGGTCAGTACGATGGATGGTTGACCATGAGCACCTGTGCTCTCAGTCAAGAATTTCACTTTACAAGTGTTGCATTGTTTGTAGCTAATTATATCGTAATTACCATTATATCATTGCAGCCACAAATTTATCACGAAGTCCTTCACCAGTCAGATAGCGTGACTGTTATATTATTCTGCACTTAAATTAATTTTAAATAAATCCATAGCAATAAGATATAACTTTTAATTGAGACACACTTAATATCACTGGGTTGGGGAAATAAAATGTGATTTCTCAAGAACACATGTAAAACTATTGGCTGTAGTTCTTTAGCATTGAATCCGGAGCTCTATGATTGCCATGGTTTGTACACAACATTGCCAAAATATGGGACATGGAATCTTATAATAAAGAACGTCTAATACCATATCCACAGACATAGAAGTGTTGCATGACTCATGGATGGAACCGTCCAATATCGATGATGTTTGTTATGTTGATGAGGGTTCTGATAGCGACCACCCGATCCCACAATCACTGTCCAGGTGCAGTTTTTAGAGAAATTTTCCTCATTCTCAGTAGTAGTCTTTATAAAGTCCGAAACTGAGCTGAGACCATCACTGCACTTTGAGCAGGTAGACAGGCTATCATTATGGTCCCATTTTTACTCATTTAGTTACTTCAGCATGAAGTATTCCCACAATGGTATAACCCTAAGGTTTCAACCCTATGTGATGCTTAAAAATGACAGGTGGCAATTAAAATGTATTTTTTTAAATTCGATTGTATTCCAAGTACACAAACTACAATAATCTGATTGAATAAATTAAATTCTAAGAATCTTGCAGGATAACAATCGAAGAAGTAAAATTTGATGAATATCGAAGCCAGAATGAAACAACTGCAAAACAAGTTCCAGAAACAAAAAATAAATCAAGACCAAATGGAGACCGAACACATATAAAAAGCCCTAAAACATCAAATAAAGAAAATATCTCAGAATTAAATTCTGACAATAGAATTTTTGATTTAAACACTAAAACATTATGTGAGACCAGCCCTAAAGTTTTAACCCCGAAACGCCCGACGGTTAAAAAAACAGTAGTTACCCAAAGAATACGACGGGGTCAGGTACGACCCAATTCCGGTGAAAAAAAGTTAATGGAGGGCAAAGATTTTGAGAACAAAGGTTGGTGGGTGTCCATATTTGGGTGTGTGTGTGTAATCAGGATGGAGGTAATGTGTCTTATGCACAGAGTCTATATGATGCAATTGGAGTAGTGACATATCATAAGCAGTGTCAAATAACCTATGCTTACAATCAGGTTAAAATATTCGCTAATAAATTCTTATTATTTATCTAACATTTAATATTTAGTGCCATACGATAGCACCAACAAATTTAGCTCACACCATATTCCACCTTCTAGACACTTCAGATGTTCACGAGTTGGTAAAATTGGTGGGAAAGTTACCGATCAACCCGGACGCTTTTTATACAAAAAATTTGGCACAATTCTTCGGGGAGGGCCCTATTAAAGCTGCTGAAACTGAAGATGCAAGCTATTTTCCTGATGGTGATTCCTGTCTGACAGGTCAATGATTTAAAATAGTTAAAGTCGAACAAAAACCTTTGTAAATTATGGAGAAAAAAATTAATTTCAGTTTGTACCTATTCTTGATTTATCTTGATGTTCTTACTGGATAGGATATTCATGTTTTTCCCCGTGGATGGGAAAACGCAAGGTACTTTTAACATACAGGCAATCGTCAGATCACCTCGCGCCCACCTTCGGGTTAGCAAAGATATTTCCGTATGTTGTGTAAGAATCAGATGTTCCTTTAATTTGGAAGAACCCATCATTCCCCTAAGTTTAGTCAAAATTCAATAAGTGCCTTGCCAAGAACACAACTGAATAGCTACCAACTAGTTTTAAACTGGCAACCCTTCGACTAACAGGATAGCTTAACATTAACTAGTTTCACACGGACATTCGAGCTGATGGAAGTTTGTTTCTTTATTTTATACCAAGCACATGTTGAAAAAAACCAACCAATCGTGAAAACCATGAAAAAAAAATGTACTTTAATTAATAAAAAGAAAAGGTGCCATTTTGTTTAATAACCTCTGATGTTTTGATTTTTATGTTAAAAATACAATGTTAAGTGAAGAAGGCGGCTTATTTTTATTAATATGCCAATCTTGGATTTTAACATTTAAATTATACTTGAAAACAAAAACATCTCATTAAAGTTTTAAAACAGGTGTTGGAAGGGCATGGAACCCACTTAGCAGTATCGCTGATAATAATGGGGGAGGAGGGTTGGTACCAGAGGTGAATGGTGAAAAATCAGAAGGTGGGTGGGAGTGATACAGTTCTACTATATTACATGTGTGTAAAGGAATATGGCTTATAGGATAGGATAGAATAAGCATGGTTATCCCCTTGAATGGGAAAACCAAGGGGGTTAACACAAGGGCAATCGTCAGATCAAACGCCCACCGTTGGGTTACCGGATCTATTGTAGTGTGTTGTATATGATAGAAAGGTTTTTTTAATTTGGTAGAACCCATTAATCCTCTGGGTTCAGGCAATATCCGTAAAGTGCCTTGCCCAAGGACACAACCATCTAGCTAGCGACTAGTTTCGCACCTGCAACCTTTCGATTGAAAAGCGACACAACTGCTAGACCAACTGGTCGGACTGATTATGCATAATGCGTAAAGATTTCAGTTGCAAGCTATTGCTAGGACAACCAAGCCTATGAGGTAACCTATTTCTTTTCCAGTCGAGTTGGTATTTCTGAAGAACATGGTGAATCATAGCTAATTTAATAAATACCCCTTGTAGATTGCCCGTGAGCATACACAAAACCAGTGACTTTGTATGGATGTTAAAAATAAATTTGTAGCTGTAAACTTTGGAACCAGTTTGTGGCAAATTTCTTATTTTGTTACCCACTTATCCATCTAGATTTAAGTCGGATGGAAAATTCTGGTCAACATTTGCAGGAAGATATTGAACGGGAAACTGCTGATGAAGAAACGCTTAATCAATTGGAATGGGAGTTAGCTTCTCAAACTGGTAAGTTTGGAAGGTTTTTGAGAGAATATAAGATACGGCGTTGTGTTCATTCTTTATGTGAAAACTGCAGATCCTACATGTCACTCATCCAAATATTATGTGATAATTTATTTTCCATTGGAGGAGACCGACGTTAGATAAAAAAACCACCAGTGTAGATAAAAGAGTTACTATTTGGTTTTAATGTCTACCTTATCAAATCTGCACACTTGATGCGCTAAGTGTTCCCATCAACCTCCTTCCTATCCAATGACCACTTCTGCTGTCACCTCAATCCACTGGATTCAAATTTAAAACATTATCGTTGCATTTTAAACCTACTGCAAAAGTTCTGGCAGATGTGAAAGTGAAGGCCACATGTAAAGTTGATGTGTTTTTACAACTTGTCTTAGTCAGCAGTGTGTGATACTGTCATAATGACAGTCTTGTGTCTGTATGATGCCCTCACTGTTTGAAACTACAGATTCCTCACCACATTGTACCATCTTGCAGGTAACATCACCAGTGATGGAAGAATCTCCCGGTTGATCGAGGAATGGTCATCCGACGAGGAGGAGCTTGGCATCATCAATGATCCTGGATTCGGTTCAGGACTTTCCACCCCGGAAGTTGAAAGGTTACGAAAAGGAACTTGTAGATTCAAAGTGCAGCTTCTTACACACTTCATGATTTTACATCACATGCCATGTCTTAAATTTAATTTTGACAAAAGTAACATTAACCATAATCAAACTTATGTTCCATGCTCTGTACAACATTCTACAAAGCATAAGATGCATTATTACAATAGAATAAAAGTTTAATAAAAAGTGTAACATTTTGTAAATTTCCCTAGAGCCACTAAAATCTGTGGGAACCATTTGCAAGTGCTGATGACTACTGGTCCTCTAAAATGTATTCACTAAACTCAGTTAAATAGAATATTTTAAAGTAAATTATATCCCTTGCCTAAAACGCAATGAAAAAATTACAACTAGGAGTTAATCTTTAATCTAACCTTTGCTCATTCAGAATATATGCAAGGCATTGTAATTTTTATTTAATCTCTTAGTATTGAAGCAGCTATGTCGATCCATCCACAATGGGAACAAGATGACGAGATGAACCGAGATTTCCAACAGATGGAAAATTTCATGATGGATGACCTTAATAGCGACACTGACACAGAGTTGTGAAATTATCTCCATGGAAACAACCCATTGAATGAAAACCTGAAGAACAGCATTGCAACCATGACAACCCAGCTCCAACTTTATAACAATGATAAATGTGGTTCATGAACAATTAAGCGCCCAATAACCTCCATTTATGTTGATGTAATTTTAATTTAGTTCTTACCAATTCTTGAAATCTATTTGTATCTTACACTGTTTGTTACTATTGTTGCACAATTTTATTTTATTGAAGGTATAATGAGTTTTTAATACAATTATTATATTGTCATCACTGTAATACCTATTCAATTGGACTGGAAACAAAGAATTCAGGTTTTAACATTTCTAATGTTGTATTAATTTCAAAGGAGAACCGCCATTCAGACACAAACATCGCAAGAAATATCACATCCACCACAAAAGTGAATAATATCCAAATCAATTTGTTTATTTCCTTATTTTAGCAGAAGTTGGCACGGTGATTCCACTACTAAACTCCGACATTAAATCAAACTTGGCAACTATTGGATGCCGCTTGAGTCCTTTTTTCTTTTGTTCAGTTTTTTCTTTTGCGATCTCATCAGTATTACTAGAGCTTTCGGATTTTGATTTAGGAATTGATTTTTTCGGCATCATTTGGCGCAATGCTTGCGAGCCCACAGTTTTCTTTAAACTCAATAGAAATTCTGATGGGGTGTCCTGTAGGAAATATATAGATGTCGGTCTTTGTAATGGCTCTTGTACAGACAGCAGCAAAAGCCCATATCACATGATATACTTGGTTGCTGAATACTGTTGCTTTAAATTATCCTTACCCCTTAAGCTTTCCATTAACTAACGAATACCCAATAAAAAAACGAATATCTAATCCTAACAGTTTAGTGGATTCTAATATTAAATAAATTAGTGATTTGTGAATGCTTCACAAATTCCTGAACATTTGCGGAATCTTTATTGTCAACTCCCGGAAGTTAAAACCCCCAACTAGTTATATTGGAACAAACCTGTAGCGCGAAGCTTTTAGCCACATGACCCAAATGAAGGTTTTGAATATGGAAAATATGTTTTAATGCTGCAGGATAAGTTGCATATGCTCGTACATATGCCACGAATGCTTTGCCAGCAAGCTCCTTTAACATTTTATTCTCATGCACTAACTCTTCAAGTTTTCGATGAACTTTCGAGGCTTCCTCTTTTCCCATTTGAATTCTGTAAAATAACACAAAGCAGTCATACTATGAAGGCTAAGTAAAAGCTATTTATGCCCTTATCATATCACTGTCTCATGGGTTATACAATAATATAGCCATTCACGGTTGGACTGTGTGGCTAATTAGTTTTACACCCAAGAAATATATTGTAATTTACAATATTAAATATTACCTTTAACAACTGTTATCAAAAGTATTTGGTTCGAAGTAATTTTACAAATATTTTGCTTTGTTAAATACTACCATTTATTCAAATTTTGGTATGATGGAAGTGCGGCTTCCTACCTAACATTGTAGTTGATGCCTTGCTGCTTTTTCTCCAACAAGCCAAATAAAATTTCCTCAAGTTTCATCTCCTGCACCACGATATTAAACCTGGTGAGCAGGCTTGTGTATTCTACTTCCGCCGGGCTCAAAACAAGGAGAGCATTTCCTGGATTGGTGAAATATGGGTTGGAAAACTCATATTTGGGGTTCTTATAGATATGTCACAAATTCATGCTATAAAAGGGAGGTTCATGACATATTTAGTTTGTACTCATTTGGTAAAGCCGTACCCAACCGCACCGGGTCAAATTTTAAAAAGTTTAAAAAAAGATTTGACATTACAGATTTAGACAACATGACTCGAGAATATATTCTAAAATATTTGATAATCTCAAGATATTCTGGATCAACAATACTTAATTATTCTATGCTGTGTATTGCTACACCAGGACAGAGCCATGCATATGTGAGTGCAACAGAATATTTGTTATTTTTGTCATTTCCGTTAAATTTGACTTTTTAGAGATTTTGTGGGTTCCACAGAAGTTTAACTTGAAAATATCAGCCTTTAATCAGTGACCTACCAGTTTTTCCTGCCCGTGCAGTTCTCCCCACCCTGTGCACGTAGTCGACTGGATTGCCGGGGCTGTTATGTTGCACTACCCAGTCTACTTTGGGTATATCCAGCCCCCTAGATGCAACATCTGTACACAAAAGTACGCCAGATTTTACCCTCCTGTAGTCTTGTATTGTTTTTGTGCGCTCAGATTGCGACATTCCCCCGTGAAGTTGAAAATGTTGAAATTTGACTTTAATATCAAGAAATTCTGCCATTCTGTCAAGTAGTTTAAAGTGGAAATCAATGGAATCCCGACATGACAAAAAAACAAGAATTTTCCCGCTTTCTTCTAAGTTGCTTTTTTTGTTGATAAAAGCTAATAAAGTGACCAATCGCAACTTGCTTGGAACTACAGTCACATACTGGGTAAGTTTGCTAGGGAGCATAGCTTTTTCAACATTTAGTCCTGTATATGGGTCCACAAAGATCTGAGCTTGTTTCTCTGTTTTTAAATCTGTTTCAATATAAACAGGATCCGTTAATGCTAGATTCACAAGATTTTCTACACCTTTGGTTAATGTGGCAGATAAAAGGACGACTTGTTGTTTTATTTTACTTTGTTCTTTCACTGATCTCAATATTTGATTGATGTTTTTCTGAAAACCCATGTCCAACAATCTATCTGCCTCGTCAAACACAATCCATTTCACACCGGCTAATGACAGACAATGCGTGTTTTCGATGTGATCAATAAATCTTCCTGGTGTGGAGATGATTATATTGGAGCCTTTACGTAATCGCGCCTTTTCCGATTTACGTTTTTGTCCACCCACGATACATGTTGCCACTATCCTTCTAACAGGCAAGGTAAGTCGTTGGAAAACTTCAAATGTCTGCAATGCCAATTCCCTGGTTGGAACAAACACTAAGGCAGTTGGACCAGATTGTCTTGTAACATGTGGAATCAGACTTTGTAGGTTCTGTATCACCGCAAGGGCATACGCCAATGTTTTACCGGAGCCAGTTTGTGATCTTATCAGAGCATCTTTACCATCAAGTAGTATAGGAATGGATTTGGTTTGCACTTTAGTCATATCAGTGAACTCTAGCTTCTCCAATATGTACGATTCGATTCCAGGATGGAGGTGCAAATCAGAAAAAGTGGAAACTTCTGTGACTTCATTTCTTTCTTCAGATTTCGCTTTGGAGGATATTCCTGGAATATCTAAAACTGGTATTTCAGGATTTCCAGAAAACAAAGAACTTCGAATCTTTCCTTGTTTGCCAATTTTATGTTTAAAGCCACTATTTATTACCTTTGGCTTGATAGATTGATGTAAGTCCCCATTTTCTGAGAAATTTTTAACATCATCATTTGTTGTTACAATATTGATAGCTTCACTGTTTAATTTGATCAACTTTTTCTTTAGTTTTCTTCTTTTTAAAATTCTCTGTTTTCTATTTTTAGGAACTCTGTTTGAAAATCCAAGTCTTCTCTTTTCTGGTTTTGGGGCACCACTTTCGGAAACAATATTTAACATTAAATCCTCAGTCATATTGAGTCTTAACCCTGAACAATATTAATTAATAAAATGCAAATTTTTAAGTGCAGAATTGATGTATCTCAAAAAAATTAAATAAATAGATCATTATTCATTATATAACATCATAAATTAAAACTATATTATAAAGTACACACAATTCCCAATAATCAATCCAAACCCAACATATGAAGTATAATAGTAACATTTTATCTTTTATCTGTGTATAACTAAGCATATTTGATCAAATAACCTGATCGGAAAAGTGTGTACCAATACTTTTACCAGATGATCCTAAAACAAAGTGAAAAAGAAATGATCCTTCAACCCAAAAAATTCAGTCAATATTATAATTTTGAATAGAGATTGGCATTCTCATTCATTTGAAGAAACCAACTGTTTTTTATTTCCCCATTTTGTGCTAAGTTTATTAATTCTTGGAAAGGGTTTACCTTCCCAAGCAGAAATTTATGTAAACTTGACATGAACAACTGAGCTGGAAGAATAAAGTTTACATCGGGATATAGAACATACTTTTCTTTGTCAAAAATTTCCTTTATGTTGTTGACAACGAGTCCTAGAAAGTTGTTGCCCCGTTTTGTAACCAACGCCCCTCCACTGGCACCATCATGTACAATACATGTTGTTTGCAACATAACTGCTTGTACTTTGTCAGAACTCGTATGACCAGTAGATCTTGAAGCGTACACAACTTTAGATAGCACACCGTGGGTTATGGTAGGTGGATTCTTGTGATGTTCTAATAAACAATGTCCTTTCACAAACACAGCAGATCCTTCCGTGTAATCACATGTATATTGCAAAATGTAACAATATTGGTTTATTCTTTTAAGGTTAGAGATTTTGCTTCGGAGTTTTTCAGCTAAATTAAAATCAAGGTCGACTTTAACAAGTGCGAAATCAAACCACAATATTTCACTTTTGAAAACAATTTGTCCAGCCATTTTAACGCTTTCCTGAACACCATAAAACTGGACACAAACCTCACTATCAGCCACAGGCTGAACAACATGCCTGCAGGTAGCAACAACCACACTGGAAAACGTTTTGCTATGACTTATTGCCACAATAACTCCAGAACCCCAACCTTTAGTGTTCTCCACAACCACAATTTCATTGGACGCCAAACTGTTTTTATTATTTACCATATGTTCAAAGAGAAAATCCATTTTGAGATATTTTGTGGAAGAAATATTTTTGAATGAAGTTAAAACTTCTATCATACTACAAGCTATGCTAAACCCAGACAAGCCACCAGTTTTCAAAACAAGGGGTGAAACTATAACCCCTAGAAATGTACCTGACAGATCAGTAACAGCCCCACCTTCAGACCCAGGAAGAACTCTAGCATCAATAATCATCAAAATATTATCAACAGCATTACATATGATCCCTCTACTTACTGAACCTCCAAAAGTGTTTAAAGTTTCATATCCAAATGGAAAGCTTTTGGTACAAACCACTTTTCCTTGGTACAAATTCTTGTCCACGTTTATTCGAGGTAAAACATAAACTGGGTTAGTAGTAGTCACGCCAAGAATTAAAAACCATGACAAAAATCGATGGGTCTTGTGGACTGCACAGCACTTTTCTTCCTTTTCAAAAGCATCTGGTACATTAGCACTTGCAAGAAAATTCATTAAAACATGTTCAAATCTGTTGGAATTCCATGCTAAAATAGGTTTCGCCTGTAATTGGCAAAACCTGTGTGTTTGGACTTTCTGCTTACATTGTATGGTTACAGTGTAATTAAAGTTAGAATTCAGAATCCAATAATTTTTCTTTGAGGCAGAAAGAATCTCGGGGCAAGATAAGTAATGGGTAAGTGGTGAAAAACTTGTGATTACATAACATTTTCCATTTCCTTCACAGAGGGTTCCACTGAATGTTAGAGGAGATTCTGAGCAAGTTTCTTCCTTTCCCTTTAAAGTTACTGCGCATGCGGATTCTAGGGTAACAGACTGGATCATTTTTACTCAATTATGCCTAATCTCAAAGGGAATGGTGTAGTTTGTCTAGTAATAGAATAAAACAAATGCAACTAGACATCGTTTTATCATTAGGTACATTCATATATATATATATATATATATATAAATTTATCCTTGCTACTTTTTTATTTACTGTAAATAAATTGCTAAAAATAAACTCAACGTTGCAACAAGATACTAAGCAATCTAAAGTAAGACTTCACTATACTCTAGTCGAGTCCCATGCCATATTTTGCAAAGGCAACACGCCACTTTATCGAGACGACACGCCATTTTATCACAGGCGCCACGCCATTTTTTGGCGACATACCTGTTCGAACTGGAAACTTGAAACATGGAACTAATTTTGTATGTGTATTCTCTAAAAATGACTTAAAATTTTGTTAATTTTATTTGGTGAAGTATTAGCAGATCAAGATACCCACGTAGGCTAGTAGGCTATACAAGAAAACGAACCGTCGGTGTCAATATTCGACGAGTTGATCGATTTGGTCATTATAGCCCGGCCTGTTGGTCTAGCGGTTAAGTGCGTCGCCTTTCAATCGAAAGGTTGCAGGTGCGAAACTGGTCACTAGCTAGTCGGTTGTGTCCTTGGGCAAGGCACTTTACGGACATTACCTGATCCCAGCGGATTAATGGGTTCTATCAAATTGAAGGAACGTGTCTATCATATATACATCACACTGCAATAGCTCCGGTAACCCGACGATTGCCCGTGTGTTAACCCCCATTGGTTTTCCCATTCACGGGGATAAACATGAATATCCTATCCTAGCCGGGGTCCTCAAATAATAACAATGGTGTATAGGGGCTATACAAAATCGTACAGATAAGCCAGAGTTAAGCATTATGCTATGTGTATACCCCTCTTCTACATATCGAAGAGATTATGTATATAGCCTACCAGCAGTACCAGATATAGGCGACTGCGGGTCCTGGTACATTGACCCTGGCCAATTTAACTATTTAAATATCTACAGCCCAAGTGGAAAACATTCGATTACAAAGCAGCAGCCACTGGTTATAGTTTTTGTGTCATTGAGCAAGGCACCGAGCGGACGTCGCATTAATCCACAGTTTAACTAGATTGTGTCAACCACGTGTTACCCACCACTATTTTTAACACCCATTTTGACTGTACGATATATTAATGTATGTAGAAACGAACCAGCCATTTTATACAAGTGTTAATATATTTTGTCAGTATAGATAAGTCGAACGCTTAGTCTGCCGGTTTAGTGCGAAGCCTTTCAGCCGAAGGTTCGAATCTGGTCGATAGCTAGTCGATTGTGTTCTTGGACAAGGCACTAACGGACATTGCCTGAACCCAGTGAATTAATGGGTTCTACTTAATTGAAAGAACGTGTGAATCATACACCACACACTGTAATAGCTCCGGTAACTCGACGGTGGGCGCGAGGTGATCTGACGATTGCCCGTGATAAACATGAATATTTTATCCTATATAATAAATTGTTATATATATATATATAAATATGGGTCGCTTTTGTAAAAAGGGATATATATATATATATATTGTTTTATCAGTTTTGTCGTCATTGTATGACAGGTGTCTTGTCGTCTGGATGTGTGTCAAAACTGTAAGTCAAAAAGTTTTACCTCTAGTGGATTCCCTACAATAATAAAAAATGATTTTACTTTTTTCGCAATTTGATTTTTAGGGATCATAACGACCAACCTGATCATTTTAATTTTAATTAATGGTGTACATTGTTAGCAGTCCATTTACCAATAAGGAAAAACGGTATTTATTTTAAAATTACTTTCGGAATATCAAACGTATGTCAGGGTGGGTAGCTTGTCCGTTCAGAACGAGTTTTTAAAACTTTCAAATGGATTTTTAACTATGAATACATAAAAAAAATTGTATCCGACTCATCATGCAATTTGTGGTGGCAGAAAAAACTGTTATTGGGTAAAAACATTCAGCAATGTTATATAGCACCGCTAAGACATGCAAAGTAATTAAATAGACTCAAATGCACTTAACAAAAACATGGTAAACAAATTTGATTTGTTAACTCCATTCGTTTCTCGCTGCTAAACCTTTGATTCTGAGTTTACAGATCTTTTATCGCATTCAAAACACTGTAGTAGCTCTGGTAATTGGATGATTGCAAAATATCTTATTCTATGTTTCGTAAGATTTTTTTATTAATACATTTTCAGCACCGATTAAATTCAGTATTGCGAAAACAAACATGAGAAGTTAAAACGTGTTTGCATTTCATATTTATATTCACGTTTGCTATGGCTAAACAAGTTTCCGTGGATAACAAATTCTAGACATCGACAGAACATGTGCTTTAATGTGGTCAACCACGATAGTAAGCATAGAAAATGCTAAGTGGATGTAGATATCCAATCAATTGTGTAGGCAAGGTATTCAAGGTTAGCAAGATCAGCTATATTTCGAAACACTTTTAGAGTCTGTTGAATTGAACCAGATTTGGCGGTCAGTTCAAAATCACCTGGTGATAAAAAAATTGTAACCAAGTAGCATTGGTTATGATGGTTATTCTTAGCCAATGTTGGTGATATTGGTCAGTCTTTAATCACGGGAAATGTTTGTGGCTACTTTGCTGTGTTTTCATTGGGCGTCGCTGCTATCATATGTGGCCAATTAATCCATTGGATTAATTGTTTGTTCAGAGCTTTACTTAACAGCATAACCACTGCCATATTATGCAACAATTGTATTTATTTAACAAAACAGCTCATACCTGCGCATTCACATCGTTTGTTCATGTTAAGTTGGTTGACCGCAGAACACTTCCGGCACACAAGGTCTTGAAGGTTGTACGACAACAGTTTCCGCTGGATGTCATCCACAAGTTGCTGTTCAATCCACTTCTCATTGTATGGCTGCCCACAGCCACAGCACAACCATTTGCTGAAGAAAAATCATTTTTTAAAGGTTTGATAGTAGAAGTGGGGGGCGAATACAATTAATTTGGGTTCATGGTGCCGAGAGTGAATCGGTGTGAGCATAAGCACAATAGTAAACAATGAAATACACACCAACATCATTATCTTTAATAAAACTTACCAAGTTCCGTCTATGAGCAAGGCATGCCGACAAAGATCGATGTCACGGTTCAAACCACACATACCGCACGTCATCTGGCCAATCACATATGAAGCACAAGGATCTGACCAATCAGCTGATGGTGCAAATTCCCCAACTCCAATCAAGCGCAACAAGTTGCGACGCAGATTTTCAACCTGCAATAAAATGTGAGTGAGTAAAGACATGACACAATGTGTTTGTGGAACCCAATAACTAATAATTGGTACAACATTCCACTCTCCACACCAACTTTAAAGCGCACCACACCACCCACCTGTGATGCGACGTTGTCATCCACAGCTAACACCTTACAAACCGACTTTACAAACTCCAGAGTTGGGTTATCCAGATGTAGTTGAGTGCCTGGCAAACGAGGAAACATCTCTGACATCATCTTTTTATCTTTCCCGCTTAGCGCTCGCAGAGTTTTCGATGCAGTGCTGCGTGGATTAAGATAATTAGGTTATTTTAATTATAGAATAAACTCTTGTATATCAGAAAATCATAATCTTTAATGGCAGGTGCTAGTTGCAGGGATTTCAAATCATGCAGAAGCCTTGCTTTATTTAAAACTACATGAAAGGATTGCTTTAAATTATGAAACACCAACAACCTGAACATTTGTTCCATGACATCCCCGCTTATTAAGGCTTGTGAGAAAGTGACCATGTGTGGTTTGGTCCCTTCGTTGATACTCTCTGATAGTTGGGTTTGGGTATTCCCTCTGGGTAACACAGGGGTTGAACCTGAAGTCCGGTTCAGTTTCTCTTGCACCGATTCTTGATACACAAGCGAAATGTATCCTAAAATCATGGGTTGATGAATCAGCCGCTAATTAGTTGCATCAAATGCACTGGATTTATATTCAGACAACATCCTATTTAGTCTCTAACTACATTGATTGCACAGCAATGCTGGGACATAAATTTAATACTGAGGTCAGTAGAAAATCCAACGTTTTGTCATATATCCTAACAACTTCACCCTGCTGTGGGCACAGTCTCAGAACATCCAATACACGAGCATCTTTGTAAATATTTAAATGTGTTATTAAATAGATTACCAGCAATAACAGCTTCAAAGTTTTGTTGTATATCAGCATAAGGTGGTAAGTAGCTCCCCAACGTAAAATTCATCTCAACCATCTCATCACTAGATGTCCCTGATGAGTCATCATTTGACATCTCTTGACTATCTGTTAAAGAATTCTTTTAAAACAATTGTGTTTATACATTAAAAAGAAGGTTGTGCTGATGCCAACCATGCAACAGGAGTTTGGGGGAATTTGCAACGTTATCCAGGTGTGCAGACCTGGCAGTACCCAGTCGTACCTATGAGATGTACGAATACAATGTATTAAAAATTAAAAAAAGTTTGCAAATAGGTAAATAGGAATATTTCACTTACCAGCCACAACAAAAATATGAAGGGAACCACACGACTTACTTCTGTTTAAAACAGCCTTGATGCCCCCATAGTTCGCATTGTCCAGCCATAACAGATGTTTCCAACACTAAACCAAAACGGTGTTAAGCAACAAACAAAGAAAATAGTAAAACTGTATTAGGCCCCATGCTATTGCTTCAACAAATCAACTAATAATATAAAGGGACTACCAATATTCATATAAAAAGCATGGGATATTAACCATAATTTGGATGCTCAATGAGCATTGCTTATGCACCCTATGACAATAAATGTTTAAACATCAGTTTGTAACTTTGAAACAACTATTAAGAAAGTTATAGCAAAAATCACCTGGCGCACAGTCAAGACCATTGAGTGGAATATATCTTTGGATATGATGGTGTTGCTGATGTATTCCATGTACGCCAATGCATCGTCAACATTGTTCTTCTTTGTGGACAGAATTATCGACGAAAAATTTGCAAAAACAATCAAGGAACCCAAACGCTTTAGTTCCGAGATTAACTGAATGCAAGGTAACAAAATGTAGGTACATACAGAGTATGTGAATATTCCATTCATGACATCCAACAAATGGGTTGTGCATAAACTACTACACTCAACCCAGTGTTATCTAATCATCATTTGATAATTGCAAAATCAAATTCTTGTTAGGCCACAGGATACAATAAATGTAAATTACAAGATGTTAAAATTTAGGGTTGTGCTTAATAATTACTTTCAATTTTTTGTAGTTGATTTGATTCCGATTCCCAGTATTTACATGTTTAGAATGTACGTTTCGTTAATCAGAAACCCAGTTTTAATGTGTTTTTTAATTTAAAATGACATAGAAACATACAAAATAGTAAGCGGTTGTGTTAATCTGGTTGTAATTACAAGAGGAAACATGAACCTGCAGAAACAACTTCTTCATCATGATTTGTAAGGTCTTTTGCAGAGCTGGATCGTAGAACAAAGACCCCCGATCAGCCACCCACTGATGAAAGCTCTGCAGCTGATGGTCGGCCAACTGGTTGCGATGTACCGACACATCACGTAGCCAACTCAATACCATGGACTTTAATATCCTGGGAAGATTTTAATTTATCCACTAAATGTACCAGCAATTGGGAAGATTTTAATTTATCTCAGTGTATAACGATGCAAAGTGACCCGGTCCGAACCAGCGATGATATAACTTGGTAAATACAAATTGTCACATATACCTAAATGTGCTGGAACATGGTGCAGAATCATCATAATTGACAAGACACACCATAGCCGAGTTGGAATTGCTCATCAAATCTCCTTCGAAACAAACCCCACTGCTAGCACCTGTGTGATTGTTTGTATTTTGTGTTATGCATAATCTTACTTATGATAGCTCTCAGAATACAAGTATGGCAAGAGACATGGGCCCATCTTAGGATAAAAGGCTTGTTAAGATTTGAGTATTTAAAAATTCAATGTCATATAACACCAGGTTAAGGATGTGTTGTAGACCAGTAGCATTCATATTTTGCTTTGTTTTATTATATCTTATGTAAATTAATTTTTCAAAACGGATGAATTGAACTTTTGCAGACCCCTGTGCACCCCATCCAGTACACTATTATAGCTTCGGCATTTGGCTTTGGGCATGAGTTACCAGAAGATCTGACCTTCTACATCATTAACATGATGGGACTGCAGGATGGTGTTGATGGCAAGTGAGGAAATATCCACTTGCACACAAACTGTCTGATGAAAGGCACTGTTGTTAATCTCGATGCAAGTGTTGGCGTGGTCGTTTAGACCTGGAAACAACATTTGATAAATCTTTTATAATGTCAACAAAATCTTGGAAGTTGACAGTTGAAACGGTTTAAAATGTCAGATACAATTTTTATGTGTTTGTATTATATACTTGGGATTTTTAAATGATATGTAAAAGTTAATTGAAAAATTAAAAATCCATATGTGCCGTTTTAAATAAATGAAGAATTGAAAATAAAACTGCTCCTATTATACATATATCACTTATAAAAAATATATTTTTTCTCAATTCAGTTTAAAAAATGCAATCCTACTGTAGTGTAGCAACACATGGATACCTAGTCTCTTGTCACCAACTTCAACCCCTCCCAAGTCTGGCTGGTCACTCGGGGAGCACCACAGCAGGTGGTTGTGCTTTCTCAGGTGTCTGGGGAACAAATCACTTGATTCACTTGCTACTCTGGCCAACATTGAATCAGTTTTAATGAGAAGTGTACATTCCAGTGCAATATCCCACTGGAAACCAATTTTACATAGGGCTGCTGTAAGGGCTCAGTCATCTAACTGCGGTTATCATGGTGACTGGTGCCAACACCTTGTAATTTGCATCCAACCACACACCTACACATTCCACTACACATACCTGGCACACAAGAGATCAGTGACGAATGTGGCGGGTTGGTTGGGTAGATTGCCGACTGGAATGTGGAAGTATTTCGAATATGACAGCAACCGTGGAAAAACCATCTCAGATTCCAAGAAATGTTCAATCATTTCTGAAGCCGCTTCCTTTGATAAAATGCTTATTGCTGTTTAATTAAGTGTGTGATTTCAAACAGATAAAATATAACATTATGAATCTAAGCAAAACCATATTAAGTTTTTATTATAACATAAATATGTCTTAATTTTATGGAATAGTATGGAATCATAGCACAGAATAATTAGGCTCTACATAAAAATAAAGCATTATTAGCTGTAACTTCTGGACTATGAGCACAGGATTTATTTCTAAACCTTCTGCCAGGTAAGCTCATCGTTGTATTCCATTGAGGCTTTACAAGGGGCAGTGATGACAGGAAAGTCATTAAGAATTGGAAGTTTGGACTTCATTGCATCAAGCAACATGGATGACTGGTATATCACAACAGTTGGACCTCTCCTCTCATTCTTGTAAGTGGTTAAATATCTCTGAAACAAAATATGGTCACAACAACTAAATTCTGCGATAGACCGTCGCAACACAATATGAAGTAAACCACCAACATGATATGAATATGCATGACATTAATAAATGCAACACCTGATTAAGAGGGATAGCTCACAACCACCTCAATCACCCCACCTGCATATTCCTGTACATCTGCTTCACCTCCACCTCCACCCGGACCTCGAAGAGATACCCGGCATTGGGGAGAACTTCTTCATCCACATTCTCACTCACTAGTTTAGCTCGCTCATTTCTATGTTATGAGGTAAAAATGTTAATTCTTGAAGTGATTTTTCCACAAGCACCAACTTTTTTAATAAATTTGATGGCTTTGCTTAAATAGCTCCAGTATAACGCTATAATAGATTTCTGGACACATGGTGAAAAACCTTAATTACATGCTTTGAATATGACATATATATTTTTTTAATTCAGGGTTTTTTAATATTATGTTAAACGATTAAATAACAAAACACAATAAAAAACAATTTTCAATACTTAAACAATATTCACATTGTTATGTAATTACAATAGTGAGCAAATCTTTGATTAGAAATCGATTGAAACAACCACCAACATATGGCAAGAGTTTTAACAACCAAACTCACTTGAAAAGGTTTTGTAAGTTGGGCATTCGATTCGAACGAACTCTGTCCACAATATATACCATGGATTTGCTTGTAGTGCTTAAGAATATTCCAACTATATGCTTGTTGCCTGTTATAAGAGTATATAAGGAAATGGTATGTAGGGGTTTGTGGTATAAAGCATAAGTTATGCCTTAACATCAGGCATATAAATGATATATTTGTACAGAAGTTAGAATAATCACCTATGGCATGATGATAGATGTAGACCTGCTTCAATGAACCTCCTTCCAGGTAAGAATTGCCAATCAGCGACTGCAACTCAAACTGCTCAAAATCAAAAGTGTCGGTATCGGAGCCCATAAGGGAACGGGAGGCCTGTGAGGAAGAAAGGAAATAGCAGAGTTGCCGATTAAAATCTTTCAACAAATGCTGATAATAGTAGATCATGGTAATTAATCTGTTGATTAAACAAAATACGCAATGTAAAACTAATAACTAAATACATTTTATCAATCATACACAATAGATCCAGCAAATTGACAGTGGGTATGCTGTGTATTATAATACCACTGGATTCAGGAGGATATTTACACGAGTTCAAAAATGATAAAGATTTACTGCGAGCAAGCCACCCACCATTCGGGAGATCTTCCAGGAACACCCATAGTCGACCAACAATCGGAGGAAAAGTGGAACCTGTAGTTCGTACACCCCAACCACATCAGGTTTCATCAACTCTTTACGAATCTCACAAATATGTCGTTGATATTCATCTTCTTCCATACGATATTCGTATAAATTTAACACCGCAGCTGAGCTATGTTGAAGAAAAAGGATAGTGAGATCACAGACAAAATACTGACATCACTAAGAACAGATTTCACTTTGGTTTATTTTTGGCTTTTTCGTTATAATCCGCAAATATACAGGAAAATAGCAAACCCACATTTCAGTTGGAACATATTTAAAACAATAGCCAAACCTATGACAATTACCACGCACATCTTCACAATAAACAGCAATGGATCGCTAAGTTACTAATCTAAATTAAATATTGATATTCTTGAATAAAGTCTATGAAAGGCTTATATGACTTATAGGGAATGATTGGATAATTTATTTTATCTTAGTTAGAAAAAACGTCTATATTGCAATGTCATTTCAACCACATCATTCAAAGTAGTTCCCTATAAAATGATTTTCTGTTTTATAAATCCCACAAATGAAAGTCTTTTTTCATTTACACAAATATTGTTGTTCTCACACAGATCTATTTCGTCGGTTCATGCTTTTTAAAAAACATTTGTTAAATAGCCAATACAAGAAAAACTGAACAAAATAGAGCCAAGATGTTTGTACCACACAAATGTTAAAAAAAAAATAAAAAAATATGAAAATTTACCCTAGGTCTGTTAAATTTTCATCGTAATGATCTTTTGTAATAAAAGGAAGCTGGTTTTAGGTTAACCTAAGCATTTTATTTATTTATATAATACTTCTCTACTAAATTTAAAGATGCCATAGGTAAAATATATATTTCTGATTAAAAAGGCGTAAAATTTTACTTTCGGTCTTATATATCACGACATAAAGTGAATTCAAACCAGTGATCATTGCCTAAACCACACATTATCTTCTGCAAGCTGCATATAATTCATGCCGAAATACAATATAAAAATGATTTTCAGTTAGCATTACTTAAAAGTTTTCACTAGATTAGATTGCTTATTAAAGAACTTACCATGACATGATGCAATGAATTTCCTAACTTACCGGGGTAATATACGATGAACTTTCCTCCAAGGGGCATCTGCAGTGGCTTCTTTTACCGACTTTTGATTGACATAGAATATTCTTGGAACGTTCACCTTGGAATAAAATAAAATGTTGAACATTGCACAGTCAATGGAAATCATTTATATGATCAGGTCCGTTTCACTTGGTAATCAACACAATGGTGCAACTTTAAACAAAATAATTAAACTGGTGGTTGATATTGAAACACTGGGAAAGCTGATAGGAAAATACCTGATTGTGATCAATTGGTATGAGTTCATATGTCCACATGTCTTAGATCAATACAACAAAATGCTGAACATAAGATGATTATAATAGATATACTTAATTGTCCAACCATAAAGATTGGTGCGTTAGTGCCCAAGGGTTGCAGGATAGTGGGTTGTGTCCTTGTGCAAGGCACTTACCAGCCATTGCCTGAACATTAAGAATTTATGAGTTCTATGGTTCTACCAATATTAAAGGAAAGTCTTAATCCTGCACTAAACATTGTAATTGCTTTGGTAACCCGACAGTATGTACAAGGTGATCTTGACAGTTACTCATGTGAGAATGCTCCGGTATGTAATCGCAGGGTAAACATGACAATTGCCCATGTGATTACAATCCCTTTGCGTTTTCCAAACAGAGAAACAATATTCTATTCTAACTCTTTGCGTACCAACTCGCGATTTTTCGTGAGTTGGTGTAAAAACATGGTGTACCGAGTTCCACAAATAGATGCAAATCTGAGAAACGATTTTTCTGCAACGCATATTGGTAGAGACATCAGCTATGGCTCATTTGATTAGTTTAATACTTTAATTTATATCAGGTTAATCTAAGCCTTAATAAATATTGTACAAATATATGACTTCATACAGTCACCTTTAATGTGTGGAGCTCGGAACCAATCAGAGCGAAGACTTTGAACAATCCAGGCTTTCCGGTGTTGGTGACTTGGACGACTTGCCAGGTTGAATTGATGACGGAATGAGCCTGTTGTCGCATGAAACTACCTAGATCTGCACAGAATATCCTTGTTTTATTTCTTGTTGTGGTGATATCCAATTTGTATTTGCAAATAAAATGTGCTGTGCAAATTATTAATAGACACGTGGATGTGATGTTTTAACAATGACAGGCCAGCTTGACTATGAGCATGATTAGATTTATACTTGGGTATAAAGTAACATCTACATAATAATAAAATAGCCACTATCATCAAATATCAATCATAAATGACCCAACTGTTTAGAGATCTAGGAGCCTGAATGTTGGAGGAGTTGGCGTCATCAGACTTTTTCATTTTCCTTTGTTTCCTCTGTATTTCCCACTTCTGTTGGTGGAAATCCATCCAATTCTTCCTCTTGCCAAGGGAACCCGTAAACAGATCATTTATTGGGGGTGGGGGACCAAGAACTTCCCTCCAACCCAACTCTTTCTCCTGTGATGTCATAATGGCATTTATTGTAACATCCAAGATAATACTTTCTATCTTAAAACATTACATAAATTATATAAAGCATTTACCAAGTGAAGAATTGGTATCATTCGAATGTTTTCGAATTTGACAGGACTTTAACATATTTGTTCATTTAAATGACTTTTAGTTAAATTCCATCAATTTAAACCCAAGGGAACAAACAAAGAAAGGATTACCAATCCATGCAACTCCATAATTAAACCTACTTTCTAATATTTATGATACCCACAATTAAGCAAAAATATTTTATTATAATAAATGAACGCAAGTAAGGTCAAACCTTCTCAAATACATCTGTTTTTCTTCTCTTAGCCATTGTTACAGTTGGATTGTGCTTGTTCTCACTACCTTTTTCACCCAAACTCTCAATATCTCCAATATCAGCTGCATACAGAGGGCTGGGTAAGTTAGTGAGGAAAGCACATATAATACCAACCTTCAGCCCCATTGAGTTCTTCTTCCTCCTGAAACGGACGTTTCTTCACGCTGAACATATCAGTGATTCGCTTCTGTTTGTACACATCATTCTTCTCCATCAGTCTCTTGTGGAGCCAATCTGGATGTCGAATTCGTGGCACTGGATTCGAAATTCCCTGGGATGGTGACATAATTATTTGGGTACAAGTTGCTCACTCATGAAGGACCCTAGAGCTGGAACGTCGGAATTAAGTTACACAAGTCAAATCAAAATTACGTAATCACACATATGTCCGTAATTATTCAAACGGAAATTGCATGTCATTGTAAATATACTTTCTGAGCAATTCCTTGTTTTAGTTTTTGCAAATTAAGTTTGTTTACAACTTCATTTTTGTTCGACCCACCGGTAGGAATAATCAAAATCGCGGTAAATACCCATGATCTTGGATTCGCGCCAATTTTCTTAACAGTAGTCAATGCGACAAGACAAAAGGCAACAACGTCACGATTTGCACTTTAACTTACTTGTGTATTTGTTTCAACTCGGGACAAACAGTTTAGTTTAGACTTTTAAGTCTCTGTTGTTAAGTTTAACTACTAAAACTTTCATTTTTTTGTCTAAAACTTTGTTTAAAGTTTAAAAAACTTTCATTTTTTTGTCTATCATCAAAATGCATCTAAAAACTCGTCAATGTTTGGTTGTTTGTCTAAATAACGATGACATCATAAAAATTAAGGAATTACAAAACTAAGCTGGCGTAATTCCGTAATACAACTTTGATCAATTACGACCAGCTCTAAAGGAACCTATGCCCACCTGCAATGCTGCAGGGATCGTGATGATCTTCTGAATTGCACTTCCGAGTCGCTCTATGTAATAACTCCAATCTAATATGGCTCTGATGTCGAAGTCGCTCATGTTTGATTGACGGGTCCATTTCCGTAGATAATGTCGTTTAGTACTGGCTTCGGACTAAAATAACATATTTTAGTTTGTTTTTTTAAATATCAACTTCTCCCTCAGTTGAGATGAAGTAATGTCGTCATGTTTAGGATAAACAAACAAGCTTTCATGTATTAAGTAATACCTATTGTAAGGAAATGATGAACTGTTGAATAGATCACACGCAGTGACGACTGTAAAACTAATTTTAAAAGAAACTCTGCAATGGCAATGCTACACCTGCCCTGATTAAGAATGGATATGGATTTAGACCTGGAATATTGCCATTGGAATGGCTCTTTCGGTGACAGGGGCTCCTTCAGGTTTCTGGGATATAATAAACCTGCACGACAAGCCTGCATCCTTCACCATCTGGTCGCCGAGGAACTCAGCTAACCTGACAAGGTGGGATGGTGATTTTATATGGTGTTGGTAAGTACGGTACAACATCATTTGCCCATAGATGGATCAAGCACATTTTTGTGACATCATCTAAAAACACTATAAGATGCAACTACAGTTTATATCTGCAGATTAGCGTTGGTTGAATGGCAAATTTGGTAGGAAAATTGTAACAAAAGGGATTGCCTTGGCTTAAAAATTATTTTACTAAATCAGCGTATTCAAATTTTACTCAGTTTAAACACAACTATAATACTTTAGGTAACCTTTTAGCTGTGCTAATGGAGGTGGACTTCTGCGACCCATAATCTTCAAGTTTGCGTGACATTGACCGGTTCTCTGTGATCAGCTCAAACAATTCATCATCCGGCATGTTGGATGCCTGTGGACACAAAATGGACTGTGGACACAAGATGGACTGTGGACACAAAATGGACTGTGGACACAAGATGGACTGAGAATACAAAATTGACACTTGACCAGCTGAGTTGGGGATGGACAATAAAAAGTTTGTCCAAATACCATAGCCAATGCACATAGTGTAATAGCTGTGGTAATAAAATTGGATCACAGATGTGGGCTATCCTGAAAATGAATAAATCTCTGTCCAAATCCTAAAATGTCCCACCAACCTTGCTGTACAGCACATCGAGCCAGTAGTCCGCCACCTTAGCAATAGATTGGTAAACTTCCTCCAAAGTATTTCCCTTGAGGAACTCCCCGAACACAGAAGACTGGAAGATCTTGATGAGCTGGAGTTCTCCACGTCGTTTTACCTCAAACCTGGTGATATCGAAGTGGAATATTTTATATATAGAAATAAAAGATACACAACTCATGCTCATTAAGGTAACAAAACACTGTTTTACATTTCTTTACGATCCCATTTCTAGTTAATTTGTGACTTAATATCCAATTGTACAGCCATTTAATATATCTTACATGCTTACCCCTTGAGTTCTGCGATTGATCCATCAAAATTAAACACAGCGTAACGTTTCTTTAAGCTTTTTCCTTCCTCTTTTGCAGCCGGTAGCACCATGCCAAGGTAAGGTCCATCCACTTCAAAGAAAATGGAATTTTCATTCCTTCTCTCGTATTTTAGTGTTGCTGGATCAACCAGTTCTTCATATTGATGGTTGGTGAAGTTATCCTGTTGCAATAGAATCCTCATGTTTTATGTCCAGCACTGTTTTTGTTTTTCTCTATCGTGATGAATATTCAAAATGATACAATTCTGGGTTTTGTTATTTAAATATAAAAATCCACGAATCATTGACATTACAAAAACAAGTCAATTCCTCAACTATCCATTGTTTCTTTGTAAACGTTTTTTTAAATTGCATCTAACCTACCACTTACTTTGCTTTCTATAAAAACAAATATACTTTACCGAAACCACAAGCTGAAAATATAAATTATATAAAATACGGATATATTAAGTGATGTAGTATATTATTTTGAGGTTAAATGACTTTACAATCTAAGTTTTTCGATTACGAAGAACCAGCATGAAAAATAGGAATTGCATATGGTAGGTGATAAAATTAGAAATTAGAATATACAGCTCAATTAAATAAATAATTGCTACATCTGTCAGTCACATATGCTTTTATAAAGGATTCATTACTTCCACTAATATTAATTGAATTTTAACCCTGAAATGGTCTTGGTAGAAAAGCATATTCCACACACCTTCACCATCACGTTCAGAATAGCACCAGGGTATGATATCGTTACTCTGGTTTTTTTTGCATTGGTTGTATTTATCACATAATTCTCAGGGAAGCTTGAAGGAAGGATGCACCAAATGCCATCGGTGTCGAGTTCGAGGGGACGACCTGGGTGGGAAATATTTAATAAGTTTGTAAGTGTGGCTTGATAATGACCAAGTTGTAGCAATATAAACCTGCTTGCTTAATGAACAGTAATGAACCCCATTCTCACAGTCATGTTACTAGGGGACAAGGCCAGGGTTTGAATACAGTTTGGATTAGATAATTCAGTAGCCCTGGATTGGTGCAATATATGCTGATGGTTAATATATTAAGCAATACGGCATAACTTACCTATTTTATCAATCATCATCCTTGCATCTTGTATAATTTTGGCCCCGGTATAGCAGACAATACCAGCCATTTCCATAGAGTACCACCGTGCACCACGTCGCATGACATAGCCATAGAAGGAATTTAAAATACATTTATGCGCCAGTTGCAGTGAATCATATAAAACCTCGAGGCCTTTAGCTTTTTTAACCTCGGATGCATCTCCAGACTCCAGGGCAGCTGAAACCTGCTTTTTAGCTCTTTTTAACGCTGCCTTGAATTCATATCTGGAATAAAGAGACTTCCTTTAGGTTACGGTTTGGATATTTTGACCCATACAATATCATATTTTCAGACGTCGACCAAGTGTTGGTAACATAAGTCATCTCATATCCAGCCCGTTGGTATACGGAGTAAAGTGCGTCGCCTTTTAATCAAGAGGTTGAAGGTGCGAATCTGATCGATAGCTAGTCGGGTTGTGTCCTTGGGCAAAGCACTTTACGGACATTGCCTGAACCAGCGGATTAATGGGTTCTACTAAATTAAAGGAACATGTCTATCATATACAACACACTGCAATAGCTCCGGTAACCCGACAATGGGCGCGAGGTGATCTGACGATTGCCCGTGTGTTAACCCCCTTGGATTTCCCATCCACAGGGATAAAGATGAATATCCTATCCTATCCTATCAATATCTGGAAACGTCTAGTCCATCGTTTCTCAAACTATGGGAAAGGAATCTTGGTGGGCCGTGAAAAGTTATAGAAAGCTCTGAATAGCTATTTCCTATACAAAAATCAAGGGAAAATTATCCTAATTGTTGCATCACACAATCTTGAATCGTGGCGTGATCTTCACCTGACCTCAGGTCATTAAACCTTTCGCCTCTCACACTTGTTACTATGAGGTTGATAACTACAGTCGCAGACTTTTTATAATTGCCTTGTTGCGACTATATATAAAATTAAGTGGGTCGCCATAAATTGTGATAATTAATAGTGGGTCCCAACTCTAAAAAGTTTGAGAACCACTGGTCCAGTCAATTGTGGAGATGCAGTTCGGGTTTTAAAAAATAAAACTTATAATTGCATTCGCATATTGGACATATATCTTAGTCAAAACGATTACTCAGCAATTAATCTCTGTTGCAGAAACACTAAAACAAACCTTCGATCTCTGAACATTCGAACGGTGTCGACATAGAATGAATTCTCACGCTGACAAACCGTCGTGAACTTTTCTTCCAATCGTTTCACCTTGATCTTTTTGTAAGCTCGTCGACAATATTCCTAACGCGATGTTGTCAATGAAAGAATGATGAAACTGGTAACTGTTCAGTTGGTGCATTGCGGTGATTTGAAAGTGCAAGATCTTATCATCCACCAAGATATAAATAAACCAAACTAACCACAAAGGATAATTGCACTAATTCAAAACAATATATGCCATAAAATACCAGTGATAAAGTTAAAGGTCCCTAACCAAAACCAATAAAACTAAACTATGAGAATTTTCACTGTGAGTACAAGGTTTTTATGTAAATTGTGGTATCAATTTAAATTGCTACCAAACCTGCAATCGTTTCTTTTCATTATTAGCCTGCTCTTCCTTGGAGAGCTCATGAAATGCAACTTGCTTGCCAGGAATATTTGGGTCGGGGAATTGTTCATTTTCGAGCTGCTGCTGTATCCTGTGGAACTCACTGCGTGATGCTGGTAGGTATTCCCCTCTCCACATCCAGTTCATTGATCTCTGGCATGTCGCACCTGGGTGGGAAGTTGTCAGAATTTCACACTATTACACAAGTTGTTCGAATTTAAATATTTTCTGGTAGAAAAAAACTAGTGTGTAAAAAAACATGAGTTTAACTCCGGTTTCATAAAAAAAACTTGGGTTAAAAATGTGCGGCTAATTGTGTGTCACAAGGAAATTATGACGTTACAATAAAAAACAACAGACCATAACTGCAGGTCACTTTACAGCTAATTTATGGTTTTGCCAAGTAACAGCAAAATACGACTGTGTTTAGGTGAAAATTTACTGGACACATTTTACTGGCTTATTTTAAGTTTAGTGCAGGTCAACAACTGGTAAACTATGACATGAAGCTATCATAGAGATGTAACACTTGGGGTGTATAAAGCCGAACAATAGGTGTACTCATTTCGTTGTTTTTAACTGACTAAATTTTGCTTTTTGTTACTTTTGTTTTGCCAATTCAGCGAAATATTAATTAAATTCAAGTGTCCCAGTAGTTAAAATGCACGATTGATACGTTGCTGATTATCTGGCAGTACAAAGCAAATTAAGCTATTTCAAAAACTATTTTGTCCTAAAGTATCCGGCATTGCTACAAGAATGCATATTTTTATATTCAACAGATAAAAACTCAAATCAATCAGTATTTAATATAGGGAAAACAATACAACGTCATACTTTTAACGCTTCAAGTGTGCATGATGCAAAAAAATAAAAACAAAATATAAACGAATACTACAATGTATTACTAAATGGATAGGGCCTATGTTCCATTTAATTTTTATCATTAAAGGGGAACTGAAGTAAATTTTAAGAATATCTTAATAAATGGAAAAAAATACGCTGATTTCAAAAATCAAATCAGTTTCTTCCAATATTTTTGGTTAAAGAGTTATGAGCAAATATGTATTTCATTTTATGTTAGGGGATTTCCCGTATTACGTCACTGACGTTGTTGAGATTTCGTGCCTATATGCATTGTATACAATCATGTGTCAGTATAGAGGTGAATTAGTAACAGAAGCGCTTACAGGAGCGTTGTATTTTCGTTTTTATTATGGAGACTTAGCATAACACTTGTCATATAGTCTCACTGAACCAATGTACATGGTGACAGCTTACTTTAAGCGCGGTCATTAAGGCATGCACGGTCCTGGACTGGACCTAAGCTGAATGCTGAGGTATACAGGTCTCGTATTTAAATGACTTTAGAATAATAAGTCTTAGCAATTTATATCATAAATAATAAAAGTGAAAACAGAACAAGAAAACTATAACAGAATGCATTAAACTGTAACTGCCAGCAATTTATAGAAATAAACCAGCCATTAGGAAAAGGCTAGACTATGCGATGGGAAAAGCCTATTTCTTTCATGGTTTACCTTGGCTGTTTGTATAATGTTTTGCTGTTGTGTATGTGGTGCATTTAATGTCTGCTGTTATTGAAACTGAGCATTAGCCTACTGGTTGAGTATACCACTTATTGCAAAAACCAGTTAATCCACAGTTGAGTAGCTGATGTGTAGTCTGACAATAAAATATATATAATAGATCTTTACTTAACTACCCAAATAAGTTAATAAGAATATACCACATTTCTAATTTAGTTCTTTTTATTAGATATTGTAAAATGCCTAAAGTTAAGCCACTGAGAAGGAAGAAAGAGTGATTGGAGTATATTGTTTCCTATTACAGCACACGGAATTCCAATCCACCTGTGCTCTTCCATCGATTTCCTCACAACGAACAAAAAACGGTTGAAGCAATGGATACAACAATGCAAGCGTTCTAAACTACCTGGAAAAAGAACCGCAGTGTGTAGTGCACATATTTGTGACAAGGATTATCATAGTAAAATTGTATTTGACTCCAATGGAGTAGCCAAGATGATGAAAACAAACCCACTTGGTGAAAAATACAGTTCCAACAATTTTAAATTTTTCTGATTATGATTTTAAACATAGTGATCAACCCCAGTACATCAAGTGCAACTTCAAGAACTTCTTTATCCAAGCAGATAATTGAAAAATAAGGGCTTTTAGTAATGCAAGTCCAGTCTGGCATTATTTTGTGCACAAATGCATGTACATTCATGCAGCATAAACATTCATTGCGGTGTGTCCATAAGAATACAGTTTTTGCAACGGCACCAAGTCATGTCAATAGGTAATGTTTCTAAATAAACATTTTCTTCTATGGGGCTTGCATCTTCAAAGATACTTTCAGACGTTTTCCTTGGTTCAAACGCACATGACTAAATTTGTGTTGTTTTATTGTGTACAATAAAACTTCTTTCATACCATGCCAGAATGCTGAAAACTGTCATCCATTTTAGTGTTACAACATTAACTTAAATTTACTCTAGAAATGAAGAAAACAAAAGAAATTTGTTAAAACTTCTATGCATATGTATACCAAATCTCTCACACTCTCAGTTTGTAGCCTAGGGGTTGATCACAACATTGCTAGTCTACGTTGCAGATTATGGCTATATATTGAAAAGCAACAATCATGAAAGAAATAGGCTGTTCCCACTGCATAGTCTGATCTTTGATTGATGGCTGGTTTATTTCTATAAATTGCTGGCAGTTACAGTTTACTGCCTCCTGTTCTAGTTTTCTTGTTCTGTCTTCACTTCTATGATTTATGACATAAATTGCTAAGACTTATTATTCTAAAGTCATTTAAATACGAGACCTGTATACCTCAGCATTCAGCTTAGGTCCAGGATCGTGCAGGCCTGAATGAGCGCGCTTAAGGTAAGCTGTCACGCGGGTACATTGGTTCAGTTAGGCTATATGACAAGTGTTATGCTAAGTCTTCATAAAAAAACGAAAATACAACGCTCCTGCAGGCGCTTATGTTACTAATTCACCTCTAAACTGGCACATGATTGTATACAATGCATATAGGCACGAAATCTCAACAACGTCAGTGACGTAATACGGGAAATCCCCTAACATAAAATAAAATGCATATTTGCTCATAACTCTTTAACAAAACAATATTGGAAGAAACTGATTTGATTTTTGAAATCAGCGTATTTTTTTCCATTTATTAAGATATTCTTAAAATTTACTTCAGTTCCCCTTTAAAAACCTAATATCAATAAATAAATTGCAGTGATGTAATATACATGTTGCGTTGAGGTATTTAAACCATTTATGTAATCTAGGAAATCTGCTGTTTTATTCTGTTGGTTGCTAATGTTACATCATAACTTCCACTAGTAAGTCACAAAATTCCAACTTTTTAGGCATGAATATCTAAAAAACTACAGAATACTGATTAAACAAAGTTTTTAGAGTTCAGTAGTGCATTACCATTTCAACAAGATAAAAAAACAATGCAATTTTAATCTGTGAGCCAAGTTCCCTAAATACTTTTTTTTAAATCCCAGTTGTTACAATAAATCTGGTTTATATTCTGTGATCTATTACGAAATAAAAAGATCACAACATCAATTGTTAATCCTGACCAGCTGACCTGGTTTGTTGAAATCGCATGCGGCACAAGTGGCTTCATCCACCATCGCTGATGGTTGCAATCGATTGGTCAGTATAATGTTGGGGTACATGGCACCTACATCCAGATGGTAAATCACTGGGTTCTCCGATCTTGTCGGGTTGTCCCGCAGACCAACCAGTTTCTCCTTAATATCCTTGCACACCTATATGGGGTAACGGGGTAGGATTACCAGATAACAGCCGCATGCTACAACATGTACGTGTAAAATTCGTTTTTCACGTAATTTTTTTGTAAGTAGTCTTAGGGCAAAAGCCAGCATAATCTTGCATTCCATCACATTCTTAACGGAATTGCAAAACACCCCAGTAATTGTTCAAGCCTCATTTGATTTTAATCAAAAAACTAAATTGTCTTAAGACTGATGATAAACTTCCAAATCTCAACAAACCTCATCAAAATTAAGGACTTCCGTGAGGGGAATTCCCTCCTCGGTCTCGATGCAAAACTTCACCGTCCTTTCCACCTGGTCGTGCAAACCCTGGTACGCCTCCGGGTCACCACGGAAACTTGATGGAAGATTCGCTCTGAATACACCTATGTATTGAAAAGTGGTTGATGTATTATAGTCATTTTAACTTTTTAATTAAAGGATTATTAATTTTTGGGTGTGGGCTGTTGGGCACTATATAAAGTATCCTGATAATATGAATGAAACACAACAAATTTACAATAACCTGGTTTAACCTTTTTACAAACCACAATATCAAAGTGTGGCTTATATTTTTGTTTTTGCACGAAAAGAAACCGGGTGTTTCACAAACCCCATAAATAGCATGGTCCACCAAACAAAGACATAAATGCAAATCATACCACATTCCAGCGCCTCCACATGACCCCCCACATATGTCTCAGAATCAAGAACATGACCATCATTGGTCAGTTTGTTGTACACACTCTCCTGCTTGTTGGGAAACACAATGTTGGCGTGGTAAGCCTGCACCATCAGCAGGGCCTCGCACAAGGTGCCTGCATAATATTTGTTTCAAATTAGTTCCTGACTGGCCGACTACTATACCCAAATTAACTTTGACACAAATATATAAATTGAATAAAAATGCAATTTTTAAAAAAATTATTTATCTGCTTCATACTACAATCGATGTACGTTTGTCATGGAACTGCACAACATACCCGAGCCTTTCCTCAGTACACTGTCTGGTTCCATGGGAATGATGGTGCACAGGGCGAATATGAATGGGTGGACGTACTTCATGTACAAATAGTAAGTTGCAACTGCATCTGATACGGAGTAGTTTGCCAGTGACTGTGGCTCTTCACTTGCAAGTCTGTGGGATGTTGATTAACTAATTAGGAATTGTTGACAATGTTGTTATTAGATAAATTGTTATGGAACTATTGATGGAAAAGACTGTACAATATCATGATAACCAGAAAGACTCATAAATGTAAAAAATTTACAATTATTTAATTTTTACCCGACCTGCAAATTTCTTCTGGGTCCAACTCAACTGGGTCATAACGAAGTTTTGCTTTCGCTGCAGCTTTAAGATTTTGGCTTCCAACTGGGAGATAAGAGTCCCGCTTCACCCATCTTTATCATTTGTGTTTAGAACATGGGTTAAACAAATTTTGTTTATTAATAGTATATTTATCCATACTTGGACTCAATTTAAATTTGGAAAGAACAAGGGTTCGAACCCACAACCATTTTGCTTAAGGTCGAACGCTTATCAGTCAACCAAGGAACCAACTATATCATATTATCTCGCTTACTCAAGCCAGTTAGCCAAAAGCAGTTTGCAGGCAGCCAAAAGTGTGTTAGATCCATAACTTAGTTATTTGTGTCTTTCGACCAGTCACTTAGCGGACGTCTCTTGAATACAGTGGAATAATCAGTAGAATTGAAAAGAAGTAACATTTAGAGCATACACAACAGACTGCAATAGCTCAAAAAGCTAATATGACCATTGTCCGCATGATAATGCACTTGCGTTTCTCATTCTTGTGGATAGCCTAACACATAAATTTCCTAACTTATACTATTGGGACCATGAACTGTGATCGTAAATAAAAATTGCAAACAATAATGAGCCATGTACTGTTTTAAACATCTTATTCTAGCAATGATCCGGCACATAGTACTTTTAAAAATATTCGGATTATTTTTTCCATGAATTTAGCAATTTTACCTCTTTTTTCCTTCTCCAGCCATAATGATATGTTAATATTAAAAGTTTTATTCTTACTTATAAGCATCCATGTGCGAGGCCTGCCTGCTTTTGTATTCTCCCTGAGAATCCTTGCTGAACCCAATCTCCCGAAGCATATCCAATCCACATTTAGAAGCCCGTGCCTCAACGAACGGCCAGTCAAAGAAATCTCCGTTGTAAGTCACAAATATTTGAGGTTTCACTTCAAGAATGTGGTCGAAAAATCGATGAATTGTGCTCAACTGGAATGAACAGGATCAGTACTTTGGTACAAAATACAACCAGAAGATTCTTCATCAACCTTTCTTACCTCATCTTTTTCATTAAAAATTGTGAATTTTCCCTCAAATTCAGGTTTCGGAGTAAATTCAAAATCATCTACGTCCATGGAAACAATGTCTCTATGCAAATATATGTGATAAAAGTACACTGTAAAACGAAAATGACGTCAAACACACTTAAGTTCGCGAACCACCACACCCATTGGTTTGTTCCTCATAAGATAGCTCTTGAGAGTACTCTTGTTATATAAAATTAAAAATCTGACCGCCGACTCGTGAGTTTGTGGAACCAGGCTAAGAATAAAACACTGTTCAATAACAAAAGCATAAATAAATGCTGTTGTGAAAAAAACTGATTTATGAAATGATACATAAGGAAACAAAATTAATGAATAAATTCAGTAATCAATTACCTGTTACAAATAAGATACCCTTGGCCATCTATCATGTAGGATATCATGATAATATTATCAGTCTCTGCATCAGGAAATTTAAGTGGAAGTTTTGTGGTTTCTATGTCGAATGCAAGTACCACTGGGTCCTGGGGGAAGGAGAGTATTTGGATTCAATGAATTATACATATTGGAACTAAAAACTCAAAATTTATAGGTTGCCTAAATATGCTAGTATGGAAGTTTACTTACCATGTATAAACAATTGTAATAGGTTTGTGTGGTTATTGGTTCAATAACCCTTTAAGCTTGAAAAGGACCACAGATTTGCAAACATTTTTATCGAAAAGCAAAGTGATATTCAATCATACGAGGTCATAGTATTGTGTCTCTTTTAATTACTGGTTGAGCTTGGTATTGGAGTATCAAGGAAAGCATAATAAAATGGCTTATACTTAGTCTACTTTACACATGTTGATGGACTCACAGGTCGTTCCAACAGATCCTCCCGATGTGTGATGACAGGTGGAAGAGAATGGCCACGGAATTGCACTGTGTACCACAGACCAACATGAATCTTCAAATTGATGCCAACACGGACATGATATGGGACATCGTATTCACGAATATCAACCAAATTATCGAGTTGTTCTTGTATTTTGCTCATTGGATGACGACTTTCTTCAACATTTTTTCCAGCAAGCGCACTAAATAAACAAAAAGGCAAAAATTAACACAAAAGTCAGTACACAACCCAAATTGAATTTAGCCAATAAGAATTTTTTTTATAAGTGAGGAAAAACATATCAAGGGGTAATTTGTGATAAAAAAGGTTAACATACATATTGAAATGTGTTTCTATGTCTAAAATCATGGTTGTAAACACAAACCTTTCGACATTTGACATTGGGGGGTTATACTCTGGAACTGTAGGTCAACCAGAATATCAAATTTGTTAAATTGAAGAATAGCGAGAAATGATAGACAACCTACTTGCTGAGCATGTTGGCATACATCGAGGTTTCATTCTTCCTCTCATTGTTCTTGCGCACCACCCGGTGTACAGCTTGCCGCACACTTGTCATATCATCAACATGATGGAACGATAGTTTGAGATACGTTCGTTTCAACCCTACCAAGTGGTTGTGCTGAGAAACAAATACTTTTCAATTTCCACTGTAGGGATTATTTTTAATTGTTACAGTATCATACATTCACATACATTCATTTCCCATTTTCAAAACCGGTAATTTAAAAAAATGATAAAGTAGAAACGCATGCTTATTCTTACCAAATCTAAATCTTCCTTTTTTACAACTTCAATTGAATAAATTCTTGAGAATTTTTTCTTCAAATGTGATGTCACTTCCTGTTCAGAGCCTTTCTTGACAGCGAGATAAAAATATGGATGATATGGCAGCGAAACCTTAAAACAAATGTGTTGCAATATGAAAAGTAGCCCTGATGCAGTCTGGTCAACAAATAGTTAATAATCTAGTGCAGTGGTTCCCAAATTGGGCGCCCTGGAGAGCCGCGAGACTTTGCCAGGGGCGCCGCGAAAACATTCGGGAGTTGCTGCGTTTATTATATTGTCTTCTCACAAAAAATTACATTACATGTGTTAGTTGGAGATGTATGAGCCCGGTGTGCAACCCCACAAAGTATTTGTTTTACTTGTTAAAAATCCATTGTTCGGTGTTAAGTGCCAATATTTGCTGACAATCTTGTTTTTGAATAATGGTTTGTCAAAAAACTGTTTTGCATTGATTGACTGTTCGTCACTTCAGTGAATAGTTTTGAAGAATTTTATTGGTTATCAAAGTGCGTACTAGTCTGAATATACAATATACATTACTTGCAGTTTGAAAATTTTGGCTTTATGAGGGAGCCGCAAGGTTTAATAAGTTTACAAAAGGCGCCGCCAACAACAAAAGTTTGGGAACCGCTGATCTAGTGACATAGGCGGATAGTTTTAAAATGTCGCAGGGTTGCGAATGCAACAACACGGACAGTAGATGGTTTCAGCGGCATCCTCCCCCGGTAAAATTTTTGTTAATTTAAACATTTAGAAAATATTTAAAACAATAATCACATTTCAGACACTCATCACTATTTGCAAAACAAATGCAACGGTAGTATATCCAATTCCTATTAAATATACATTAACACTGAAAACCTTAAATCTTTTTCCATCATCTTGCACAAAATAATAATCAACTGCGCTGATCAAACGTTTGTCTTCATCAAGGCAATCAGCCTGTAGAAAAATATTTAGTTATGTTAAATGCTTATTTGTTGGCACCTGGAGCAAAACACATGGCAATATGATTTCTAAAATATCTCTATTTTCCATACTTAACTACTACATCCAAGTTTACATGTGATATATTACAAAAAGACAGTACTATGCACACAAACTCATACTGAAGACAGGTTGATCAGCCATCCCAATCTTTCACATGGATGTTTTAACTTCTCGTAGCCAAACTTTGCATCAAGAACGTCATTTAACTGAGCCTGTTCCAACCGCTTGGCTGAGCTCTCACTGATACTCTCCGAACTGCCAACAAGCAAAACTATTTTAAGGATATACTAAATAGCAGTTTGGTTCAGAGATTTCTTTAATAATTGCTATAACTCAACATATTTTGGCAGTATAAAAGTAAGTTTACCAATTGTAACCAAAATTGTTGATGCAATAGTTTACATACCATTGTGCAATAGAGATATAAGGTTCAGACGTTTGAGTTATTCAATCAAAACTTTATATGCTGAAAACCCAAAAGGGGGAGAATAAAAATTGTATACTAGTGTTAAGTCTTGGGTTACAGTTAGTTCTAGGGTCCCGTATGGAAAGTACGACAATTTTCGCCGAGATCTCGAGTGTGCACACGCCAAATATTTAAGTGTGCAGTGTGCAAACGTCCAAGAGTGCACACTTCAAGTGTGCACAAAATCTCCTTTTTATTACTATTTTGTAAAAATCTTATAAAAAAAACTATTCTATCCTTAATCTGTCCTGTCCGTCAGCTAACATATCTATCTACGTAACAAAAAACGTACTGACAGTAAATTACCCGAGGTACAGAGGTAGGTTTACAGCTTTGTTGGAAATTATACGATGTTTATACTGCCAGCTCATGAGCGTGTGTGAAAATACCCAAGTGTGCAAAGACGCAGGGAATAAAAAAACTCGAGTGTGCAGCTGCCCCGTATGGAAAGTACGACAATTTTCGCCGAGATCTCGAGTGTGCACACGCCAAATATTTAAGTGTGCAGTGTGCAAACGTCCAAGAGTGCACACTTCAAGTGTGCACAAAATCTCCTTTTTATTGTTATTTTGTAAAAATTTTAAACGAACATAATATTCTATCCTAAATCTATCGTATCCATCAGCTAACATATCTATTTACGTAACAAAAAACGTTCTGACAGTAAATTACCCGAGGTCCAGAGGTAGGTTTACAGGTTTGTTGAAAATTATACGATGTTTATACTGCCACCCACAAACATGTGAGAAATTACCCAAGTGTGCAAAGACGCAGGGGAAAAAACTCGAGTGTGCAGCTGCCATACTTTCCATACTGGGCAGCTGCCGTACTTTCCATACTGGTGTAGGGTTAATATTTGTTTTGGGCTCAGAGTTTAAATTAGTGTGCCTATGTTTACTAAACACTTTTACCCTCTTCAGTGTGGCCATATTTACTGTGAAAATGGCAAATCTAATCCAAAATATCCCAAAGTCCTCAATAGACAGTGGTCAATGGAAGGCGGTATATAAAGTAATATTACAAATGACACTTATCCTACCTGTTTTTCACAAATTTACCGGAATTTTGAAGAACCATATTTTACAGATTCATAATAAATCCGTAATCTTAATAGTATGAATATGTTTCAAATATTAAACTGTAAAATCGATTCAATGTTTGCCAATAACAACAAATACAAACTATGTTTATAAATGCTATCCGCTACCACTGCATTCGCAAATCGCAATCACAAAAGTTTCCCGCGAAAACTAAAAAGTTTTTTCGCCAAAAAAATCCGCGAAATCTGAAGGACTCAAAGTTGTTTTCTTGCCTTTTACAACGTTGTCATCATAAGTTTGCTAATAGCTTACGCGATTCTGCATTACAAGCAAGACATGGGTTCGGAACCTATTTAATTTCTTTCCCTTGGTTCTGTATTTTGTTAAATATAGTTATGGGTTTTCTTCGGAATGAAGAGAACATATTTATATTTTACTTTGTATATCTGTCTTACCCCAGATTGTTGGCATGAAAGGGTTATCCAATTGGAATAAAACTTTTAGGAATCAAAACTGACATGTTGATATTTTGCAACCACCTTTAATTTTACAATAACCACTGAGAAAAATTCTTGCTATCGGAAAATTGTAAAAAGACCTATTTTGAGCACTTGGCGTTATCGTCGATATTTTCGGATTGGAAAGGAATATTTGCTTTAAATTTCTAAGAAGGTTAAGGTGTGTAACGCGTATTAGAAAAATACAATTTTAATTAGAATAACCCAATTTCCGCAGAAAAATCCCCAAAAATAGATTAAGCATAAGCATCATGAAAAAAGCTGGACACTTAATTGCAAAGTATTAAGATAGAGAACCAGAATTCGAACAAAAAAAAAGATGCGTACGTCCCAAATCTATATTTAACCCCTTTTACATGAAAAAGGGGCATGTTCGATCAAGCCTCTTTTGCAGGTGTTAGCTTTTATGGTGTAGATCTAATGTGGTCATTTCTTAGTACGAAAGGGAAATTCCCAACGGGCCCAAAAACAAAACCATGACGCCATTTTGCAAATTTTAGATAATAAATTTTCTTTAACAGCCGTTGTTTCGGGATTGGTAAGTATTATTCAATTACAAACATAATCTGCATAACACAAATTACGATGGAAAATAAATTACGATGGAAAAAAATAAATTAAAATATTTACACGTGAATGCAATACACTACTAAAATCAACACCAATCGATAGTGGATTTAAGTGAACAAAAAAGTTTTACGATATTTCATACCAACCATTAACCATTTTTTGGAAAAAGTGCAAGCTAAGTTATAATAGACATTTAATCATGTTTGATTACTCGTCGCCCTTCAAGCGAAGGGTTGCAGTTTTCAAACTGGTCACTAGACATAATTATTCTGTCCCTCTTCTATCCTATCCTAACTACTGGTCAGTACTGGTCGCGCTTTACCGCACAGTCTTCTTTAGAGCTTTATATTATATTGCTTAGGTCTTAATTAAATTTTGTTTAACCAGACTGTCATATTTATGTTTCCGCAAGCATAAGTGCATGGGTCCCATAGTTAACAAACCAAACTTTTTTTCCATATGCAGTTAAAAAAGGAACATTCGTGTCAGATTTGCGAACATTTTAATATACTGCATACTTTCGATGTTGTTTTTATCTGCTGTTGTGATCTTGATTGGCTCCACTATGCAGGCCCGGTGCCAGGAACCGCGGGGCCCAATTAGAAATGTGATGGCGGGGCCCCTACTCTTCATAGCCAAATTTATGGGTGTTTATATATCATAAAATACATACCAGTACATACAAACTACAAAAATAGACATTCAATACTTGCTATAAAACAGAAGGTAATGTGGATGCTTATTTACGATATATTGTTTTACTTCCAAACATACAATATATATATATATATATATATATATATATATTGTTTAGCAACCATGTTCATTATGACGTAACAGGCAGACACAGAAATATAAATTTGACTTAGTTACGATGCATAACAAATTAATATTATAAGAAAGAATATTATTTCACTTTTTATTTTACGTTTCAGTAGTATTTTAAACCTCGTAATACAGAAAGACCCCCGCTAGCGCGGGGCCCCTTCAAGGTGCGGGGCCCAATTTGATCTAATTGGTCAAATCGGCCTAAAACCGGCCCTGCCACTATGGAAAATTTGATTTCGTCCATTGCTCGCGGGTTCTTTGCTGATATGTGCTGGTGGAAGGTTGAATTCGAGAAAAGTTTCAATGCTCATGTGCGCTTGTTAAGCACTGAACTTATACTTTCCTCGATGAATCATCGAACTCTGGTTTGTCACGTGCAAGCTTTAATTCAGTTGTACATTGTAACCAATTTACTTATAAATGTACTTAATAACAATACTTCCTGCATCGTTTTAATAATCGTTGTGCTCATAACACTGTAATCGATTAGGTTGTTTGCAACAATGGAAAGCAGTTCCGGTGGTGCGGCTGATATCTTCAAAGGCGAGATTTCTTTCTACACTAAAGTCGATGTCATACCGGCCGGTTGGTCTAACGGTTAAGTGCGTCCCCTTTCAATCGAAAGGTTGCAGGTGCGAAACTGGTTGCTAGCTAGTTGGTTGTTTTTTTGGGCAAGGCACTTTACGGACATTGCCTGAACCCAGCGGATTAATGGGTTCTACCAAATTGAAGGAACGTGTAAATCATACACAGCACCCTGCAATAGCTCCGGTAACCTGACGATGGGCGCGAGGTGATCTGACGATTGCCCGTGTGATAACTCCCTTGGTTTTCCCATTCAAGGGGATAAAAATGAATATCCTATGGCTGGTCGAAAGTGCTCGCGAAGAACTATATAAAACTTTCCCGAATTTGAGTTTTTGTCGCCAGGAACAAAATTAAAGTTCCGTATTATCCCCCCGCATGTACTTCTAATGTGTTAGTCACAATCCCACTTGCTACCATATTTTTTAAAACATTTTGAGCATTGGTGAGATTGCCTGCTTACTATGCTTGGTATTGCTTCTGTATATATGATGTGCCTACTATTTAAAACAACCAAATACAATAATGACAAATAAGGAAATACGTGCGATTTATACACGCACTTTCTATATTTAGATAATTAAATTTGACGAGTTGTCAACTCAGCCAATCGGGGTGCAAAGATTATTAACGACGTAGTTTCTCGGAGATTTGATTGACAGCTTGAAATCTAAATTTATATTCTCTCATAGGGCAATAAATACAGTAACTAGCACTTTCGTTTTTTCAAGGGAAACGAGTATATTTAATTGGTATTAAGTTTGACCTGAAGATTTTAAGGAAATAAATAAATAAATATAAAGAAGATCTTAATTGGGAGCCAAAAAAACTTTATTTTAAATGTAAAAATTATTATTTTCAGAAACTGATAATCGCAGTGCATAAACAACCCACCCGATTTGTCCAAAATGTAACGCATACATCCAGCTGTGTTGCGATTTTATAAGGGTTATAAGCGAACTGGTGATTTAATTCTGTGATAGAAATTGTCTCGCTTAAAATTGCAAAATGTCAACAGATAGTGAAAACAATCTTATTAGTCTATTTTGTTAATAATTTGATAAGGCAGAATAATTATTTTTCTTAAGGTCAAATAAAAACAACGGCATTTTTTCATTAAAACAAGTGGGGACTGGGGAGTCGTAGACATGTCACATGATTTGTGACGTAAGAAAAAAAATTTGCGGTTATTCCCCTTTATTTGTCCGAAGCTATTGTTATGCTTCCTTATGTTTCGCTTCTTAGTTCTTACCATAGACAAGATATATAATTAAGCAGCAAATACACAGTTAAAGAGTCAAAACAACAGTGGTTATTAACAATAGCCTACTACACCTTAAATTTATTAATGAAAACTGTAGTAACTCTTGCGTTGTCTATATTTAATTTTTTTAATATTTTTTCAATAAACCTTTAAATCAGTGTATGGGCGATTATCAAGGAATAAACTGTAAGCCTTTTAATGATATAATCTTAAGACCTGTCCTGGTTTCCAAAGTTTGCTTGGCCCGCCCTGCAATGTGTTTTATATTTAAACTGGCTGTTTTTAAATGATTTTTTAAATCATTGAATGTGGGCAACATCCTTAAAAAAAACCATTAATACAACCACACAGAATAGAGGCTGAGAATTGAATCCAAAGTTAAAGTCTGGTTTGACCAAAGAGCTGTATTCACATTGGACTGACAATATTGTAGGCTATTACTGAAGTCCTGTTTTAAATTAATTTGGTTACTGATATAGAACTGTGTGATGTAGATATTTTAATTACATGAAACTGATAAACACTGAGCTGCTACTACAGCTAACCAGAAATTGGTGAAATGGATTCCGAACATGATTTTCGCTTACTGTTACACGAACTTTGTGAAGGGCTAACAGACGAACATGTTGCCATGGTACGATACTTATGCAAAGATGCTATTCCGCAAGGTAAAGACCTGCCGACTGCTATTGATTTCATTAGTTACTTTGAATCCAAAGGCTGGATACAATCTGGAGATTTAGGATTTCTGGCTGAAGTCTTGTACCGCATAAATCGTCACGACTTATTAAAAAAACTACCAGGAGTTAAAAATCGACGAGATTATGAAGATAGCTATCTGGAGCAGGGTCAGAATTTTACTGCCTTCAGAGTTACTTGTTTTATGCTTGCAGATGAATTGACCCTATCTGATTTAAAAATCTTAAAGAATCTATGCTGTGCAAAAATGAGTCAACGAAATCTTCGAATGTCGGAGGATGTTCTGACATGGCTAACTTGCATGGAACAGGAGGATTTGGTATCACCAGATGATTTGGAATTTATCATTAAAATTTTACAGCGTTTGGACAACCAAAAGCCTTACAAACTTTTTCAAAAGCTTCGAGATGGCGATAACAGCATTATGTTGCCGAAACATAAACAGAAAGCTTTAATGTCATCACTGCATTCTCATGTGGCTGGTTCATCAAACTTATACATGAATAACAACTTTTACCAAAGTTCATCTTCAAAGTTAGAACCTCAGCATCATAATAATGGCAACAGTCGAGTGTTTAGTAATGAGACATTACATTACAATGCTTCATCGCTGTATAGAAACCCTAGCTACACAACTGCACCAAAATCCTATGATACTCACCATGTTGCCAATGAAAGGGTTTTCAATGTAGATGATACAACAGAATCTTTTAAAGAACATCAAAGAAATGTGCCCCAAAATACATCTCCGGTAGAAAGTAGCGGTATGTCAATCAGCACCTCTCAAAGTAGAGATACCATGAGACCAAACAGTCCATTGCAAGCTAGTGAAAATAATGTGGTGAATGCACAGCAACAGCATATGACACATTATACACCCACCAGCATGGCATGTTCCACTGAATATTCCAACACTGAAAATACATGCTCCAATCCCATCACTGAGCAAACTGTGGAAGCAACAATGGAGCCAACTAATGCTGTTTATACAGATGCATGTGCGCGAAACGCTGTAAAATATGAGCTTGGTCAAAATAAAAAAAACACAATAAGTAAAGATGGGAACATTGAAAAAATTACCCTTGATAAATACCCTATGGAAAGAAGGGGTTACTGCTTGGTTATCAATAATGAGAATTTTGAAAACAATGTAAATGAAGATGAGGTCAGGAGAAGACTTACCATGTCAACAAGTAGTGATTATCCCGTTCCAAATGTCGGGTTGAAAAATCGAGTTGGAAGTAGAAGCGATGCTGAAAGTTTAGAAAGGTTATTTATAAGTTTTGGGTTCACGGTGGATGTAAAATATGATCTTGATCAAAGGCAGATAGAGAAAGTGATTCAAGAATACACAAAGAAAGACCACTCATCGAAAGATTGCTTTGTTTGTGTCGTTATGTCCCATGGTCTGGCAGGTTGCGTTTATGGCGTTGATGGGCTATCGGTTTCCACGTCAAAAATTAGCAAATCATTTCGACCAGACAATTGCCCCAGCTTGATAGGCAAGCCAAAAATATTCTTTTTTCAAGCTTGTCAAGGTGATAGAACTATGGACGGCCATTCAGCACCAGTGGATGATGTTGAAAGTGATGGACTTCCTGGTCGTCAAATCGTCCCAAGTGAGGCTGATTTTTTGATCGGCCATTCAACAGTGCCAGGCTATTTATCTTACAGAAGCCGCACAGATGGGAGCTGGTTCATCAGCACCTTGGTAGAGAGTCTTGACAAGTATCACAAACATGAAGACTTACTTAGCATTATGATTAATGTCAATCAAGAAATGGCAACCAAACCTTTCAAGCAAATGCCCATGCCAATCGCGACATTGCGAAAAAAGGTGTTTTTCGAAAAATGCCTTCCACAGCCCATTGTTTCTACTGAGGAAAATGAAGAATGAAACAATATCCGGTTTCTGGTTATCAGGTTAATTCACGTATGACATGGTCAATATTTACATGCTCATACTATCATTATACTAATACATACTTTTTGTAACATTATTATAAAGATAAACCATTACTGGTGTATACAAATAAATATCACTGGTGTATAAAAAAAGCAGTTTATATAGTTTGTGTGGTAGATTACTGTATAGATATTAGCCCTGCTCATAATAAGAGTAACTTTATTTACGTACATTTTTTAATTATTGATCTGAATTTAATGATAAAGTGTAAGTTCCTTAGTTCACTTGTATTAGTATATACCAGATTTAAATAAATTTAAAGATAATTATCTTCATACATTTTTACGTCAATCTGAATGATTTTTTTTGTTTGTAAATACTGTGCATGATTGCTTGGTGTAAATACATCCAACCAAATTTCCTGCTCATGAAATTTGTTGAGTAATACATATCGTTTGGCTTGAGCCTTGACGGAAAAAAAACATTAAAACGTATTAGGACTGTTTACTGAACTAAAAATATATTACTAGAGAGTGTCAACCATGTGTTTAACCACCATTATTTGTAAAACACATGTTAAATGCCATATATTCATGCTACATGTTCCCTAACCACAATTTGTATTTTATACACCGAGTCACCGAGTATGTAGTTTGTTTCTGCAAGCATAAATGCATGGGTCCCATATTCAACCAAAATTATTTTCCATGTGTAGTTATGGGTCCCATTTGAAAAAATGGGACACATATTGTTTTTGTCCGTTTTTTTTTCTTTTTTTTTTCTTCGTCAAACGCTTGACAGGCATGGCATGGCGCCCCGACATCTACCAGAAGGAATAATCGTATCGTAATGAAACTTAGTGATTTGTTAGACAACATGGCCTAGATATGCAGAAACAAAAATTTTGGGTAATAAATTTAGGTGAATTCCCCTTGGACGTTAAAAACCAAAACGGTCATTTTTTTCTAAAAAATTAGCATTTTAGGCCATAGCGCTTGAACGGCTGCTCCAATTTGAATCAGATTTGGTGGAATGTTAGTGCACTAGTCACTGATTTAACACTTAAATAAAATAAAAAAATTACCTGGGGAAATACCTAAAAAATTAAACTTATGCTGTTAAATGATAATTGTGAAAGGCATGCCATGTCGCCCTGACATCTACCAGAAGGAATATTGGAATTGAAATGAAAATTTAACATTGGTTTGACAGCATTGTCTAGATATGCAGAAACCAAAATTTTGGGTGATAAATCAAGGGGAAATCCCCGGGGGCGTTAAACACCAAAACGGTATTTTTTCTCAAAAAAACTTAGATTTTTTGGGCATGGCGCTTAAACGGCTGCTCCAATCTGATTCAGATTTAGTGGAATGTAAGTGCATTACCTACTAATTTAAAAATTAAAAAAAAATTATCTAGGGAAATACCCTAAAAAAAGATTTTGTTCTCAAATCATGATTGTGACAGGCATGGCATGACGCCCTGACATCTACCAGAAGAAATAATGAAATAGTAACAAAACTTGGTCATTTGTTAGACAACATGGTCTAAATACGCAGTAGAAAAAATTGTGGGTGATAAATCTAGGGAGAATTCCCCCGAGACGTTAAAATCCAAAACGGTTATTTTTCTAAAAAATAGCTTTTGGGGCCATAGCTGTTTGAACGGCTGCTCTAATTTTAGAACAGATTTGGTGGAATTCTGGATCGTTAGCCACCCACATATATAAAAACAGAAACTTATGTACATAAGCTCATGGGAATTCTCCGAAACCATCAAAAACTAAATCGGGCTGTTTTAGGAATTTAGCTTCATTTCAATACAGCACTTGAAGAAAAAGCTTTAATTTAAAACATCTGTGATGAATTCTTCGTTAATCTAACATGATTGTTCTTTTTTTTACCTACACATGGGGAAGAAGTTTGGTTTGATAACTATGGGACCCATGCGTTTATGCTTGCAGAAACAAAAACTACATACTCATTGTATAAAATACAAAATGTGGTTAGGGACCCTGTAGCAGTAGCATTAATATATGGCATAGGCTACAACATGTGTTTTACAAATAGTGGTGGTTAAACACGTGGTTGACACTCTCTAGTTAAATAAAGAATAAACGTCTTAAATTTACAAATTTCACCAAAAATGTTTTAAATTAAAGCTTTTTTTCAAGCGCTGTATAGTAAAATGAAGCTAAATTCCCAAAACAGCCGAATTTAGTTTTTTATGGTTTGAGGGAATTCTCCTAGGTTAAGTAGATAAGTTTCTGTTTTTACACGTGTGGGTCATGTTATGTAACAATTCTTAAAGTTTTAATATGAATTATTAATTTCTTGTTGGAGATGTCAGTGCAATATGGCATGCCTGTCACAATTATAGGATAGGATATTCATCTTTATCCCCGGGAATGGGAAAACCAAGGGGGTTATCACACGGGCAATCGCCAGATCACCTCGCGCCCATCGTCGGGTTACCGGAGCTATTGCAGTGTGTTGTATATGATAGACACGTTCCTTCAATTTGGTAGAAACCATTAATCCGCTGGGTTCAGGCAATGTCCGTAAAGTGCCTTGCCCAAGGACACAACCGACTAGCTAGCGACCAGTTTCGCACCTTCAACCTTTCGATTGAAAGGCGACGCGCTTAACCGTTAGAACAACGGGCCGGACTTATAATTCAGGAGCATACCTTCGTTTTTTTATGGGAATTACCCTAAGTAAATGTTTTCTTTCTTTTAATTGGCACAGAGTGTCTAATGGTCTAACATTTAACCGAATCTGATTAAAATTTAGCGCTATGACCATAAAAGCTAATTTATTAGAACAAAAAAACGTTTTGGTTTTTAACGTCTCAGGAGACTTACCCAGAATTCATTACTCAAAATTTTGGTTTTTGCATATCTAGACCATGTTGTCTTACATATGTAAAATTTTCATTGCGATTTTATAACTTCTTTGGTAGATGTCGGGGCGACATGGCGTGCTTGTCACAATCATGATTTGAAAACAAAATCTTATTTTTAGGGTATTTTCCGAGGTAATTTTTTTATTTCTTCTAATTGTTATATCAGTGAGTAATGCACTTACATTCCACCAAATCTGAATAAAATTGAAGCAGCCGTTTAAGCGCTATGCCTATTGTTTGTAAAAAATACCGTTTTGGTTTTAAACATCCTAGGGGAAATCCCCTTGATTTATCACCTAAAATTTTGGTTTCTTCGTATCTATAAGACCATGTTGTCCAACAAATTACCAAGTTTCATTGCGATTCCATTACTCCTTCTGGTAGATGTCGGGGCAACATGCCATGTCTGTCAAGCGTTTGACGAAGAACAAAAAAACGGACAAAAACAATATGTGTACCATTTTTTCAAATGGGACCCATAACTAAATCGGGCTGTTTTGGTTTGATAACTATGGGAGCCATGCGTTTATGCTTGCAGAAACAAACTACATAATCGGTTGTATAAGGTACAAATTGTGGTTACAAGGTGAATATATGGCATACAAAATGTGTTTTACAAATAGTGGTGGTTAAACACGTGGTTGGCACTCTCTAGTTATGATCAATTTGGAACGGTCCAGAATTTTCCCGTTTAAAATTCCCAGTTTAATATTACCAAATTTTGGATAATCTAACCACCATTTTTCCATCCATCTTATTACGGTAATTTTTTCCCACCACACAATTATAACTTCGTCTTTTTAACATGCCATTGCGTGTTTTTTGTACGCATGCATGCCGCGTGTGCGCTCTGTACCGGGTCTTAAAGACGAAACAGTCGCATCGCTATGACTTGATTTACCAACACAGTATCGTACTGTTATTTACTTTGTTATGCTGTACCACCACTTCAACATATTGTTAGTATAGGATATTGTATGTTTTATTCCCGTAAAAGGGAAAACCAAGGAGTTTAAGGAGGCGTTCAACCAATTATTCTCCCTATCTCTCCGAAGCAAACTTACCTCACAAAAACGGCTGTCACTCAAAATCCAGACATAGGAAGTCTTAGATTTTTTCACAATTTAAAATTAAAGCTTGGATCTGACCCCTAAACTCAAAACCCCACAAAATTTTGTTTAAACATTTTGAGCCCATACCCCTTCGTACATCGGCAACTTTTTCCCTACAAAACAGCTAGCAGATGCACAATCAACACCTTTATTTCACAAAGCACTGCTTCACGATTACAAAACTTTACAGCTAAACGAGAACACCGGCGCGCAGCCTAGCACATGCTGCTTTCAACAAAACAAACATTGGGAAATCGCCACCATTGTTACTCAGCAAAACACTCGTTTAAAAACACTGACTCATGGAGGGTACCACTCGTCACATCCTGCCGTTCATAGAGGTCTTAATTGGTTATACGCCATCTTAACACACGAACAATCGTCAGTTCACCTCGCGCAAGCCGTCGGGTTACCGGAGCTATTAAGTGTGTTATGTATGATTCACACGTTCCTTAAATTTAGTATACCCCATTAAGCCGATGGGTTCAGGCAATATCTGTAAAGCAGGGATGTCCATGCGGCCCACCTGAGATTTTTGTGCGGCCCGCTAGTCATTTTCACTCCAAGTAGTATTTTGAACTTTAAATCTTGGCCTAATTTAAATGTATCAGTCAGCTTTTAGGGACGCAGTAAACATCAAAACTACAGAAAGAAACCGACTGACGACAAACACTTATCTCATTGACTTTGTATTGCAGAAAAAAGTTTTCGTTTCTTTCTATATGTGTGTTATTTCGTCCCTGTTTTATTTTTTTTTAATTGTTTCTTTATGTACCCATTCAGGGTTGAAATTAAGGGATCGCGAATCGCTATTCGCGAACCATTTTCTAAAGATCGCCAATTACAAAATTTAACATAATCGCGAAAATATAAATTACCGTTACTGATTTCGCGCACTTTTAATAATAAATCCTCAACACGTTAATATAACATCGTTTGCCTTTAACATAACATTATTTATTTACCTTGGCTTTACTTTGCATTATTGGCGTATAATAAGCATTGCTATCACAAGGCAATAATCGCCATTATGCGCTAATATACCTCGATTCCTTTATTTATGATTGGCGAGATGCGACACGCCCCTTTTGAATTTACGTTTATTGCAATTTATCATTACTGTAGTAACTGTACTACTAAATAACGGTACTGTCTGGTTTATGAAATAGATATCTTTCTGGTCGTTTAAGGCAATTTATCATAACCAAACTTTTTTTAGCGCGCTCCTTATCCGCGCATTTCGCAAATCATTTCAAAACCATTAATTTGAACCCTGCGCCATTTTTATTGAAATTTAATAGGTTCTGCGGCCCAGTGAATTATTTTAAGTGACAACGCGGCCCATTACAATAAAAGGTTGGACATCCCTGCCGTAAAGTGTCTTGCCTAAGGACACAACAGTACTAGCGACCAGTTTCGAAGGTGTACCCCTTCGGCCATAAGGCGACGTACTTATTCACTAGACTTACCTGTGGGGTTAAATACTGTACAGTACTTAGTTTCACCGTACATTGTACTGTTACAGTAGGTACTTTGTTTACTGCGAACGCCACACTGTTACATTGGTTAAGCCAGCGGTTCCCAAACTGTTTTGTTGGCGGCGCCTTTTGTAAACTTATTAAACCTTGCAGCTCCCTCATAAAGCCAAAATTTTCAAACTGCATGTAGGCTATTGTATATTATCCAGACTATAGCATGCATTTGGATGACCATTTAAACTCTTTAAAACTATTCACTAAAACAATGCCATGTTAGTGAGCAAATAGTGGCAGATAATACCGAACAATGGATTTTACAAGTAAAACGAATGCTGTATGCCAGTATATGGGTTGCACACCAGGCTCAAACATTTCCAATTAACGTTTTACTGGTGTAACACACATGTACTGTTTTTTTTGTGAAAAAAACAATAAATGCAGCAATTTCCGCATGCTTTCGCGGCGCCCCTGGCAAAGTCTCGCGGCTCCCCAGGGCGCCGCGGCGGCCAGTTTGGGAACTGCTGGGTTAAGCTATGAATTTCACGATATTTGGACTTCATGTGGTTTACGGCGTCGACTTCGGTTTTTATGACCATTCGATAATATAACCAAAATGGTCTGGTCCCAAGGTGGTCATATACTAAGCGGCGCCTTCTGCATATATATATGAAATCTCCAATCAAGAAGCAAACAAATAGGTTCCCGAGTACCAACCTTAGTTTTACCTATCGACTGTCAAAAAATTATTGGCACCGAAAATTTGCAAAAAAGCGGTCGTTCTTATTTTCTTGGGTCTGTCGAGAATTTCCCTTGTGCAATTTACCTAAAAATTTTGACTGCATCTCCAAACCATTTTAGCTAACACCTCCCACAAGTATCAACTTGATTGGACATTTCATCTATATATTGATCAAAAATGAGACTGACAAGTTTCAGTGAAATTGAATTATAGGAAATTTTGCGAAAAAAGTTTAAAGGTTAAAATATGGGTATGGAGTGTACGCATATTTTTAGTTCCTGTTTAAATTCTGTATCTCTTAATTTTAATTTTGAGATTCCAGCTCTTTCACGAGTAATAATGGTGTATTTGTGAGTTATTATGTGTTCATTTTTGTATAAAGGAACACATATTGTTTTGTTCGTCAAAATCTTTGACAGAAGTGTCTTGTCCGACTGAGATATTTTAAAATAAGTTTTTTTTGTTCGACCAATTTGCTTGGTAGGTTAGTGCGTCGCATTTCAGCCAAAAGATTACCGGTCCGAAAATGCTCACTAGCTAGTTGGTCGTGTCCTTGGGCACCTAACGGACATTGCCTTAACCTGGTAAAATGATGTGTTCTACCACATTGAAGGAATGTTTGAACCATACACAACCTACTGCAATAACTCCGGTAATCTGAAAGATGGTCTGACGGTTGACCGTATGTTAAGCTCGTAATGGGGTTTTTCCACTCACGGGGATAAAGATGAACATCACGTCGCGCCCACCGTCGGGTTACCGGAGCTATTGCATTGTGTTCTGATATTTAACACGTACCTTCAATTTTGGTAAAACACATGAATCCGCGATTCGAATCTGCAACCTTTCTGATTTGTGCTATATATACATTTTTTTAAATTTAGGAGTGAAAACTTCCGCGTTGGAGATGTTAGCAATAACGAAAAAAATGAAAAAAACCTTTTAAGTTTTTTTTTCCAATACCGAGAATTCACCTTGCAATTTTTGTAAAATCCAATGTGGATGCAAACTATTAACATGCCAGTTAGGATTACTGAAAGTTTCTACCTAATTGGATATCTCATTTTTTCGGTTATGCCTTTCATGAGCTTGACGCAAAAATAGTAAAAACAAAATGCGATCCATTTAGACTTTGGGTTAACCCATATTAATAGTGTTTTAATTCTTGACGTCGTATCCAAAATGAACACATTTTGTTTTTACCAATTTTTGTATTTTTTTATCTACGTTTTACAGTATTAGCAAAACAATGTCATCAAGCAGAGTTTAAAATAATGACATATTCTACTCTTATCTCGTGTTACCTGCAAAGATAAAACATATTTTTTTTTACCAAACATGTGATGGGGTTATATCTTTTCTGACCGATGTCGTCAAGAAGAACTAATCAAAGCAAAAAAACATTGGATGTGGTAAATAAAAAGACTAAATATTGTGAAGCCCAAAATTTAGGATTTTACCCGGGGAACAGGTTTTATTGAAGACTAAATATAGCCTACCATTACCTCATTACTAAAGGTTTTGAGTGTGGTTGAATTCATGTGAATTTCCTGGAAAACGGTGGAAGGTGGATCTGTCGAGTCACTATTTTTTATATTGAAATTTAAACCCATAATTCCACTGAATTCTAAAAAGCCACGCATTAACCCATCTTGGCTATTTTAGCTTAACTGGCTTTTTATACATCATCAGCTCGACCAAGTATCCAGCAACAATCACTTAAAACTTAAACCCTCTGACTCTATTTTACCAGGTATATGGATTCTAACCCAATTTTACAGATCGGAAGCTCCGTTATTCTGTTTTCAATCGGTCGTCAAAACCATTCGTGCTCAAAATTGCTTTACACACACCGACCCGCGCCGCATGTACAGACGTTAATACCAACTATTGTTGCTAAGATTTCGATGTTGTTATGAACGCTAATATCATGGTAACTGTTAATACTGTTTACATTTCGTAACCGCTTAAATCTTTATCACCTCAGCGCCTAATCTAGAATGTTGATCTACCGATTGTAGCAATAACGCTTCAAAGCTATTCACGCGTAAATAAACTCTAGAGTTTTAATTGTATCAACATCGTAACAATATACAAACCAATAATTGATAAACCATAATCAATGCCTATACTTAAGCATATTCTGGTTATAAACATAGCGACATTGGGAATCACCTACTAATAAACATTATTGTTCAGTTTGGCAGTAATGTAGAAGATTAAGTACCTTTACAATGTTGTTTAAATCAAGTCAACCGATCAAATATTTCGTCAATTATATTGATCACCATGAGTCGCAGAAGTAGCGTTCATTCGGATCGGTCTTTTAGTGCAAGACACCGCTCCGTAGAAGATTTGACGGACTACAAAGCAGCGTTCGTCAGCGTGGTAAAAAGTATTAACAAAAATATAACAACCCGTCAACAACTAACTCAAGGTATACCGTGTGCTTAATGTTTTTAAATTTGCTTTATAGTGAATTTTTACAGTTCTGCAGTATTGTGGTCGAAATCCGACAGCAAAACAAGTTTCTAAGATATGGTCGCAATCAAAAGGTAAATCACAATTGATGTAATCACTGTACATAGATGAATTTGGTTATTTATATCCCCATATTGGGTATGCTGGAGCTTTAATATTTATGCAGTGCATTGCAGCCAATTTTAAATTAGGGCTATATGGTATATTAAGCTTGTTGGATATTACACTATAATGCAATTTTGCATCTTTGGTGCACTGATTCCCTATTCAAAACAAGCAGTTGGTTACCACTTCTTAGTTAGTTCCTGGTTTGAGAATATAGTATTATGCTATGCTTTCATTGTCTAATATCATAGCTTCCAACAATACTCAGATTTTCTATTCCATCGACATATTTAAACTCATATAATGACAAAGTTCATAAAGATGAAAAATTTCCATGTAGATAAAACTATATTTGCAGATGGAGGAATGTCCTTTCAAGATTTCTACTCGATTCTTAAGGAAATAAAACCAACATCCAAGCCGCAGCTTTTAGAGGCGTTCCACAAGATTGACATTAACAATGATGGCTTTATCTCAGAATCAGAACTCTACAAACTTTTTACTTCAGTAAGTTTGTAAAAGTTTTTCCAAAAAAGTTTTTTTTTAAGGGGCTACAGGATATTTTTGTTAGTTTTTTAATTTGATATGTTATTATATAACAACACAAATAAATGCATTTAGGATAACCAATGTTTATAGTTGTGAAAATGGACATAGATTTAATTCATTGGTGTATAAAAAATATGGATTCAATTTAGTGGTTTCTGACAAATAATAAACCCTCTAGCTAGGCCTCTACAAAGCCTTAACAACCCAACTTCGGGCACGGGGTGTTTTAATGGAAAAATTGTCACCTTTCCAACTCAGGACAAACATGATCATAATACCTAACTTACAAGCGATGTTGTTGTTGGCAGCGTGGTGAGAAAATGACCCGATCAGAGGTGAAGAGGATTCTTGATTCCGCTGATGTGGATCACGATGGCCGGCTGGATTACAATGAGTTTTGCGACCTCATATTAGCAACCACCAACTTGTGCAAACAATGTATTAACAAGAAACTTCCAACTGAGGTTCCGGAAAAAGAATTAACAAAGCCAGTCCCAAACAGAAGTAACCTAAGAGAATAATTGAGATTGAATAATTTTTACTTTTAGGCTCATTTAAATATTATGCAAACTAAGACCCTGCAAATCCACACAGGGTTATCACAGGGTTCTACTCAGAAATCTTCCAAGCGAAGCACAACCATGCAGAAATTAAACGATGCTATTATTGTACAAGGAGGTCCAATATCCCAACTCAATTTCAAATCAAATAAACCAACTTCACTTAAAGTACGTTCCTAAAGAGGTTTTATCACAGTAACAGACGTGTTTCAGTAGCAGTCTTTCACACCACTTTTCACTTATGATAACACCAATCTCACATTTTCCAGCATAACAGTACATACTGTATGTTTATGGTCCTAAATTTGTACTTCTTGTTAATGTTGTTGCTGATTTTTGTGCAATATTTGCGGAAAAGACTAAATGTTTTCTCTTTTAATGGTTAGCTTAACAAAGATACTGTTCAGGGTTGGAGCAATGTGAAAAGCAAAGGATGTTTCTTTGTTGAGGAAAACAAAGACTTGGTTGGCCATACCTACCAACTTGAACTTCCTTTTGCTTCCAATGTTTACTGTGAAGTGCAGGCAAGCACACTAGTCGGCACACCAGGTGGGGTATTCTCATAGGCATTCCTGCTCACTTCTCCATATTCCCTACGTTGAAAAAAATGTAAGAAGTTGATTATAAAATACAGGTACAAATATTACACCGCTACCGGACTTGCTACACGGTAGAAGCTGCATGGCATCGAGCAATTTCTCGGAGAGAGTGTTTCATGCGGAACGACAAAATCTTTTTTCTTTTTTTGTAGGCCGATTTTTCTCTTTTCAAATTGTTTAGCGCCCTAGATGATTTTCAAACCTCATCTCCTTGATCAATATCCAGAATATCTAGGGAAACAATATGCGATATGATGAATATAAAGGCAGCAGTTAGTAAACTGTTATTCACAGATTAAGAACCGGTATTATATCGATACCGGTGCAATGTACAATGAGCCCGTGGTTGACTGGTTGGGATTAGTGTTCAGGTAGAGATTAGGGTTGGGGTTAGAGTTGAGTTTAATGTTGGGGTTGAAATTAGCGTTAGGGTTGGGGTTAAAGTTAATTTTTACACAAATAGTGTGTGCAGTTTCCCTCTTTTTAGTGTTGTACCATTATTCCACTGGTTTCAGGCAATGTCAACTTCGTGCATACCCCAAGCACACCACCTATGAGCCAGCTTTTGCTTTCGAACCCATCACCTTTCGCCTGACAGTTTGACGCGCTGCTGGTGGTGGTAACATATAAGCTAACCGGCGCTGTAGTTTAAAAAAAGAATAATCGGCCACAAAAAAAAGAAAAAACCTTTTGTCGTTTCGCATGAACAACTCTCTCCTAGGAATTGCTCGATGCCATGCAGCTTCTACCTTGCTAACACACGCAGTGAGCATAGTATATAGTGTGATAACATCAAAAACAGTTGTTTTTTAAACAACATTCGGTATTTTGAATACACTTGATGGCAGCACCTGACAAGAAGGCTTTGTTCAAATTTGTGACTACGGTTCTTAATCACAGCTGAATGTGATTTAACTTACCAAAAAACTTCAACAGATTCATGGACATCTACTGTTGATGTGGGGATGATAGTGTTCAGAAAATCTGGAGAAAAGGATGACTTGGTTTTTATGACAGAGTGGGTGGATGGTCAGGTAAGTTTGGAGCACCAGTGTTCCATGTGCAGACAACTCACCATCACCTTATTTCTTCTGCAGTCATTCAATTTCTTACTTTCATGTAAATACATCGATGAATTGATCAAAATTTTAGAAACTTTTCCATGAGTAGTCTACAGTAAATAATTCAATTTCTTACTTTCAGTCAATTAATTTCTTACTTTCATGTAAATACATCGATGAATTGATCAAAATTTTAGAAACTTTTCCATGAGTAGTCTACAGTAAATAATTCAATTTCTTACTTTCAGTCATTCAGTTTCTTACTTTTATGTAAATACATCGATAAATTGATCAAAATTTTAGAAACTTTTCCATGAGTAGTCTACAGTAAATAAGATATATATTGCAAGAATGCATATATTGTAGTATGGATTACAGAGTGTGAAAAGTTTAAGAATTTCCACAGAAGAGCTTCTGGAGTGGTGATTTACGCAGTGGAAGTTACTTGATTGTTCCATATACCAGTGGCTGCCGTTTGACTCCTCGAGTACACAATGATGAAGACCTACCACTTACACGCACAGATTACAATGATCAAATACAACTTACCAAACCTTTCTGGTAAATTTTATTTGCTGTATATACCATCAATATCAGCAAAAGACTACTAGTCTGCCATGAGTTATTTCTAATTCAATGTGTTGTAGTGAAACACTGTTGGACATTTTCGAGCTTTGTGATTTGGATGGCAATGGTCGGCTGAGTAGAGAGGAGTTCAATTGGTTCCACATCCGAACCACCGATGAGGAAGTTGACGATGATGCTTGGAAAGTTGTGCTGGGTATTCCCCTTTGTTATATTCTCGGGTGTAAAAATGACCATATTGTGTAACTTGTTAGAACCCCCGGCATTTATTAAATTGTTATGCGTTTACAGTTTGTTACAGAAGCTATTTTATATGTGCTTTAGTAGTTGTTATTAAACACACTGGGTTAAAACATTGTACATTACAAGAATTGACAAAAATGAATGTTATGTACAGGTGGTAGGTTTTAATCATGTGTTCTTCAGTCTGGTCTTTCCTGGACAAATTCAAAACTCTTTTTTAAACATTGCAATTTGCAACAGAGAATGTTGACACAACGGACGGAGAAATGACAAGAAAGGGATTCGAACAACTTCACCTCATGCAGGCCCAGGAGGCTGAATCTTCTCCTCAAGATGAACTGATGGAGACAATTACTAATATGGGTTTCAATGGCTCATTAGATCTTGTACAGGTAACTAGCTGCAATTTTTTTTAATTCATTAAAGTTTTTATAAACTCTTCAACTCCATGTTGTTGCTTGAGCAAGAAAATATTTAAAAGACTTGATCAAGAGGTTTCAAAGTAGCCTTTACAAACAGCTACTTGATTGTCGCATATGTCGTAGGGCATATTTTTTGAATATTGCACCAACCCACCAACCTTGTAAATTTTGGGCTGTTATAAAAACCTTATAGGCAAAGTCTATGTAGTTTTAGGACGATAATAGTAATAAAACATGAAATTTGAATTTTTGCACCATCCAGGATACAACACACATCTATCCAAACCCGTCTTATTTTGTAGGCATGTCCATTTGAGATAAATATATTCGCAAAAGATTGCTCGCCATCACTGCAAGTGGCATCGTTGAACCTGGCAGAGGAGCATGTGATAAAGAACGCTATGGTACGAAGCATTGAGGCCTTTTCGGAGGTTGTTCCGCTTGATAAGTTTCCGGAGTTGTCATGGAAGGTTTACGTGAGCGATGCGAGGGTTTCAAGTCTGCTCAGGAACAAGGTTGGTTGCTCGGTGGTGCCATTTTCCACTAACTTCAGAGAAATGTAACAAATTTAATTAGTGCCTGTATAAAGCTATATTTTTTACTAAAGTACAAACACTTTTTTATTATTCATTGTTTCCTGCTGCAGCTTAATGCATACTGAGAGCAATTAGGACAATTTTAAAAACACTTAACAACTATTCTGGTAATATAGAACAACAAGGCAATGGAACTGAACATCAATTGTTCAAATTCAATCAATTGTCTGACATCACAAGGAGAGAATAGCATCAATATTCAAGTCCCCGGAGATGGATTAACGGTGGGATTAAATTAAACAAAGTGTTTAAGTCAGGGGTCGGCAACCTACGGCCGCTTATGTGGAGTTGAGAAATTTATTAAGGCCCGCCGAGGTAATGTTAAGTTTCGTTTTGGCCCGCGACTACGAAAAGGTTGCCGACCCCTGGTTTAAGTTAAAATAAGATATTCATTTTTTTGGAGTTTTCTTAGCTTTTATATGGTTATGGGGAATTTTCTTATTTTGCACAATATCATTTTCAAGTTGACATGATATATATGTTTGTCAAGTTTTTATTTAAATTGTTTTACTATTTTTTCAGATTGTAGATCACTGTGTTCCACAGAACAAAAATGAGAAATGGTCCTACCATTGTTGCATCACAAAGCCAATGAGGTCAAAAATGAAACAAGTGAAAAAAACGATGTCTGTAGCAAGCAGTAAAAAGGGATCCATTTTATCAGTTTTCGAATAATTTTCTTAGATATAAGTAAAGTTGTTGAAACATAAGATTTTGGCAGTAATGTCCTAACAGAGCAGTATTAGTTTTTGTTTCCAATACACACTTTGTTTAATGACAAACTATAGGCTTCGGCATTATACACAAACCAACATGGAAATCTCCAGTTGGTTGCCCTTTTTGTAGTAAATAAACTTGAAAATAATTAATTTCTTTCATAAACAACTAAAACTAACCATGTTTAAGCTGTTAACATGAAAATTAAGGTCGGGATGATTTATGTTTGCATACCAGCACACACCAATTATGGTGGCCTATTGTATTGAGTGGGCATTTCCACATGTAATTCATCTTTGTTCTTCTTTATCCAAACACCAAGTTTGTTTTAACTGCTATGGGACAATCTTACTAATGCCACTCGAGTGCACAACGTAATTGAATTCCACTAAAGTGCATCCTATGATAATTGACATACATACTTTTGATATTATGGCTATATGCAGTATTTCTATTATTATTTTCTTTTTGGAAACAACCAACCACATAAAAATAATGGTAAACTAATACACTAAATCTTTAATCTAGTTTGTGCCTTAAAAATTTAACACAATAGAGAATTACTATATTCATTAAAATCTAAATGTTACACCTACTTTAAATAAAATGTAGCATATTAGTATGATAAACATTTGCAATAGTATTTAGTGTGTTTTGTATAATAAACATAAATAACATGAAACCGAGTATGTTGCGAATTTATCCAGGTAAATCTCAAGTTCAAAATATGTTTTTATCAAACTTTCTTGGGAACATGAATAATTATTGGTTTGGGTCGAAGTGAAAAAACTAGTTTGGTTTTAACAATCGCTTTAATCTGATATCCTCCATCCAGTGTTTGTGTGTTTTTACAAAGAACTGCAAATGGTTTATCCAACTGTTTAACCTTTCCATACAAAATATGGTGTCCAATGATCATGATGGGTTCAGCATTGCGGTTAAAATAAAGGTCCCCAACTGTAGTCCCTCCGAACCCCTCATTTGTCCTTGATATCAACTCTCCTTGCAACTCCAGTATCGTCCATTCACTTCTTTTTTCACTCGGTTTCACGATAACTTGAACCATTTGGCTTTTGTATGGAGTTCAATGCAAATAGAGTTACAAGCTTTCAGAAAGATTTTAAGTTTGACATGACTATTTATTATCAAATTATGCCATTCTGTTTACATTTGTTTCTGGAGATGTGTTTATTTATAATTAAATACACATTTGTTGTTAATGGTCTTGCTAATTAATATAAACGATTTTTCTAGTTCCAGCTGTAAGAATGAACACCAACATGCAAAATGCTTGTTTTCCCAGACTAGCTGTCAATGTTGGGTGCCTCTAAATACTACAGGACCGCTTGGATCACTTAGATTGCTATGGAAAGTAATTCTAACCCTGTCCCAAACACTAATCTCAACCCCAGAACTAACATTAACCCCAACCCTAACATTATTATCATGGCTTTTGTAATTACTAAGTATAGTAAGCTTTCCAAGCGATTTAAGCGCTCCTGTAGTATTTAGAGGTACCGGTCAATGTATAAATCAGTGCGGCTTGTAGTGCAACAAAAATGAAACTTTCTTTGTAAATCTATAAAATAAAAAGCGTTGGTTTTAAGAAACAAAGTTTCACATAGTGCTGATCGCATTGCACCTCTGCGTTGGGTTTCATCCGACAACCAGCATGGAAGTACGGCAGCTGCACACTCAAGTTTTATTTCTCTGCGCGACCGACACTTAGCAGACAATAACTAAAGCCAATGGATTCTACAAATTCTTAACAACCGTCTTAGTCATACCGTTATACGTAACACTACAATATCTTTGGTGACCCGACGGTGGACGTGAGGTAATCTGACAGTTATCCTTGTAATAACGCTTCCGCACGTATTCGCTCGCGACGTGATTTAAAGATTGTAATTTATTACAAAAAAAGAACTGCAAAAAAATAAATCTTGGCGCGAAAATAAAGGTACTTTCCCAAACTAAGATTCTGAATATAAAAATCATATATAATTTGCACTTACCAATAAATAGAGAGATAGAGGTGGTTAACACTCTCTAAGGTTTTTATATTATTCCTAGTTCGTTTTATTTATCTACCACTTGTTTTAAAATTTAAGCCGAATAATCAATACCAGACCCGAAATATCGGCTTTTGGTGAATAATCGACAATGAAAATTCAGAAAACGGTCACCGTGCATATGTTGTTTGGTCTGTAGGAAAATTCCCTGGCGCAGTTCATTCAAAATTTGCCACTGCAAATCCAAACCATATCAGCACAAACAAATCCAAAAGATTCAATTCGATTGAATAAGTTTTTTTAATAAATAGAATAGGATATTTATTTTTATCCCCGTGAATGGGAAAATCAAGGCGGTTAACACATAGGACCTTCGCCCACCATCGGGTTACCTGACAAACAGGAGATATTGCAGTGTGTTGTGTATGATATACACGTTCCTTTAATTTGGTAGAACCCATTAATCCGCTGGGTTCAGGGAATGTCCGTTAAGTGCCTTGATTATGTACATGGTAGCCGTCTAGCTAACGACCAGTTTCGTACCTGCAACCCTTCGGATAAAAGGGTACGATTCTAGCCGAAATTGTTCGGCCGGATAGACTTTGGGACAATAAAATAAACTCACTTCGGCTTCCGACTACTGGAGCCTTTGATAAACTTGTGAATAGTTTTTTGTCTGGGTAAATGTATTCTAAATATATCAAGTAACTGGAAATGACACATTATATCGGATAGATGTTTTCTTGCTTGTAAATTATGATGTAGCGCGCTTCTACCGACTTTATCTAGTTCATTGGAAATTATATGAGCGTTTCCCAAAAATTTTTCGCTTCAAATTTATTTGGTGCATAAATGCATACTCCATAGTGAAGTAATTGTTGTTTAAAGTGACGTTAGCTAACAGCATTCTTCTTTCGTCGGGGTCGAGTGTTGTGTCATTAGTATTGACCTTTTGATTTTTAGGTTCTAATAAAGCCACCCCAGCGGATCTATTTGTGCCATTTGCGAAAATATTCCCCCCATTCCATTTTCCACTGTTTTTCACATTCTTTTGTACAATGCGTTTATTGTAACAATATTATATTGTATATATTTCATGCCTTTAAGGTAATGAAATATACCTCTTCGCTTTTTCTTATTCCTGATTCCTTAAGATGTAGCATTTCTTCCGGAGTCTATCCAGTTGAATACGCATTTCTTCCGGAGTCTATCCAGTTGATACGGCTCCGCAGCGAGATTTCGTGGATGATTTTTTGATTTGCATTCGCTCGCGGCATATTTACAAAACAAGAGAATATAACATTTTTACAGTCTGGGTTGCGCAATCTTTATAATTTCCCGGTGCCGTTTCAGTACTGAGTGTGCCACCGGCGCAGATGATAGAATCGGCATCACCGGTTAAACAACTGACAATATGTGTTGATTCTTTAAAGCAATGCAATATGTTCCCTGCATACAGCACAGTTGGTTGTGGTTCGGGACGTGTCGACTAGAAAGCGACCGTTATCATTGCAACATGGTTTGGCAACTTTATATTCTGTTGCGCAGTTAAAACAATGAAATTTACTGTTTTCCTCTTGTATAAGACCTTCTCGGTTACATTTAGGACACGGACCTCCAATGTTATTAACGTTGAGGCTCATTGATTTTGTTGCCGGCAAAGGAACTGCTTCAGGGCTGCTAAAAGCGCGTTTATTTCCTCTGTTTTCCTGCGATGTTTTAATTTCTTTCAAGTCAGAATTGGCGTCAATATTGCCACGAACGTGCTGGAATTGAGTGCCTTCAGCAAAGCGTGCTTTTTAATCAGCTTGCCACTATAGTCTGTCCAGCACCGACACGTGCCCGAAGGCTGTTCTCATGAATCTTTGAGCTGGCCCCACTTGCTTTGCTCTCCAGTTTAGGGAAATCCAATTCGCGTATTTAAATTCGGATTGTTTATGTCCTCGCTCCTGACAATATTTACATGTGCGAACTTTGCTGTTGTATGTCACATACAGTTCAAAATCGCTGATGTTAATATAGCTCAGTATAGGGTTTGAATTTATTTTTTTTTGAAACCGATAATATTCTCATACCAGATATAAGCCCAAGCTTGTTGAGTTTGCTGTGTACGCTGTGAATAGAAAGGTAGTTATTTTCAAAAAAGGCCTTGATTTCGTTGTGTTTTAGTGACACTGGTACCAATCCAATAGCTATATTGATTTTGGAACTTTCATACAATCGCACAAATTTGATCTTTTAGTTCTTTTGGAGCATATCTGCCAATTTAATAACACTTTCTCGGTCCGTACAGGTAAAACTCACTAGATTCCCCCTTCCGTTCGACTATTCCCCTCAGCTTTCCCACCGGAAAATTGACTTCTTTAATGAGATCACATAATTCCGACCCTAACATCAGTTTAAACGTTCTTGCTGCTACGTTCTTGCTGCTAAGCTCTTTAACTCTGGGACCTTGTGTTGTGACCAATGGTACGCTTAATATGTACTCAGTGTAGGTTTTATTCAACTACGAATCTACAAAATAATATACACGTTAATTTACACAAACCGACAATGCACTTAACGCTATACACTGAATGTGCACACAACGCTATACACGCCACAATGCAGTATAGTTGGTAACAGGATCTAAGCAGGGCCAATCAACGTGGAGCAAAGCTCGGGAAGCAATCATGCTTAGGGCGAGCGCAATACGCGTTTATCACATTCACCCCACCAAATAAATTCATATATAACTTATACATAATCGCCGTATAGCGATCGGGTGGTCTCTTGTCTCTGGTAGACCTGCGAAGTGTTTCAGTGTTTTGATTTGCGGGTGATTCTGCTTCGTTCGCTTGAGTATTCGCACTTTCGGGGCTGGGTTCTAGGGAGGTATGTCTTGTGTGGATGGAGTTGATGCGATTTCGGTGGCCTCTAAGGTTCTATCGGGAGGATCTGATGGCGCTGGACAAGGAGCGAGGTCTTTAGTTGAAACCGTGGATTTTCGACCATCAGGGAATCGAATATGTGCGAAGCTTGGGTTTACTTCAATGAGATCTACCTCATCGAATAAGGGATCTCCTTTATTACGGACAAATCGTCGAAGCAGGACCGGTCCAGGATTAACCAGCCAGCTGGGTAAGGTTTGCCTAACATAGACCTTCTTGGAAAGTTGAGAAACCTTTCATGGGGAGTCACATTCGTGGATGTGCATAGTAGGGATCTGATAGAGTGCAAAGCATCAGGAAGTACTTCTTCCTATGCCTCTTCTGGAAGTTGGCTGCTACTGAGCATTAGTTTAACCGTACGCCATATCGTTTGATTAAAACGTTCACATTGGGAATTTCCGGTGGGATGATATGGTGTCGTGCGGATGGTCGCGACACCACGTGATGTTAGGTATTCCTTAAGTTCTTTCGACATAAAAGATGCTCCGCGATCGCTGTGTATATACCCTGGAAGTCCAAACAAGCAAAAGAGCTTAGTCAAACAGAAAATGACCGTTCGTATCGTCATATCCTTGCACGAGAAGGCTAAAGGAAACCGACTATATTCGTCAATCACCACAAGAAGATACTTATTCTTACCTTTCACAGGCCCCTTGAAGTCAATGCTGATGCGTTCCCATGGCTGCGTTGCCTTTATAAGGTTTTCGTCTTCTTTCTTGTAATAGCGTGGCTTTAGTTCCGCACATGTCCTGCACTTTGCACATGTATTCTTTACGTCGTCTAAAGAATACGGCAGGTTCTTGCTTCTAAGAAAGTGCGACAGTCTTGTTATACCGGGGTGGCCCAATGTCTCGTGAATTCGTTGAAGGTTCGGAATACTTGTGGAACCGCAAATTCTGGATAATGTATCAGAAGCGACGTTATCAATGCCAGGTTTGTGTTGAATTTCGTAACTAAATGTGCCTAGCTCGGCACGCCAAAGCTGGATTTTTGCATTTTTAATTTTACCTTTACGCTTTGGGTCCATCATGAAAGCAACCGATTTCTGGTCTGTTACCAGCGTAAAATGTTAGCCATGTAAGTAGTATGCCCATTTTCGTACAGCTTCAATAACCGACGTCGCTTTCTTTTCAACTGATAGGTAGCGACATTCAGATTTAGACAGTGTTCTCGACATAAATGCAACGGGCCACCCTCCCTGGCTTAAAACCGCTCCGATAGCAAAGTCAGAAGCGTCACACTCGACGCAGAATGGTTCGTTATCTTTAATACATTGTAAACATTCATCTAGTATAGTCCCCGACGCAGAGATTCAAATGCATTGGCCGCGTCCTTTTCCATAGGAAAACTCGTTATTTTGGTAAGTGGCGAAATTTTCTTGGAGAAATTAACAATCCATCGGGCATAATAACCAAACATGCCTACGCACCCTTTTCAGCTCTCGCGAGGTTCTGATGGGGATCGGAAGGTCCAGTAAAGGTCGTAGACGTTCAGGGTTGGGTTTTATTTGCCCTTGTGAAACTCTGTATCCAACAATATCGATATCACTGACAAAAAATACACACTTGTTTTCATTAAACGTGAAGTTCTCTGCTTCGGCAGCCCTGAAAAAGGCGTCCAGGCTTTTATCGTGTTCTTCGCGGTCCCTGCCTGCAACTGTGATGTTGTCACGGTACGCGAAGACGGTTTTGAGATGGTACTTTTCAATTAGTCGATCAATGATCCTTTGAAAAGTGGACACACCGTTGGTAACTCCAAATGGTAGTCTGCAATATTAAAACAACTTCCCGTCAGCCTCGAAAGCGTTAAATGCTCGATCTTCTTTGGCCAACGGAACTTGACAATAGGCGGATTGTAGGTCGAGAGTGCGGTAGATTTTGCACAAAGCTATCTGATTTATTTGGTAGTCGATTCGTGGCAAAGGATAAGCATCCAGAGAAGTAAAACGGTTTATGGTCTGGGAGTAGTCTATAACCATTCTCTTTTTGTGATGTTCATTCTTGGTAACCAATACTTGTGCTCTCCATGGCGAATCGGAAGATTCGATGACACCCTCCGTTAATAGCTTTGAGACTTCTTCTTTTATGAAAAACCGGTCTTCTTGATTGAATCGGCGCGATCTTGCAACTATCTATTGCATTGGGCAAGCCTTTGATTTCGAGTTGCTGCCTTGGTCCACCCATTTGGAATAGAACGGCATTATGCATTTGCATAAAATCCTGGCCTAAAATTACGTCAGCACATAGGTCTTGCATCAGTCCTAAATTAAATGAGGTATATATTTCATTGTCAAGTTGTATTTAAACTGATGCCATCCCGACCATTGTAACACCAAGCCCTGTTGAAGCCTGGGTGATTCTATAGTTATCGCTTCTTATATTCTATTTGAATAAGATTCGTAGTTGAATAAATTGTTGTGACCTACGGTACGCTTAATATGTACTCAGTGTAGGTTTTATTCAACTACGAATCTACAAAATAATATACACGTTAATTTACACAAACTGACAATGCACTTAACGCTATACACTGAATGTGCACACAACGCTATACACGCCACAATGCAGTATAGTTGGTAACAGGATCTAAGCAGGGCCAATCAACGTGGAGCAAAGCTCGGGAAGCAATCATGCTTAGGGCGAGCGCAATACGCGTTTATCACACCTTGTGTGCAATCGATGCATATGTTTTCTCTGCCATTTTCGCACCCGCACGTTAGCCGTGCAAATCGTGAATCATGTAAAACGGTTTATGGTCTGGGAGGTGTCCGGCCCGTTGGTCTAACGGTTAAGTGCGTCGCTTTTCAATCGAAAGGTTGCAGGTGCGAAACTAATATTTAGCTAGTCGGTTGCGCCTTGGGCAAGGCACTTTACGGACATTGCTTGAACCCAGCGGATTAATGGGTTCTACCAAATTAAAGGAACTTGTCTATCATATACAACACACTGCAATAGCTCCGGTAACCCGACGATGGGCGCGAGGTGATCTGACGATTGCCCGTGTGCTAACCCGCTTGGTTTTCCCATTCACGGGGATAAAGATGAATATCCTATCCTATTCTATTCTATGTCGTCGAGTATTATCTTTATTTTTTTATAACTAATCTATTATTTCTATGGGAACCATTCGGGTTCCGAATATTTCCGAATGTCAATCCAAAAGAAAGATGATCAACAGTTGTCGTCACGTACACAAAAGTGTGATTGCTATTAAGCGTTTAAGAAAACGTTAGTATTGGTATATTCCAATTGAAACACAGCAAGTATTTATATGGCTTCAAAGGGAATTAGTGCAACGGTTCGTGCTGTGAAAGGTCGACGAATTCTTCCAACCAAACAAGCTCTGGTTTTGGTAAGATTCTTTATTATGTTTGTAGAATACTTTTAATATAGATCTGTGGCGATTGAACGATTTTCTATACATTGAATGCAAATTAAAAGCTTCTGTTTTCTTCTTATGTCAATAGAAATGGAAGTGTGGTGTATTTAAATAGAAAATCGTGTGTGTATATAGGTTAAAAGGGGCACCAAACCGGGCAATGTAAAAAGAGGGAAAGTGGGAAGGAGGGAAACTGCTCACTAAACTTACGGAAACTAATTTTAACCGATCCCTTAACACTAATCTCAACCCCAAGATTAACCCTAACTATAGCCCCATGTTTAAAACTAACCCTAACGTCATAATCTTCATTTTAGCATGCAGTTTCCCTCCTTCCCGCCTTCCTGCTTTCCCTCCTGTTAGTTTTCCCCCACCAAACCTGCCCACAAATTTTGGCTAGAAACTGTAATCCTACAGTTTTGGTGCAAAAACAAAAATAGTGGCTGTGACACCTTACATTTGTTGTGCATGCTGTTGCCAAACTTCTGCAACTTGTAATTTTCTTTACATGTATTAATGTTACTTTCCAGACTGAAGCCGCCGTGACAAGAATTAAAGCGCTATTGTTACAGAACCCAGAAGCAGTAAGCTTTGCACAGCTTTATTTATCATAGTGTCACTGATCATAGTTTTATTTTAGTGTGCTTTAAAAGTGGGAGTGAAGCAACGAGGATGTAATGGCATGGCTTATACTCTCGATTTTACCACAAAAAAAGAAAAGTTTGATGAAGAAGTTTTACAAGATGGTATGTTACCATCTTCACTAACTAATTTGAAAACGATTGAATTATTCACAAATATAGCTTGGGAGAATTGCTACCTAGGGCAAGGCACCGACATTGTACAATTATAGGTAAAGAATATACGTTACATTGTTACACCCACATGAATAAACAGGCCAATGCCATCATAGAAAGCCCATCAGTACTAAAATAGCCCTGCGCTTATGGATAGTAATTAAATTACTAGAAAGTGTCAACCACAAGTTAACCATCACTATTTTTAAAACCCCTGTTAAGTGTACGCTAATTTTTTCTGCATGCAAAAACAAGGTGTTTAACGTTTCTTTAGCTGCAAGCAGAAACTAATGGGTTTCTAAGTTACCAATCCAAACTTAATATCTATGTTTTCTAAATAAAGTATTCAAGTTATGAATTTAATATTTTAACAGATTTCACATGGTAACGTGTGGTTTGTAGGGTCATTTTGTCCCGTGTTTAGTTTATTTAAAAGTTCCCTTAACCTTACAATATAAAGTAAATAATCCTCACCAGTTCCGAAATATCGATTGTAACTTGCCGAACATTCGCAAACTGGCAGTCGTGCTTATATTCTTGGGTCTTTAAGGAATTTCCCTGACGCAATATATTTAGAATTCGCCAATGTAGTTCCAAACCATATTAGCTTACACCACCAAAAGATTTTACTTGATTAACCGTTTGTTTCTTTCTTATTATGTGGAAGTGGAATATAATAAATCCATGGAATTCTCGGGAAAAAGAGGAGATATATTTATTTGTGTTACTTTTGTGTTTCCACTTTATTTATATGCAAAATAAGATATTATTTATGATTGGTTAGGCCAATTCTATTTTGGGAGTACACTTTATGTAATTTAATTTCTAGTTATGTTTTTTTGTGTTGTAATTCTCTAAATCAATTAAAAATTTGTAGTAAATATTCCTTTATAATCTGGAGATATTGGCGATGTCGCCAAGTTTTCGAAGTTAGGATTCCTAAAAGTTTCAACCTGATTTAATACCATGTTTTACCCATTGACCTTGCAACCGGACATGCCCGTCACCAGCGTTACGTAGAAAAAAAAAAAAACGGGAGTAAAATCAATGTGTCATCACATCCTTAACAATCTTTGTATGTTGGCAGGTGTGAAAGTAATCATCGATTCAAAAGCCCAAATGTCGTTGTTGGGCACGGAGATGGATTATGTGACTGATAAACTTTCCAGCGAATTTGTTTTTAATAATCCCAACATCAAAGGCACATGTGGATGTGGTGAAAGTTTTAATGTTTAAACATTAAACATCAACTATATTTAACATACTGATGCACGCCTGTATATTTATATTTTGCACTGTGAGCACGTTGTAATATTTTTGTTCAACGAAAATATATTGACAATATCATGCGGAA